>CP049708.1:16223096-16472459 GCA_004148225.2 Heterodera glycines | reverse complement strand
AAGGCCAAAACGCCGCAGGAAATTCGCAAGGACATTCGGCGTCAAAGATCCGTACCCGCCGGGACATCCGGAATGGGCACGCGTTGAGAAGGAGAACGAGTGGGAAGAATCGGACGAGGAACGTGTGGCACGCCATGCAAAGGAACGAGAGGAGGAAGAGGAGCGTGAGAGAAAGGAAGAACAGAAGCGTAAGGAAAAGGAAGCGGAACGCCTCCGTCAGGAACAACTGCAGTAACAACAGAATCAGGAACAGCAACCTCAGTAGGGACAGCAACCTAATTATTAAGACATGAATGATGAGGTGGAAGATGATGAATGGTGAGGATGATGATGGGTGATAAGCGATCGAAGGAGAGATGAAGATGGCCTGGATTTTATAGATATATCTTCCCATAGCGTTTTTTCACGGAAAATGCATGAAATTTCATCTTTTTAGCGTGGAAATTCTTAAATTTAGTCTTTTAAATTATTCTACATAATCTTCGTATTGACTTTTTCTCTCAGTAGATGGATGATCTATTGCTGAAAATGTTTCTTTACTTTTGTTAAAAAAGACAATTAATTTTTGTGTTTAAGAAAACTGTGGTGAAAAAATTTGGCAAAAATAAAACCAAAACAATGGTTAAATAACATATTTAAAAAATAACCAAAACATTTTTTTGGTTTTAACAAAGCTTTTGTATATCTTCGAGTTTTTAATTTTCATCGGACTAATGCAAGCACGGAGACAAAAAAGAATGCTAGAATTCGCTCAATTTATAAGCTCAATTTTTTTTTGTAAAAAATGAAAAAAACTATTTACTTTTTTCATAAAATATTTGCACTTCCATAAAAATATTTATATCAATTTAAGTATTCTTAGTGATAACCTAGAAAATTTCAAAAATTTTATTACTTTAGGAAATTAGTTATGGTCATAAAATTCTAAATTCTATTTGAATGTTTGATTATTAGGGATACGATTTATAGTTGCTAAAAATTGCCAAAATAATTAATTTTTAGTTTCTAAAAACCCCCAAAATAGTTGCTAAAAATGGGTAAATAAATAGTTAATAAAAAGTTCCGAATTTAGGGGTGTAAAATCGAAAATTTTCTTAAAAAAGGTAACAAAATTATTCCAAATCAGTATTGAGATAAATAATTTTAAAAATCACATATTCTTGTCAATAAATAAATAAATTTTGGATATGAATTTTCGAGAAAATTTTCATTTCTCAGGCGTGTATTTTTGAAATTTCCGGGTCGATTCTTAGGGGTGTATTTTTCGTTTTTATTGCATTTTTGTTAACAAATTTTGGCAAAATACCAAAATAGTTGAAAATAGTTTTTTTTCAAAAATTTATAGTTTTTTAGTTGCTAAAAAATAAAAACTATAAAATAGTTGCTAATAACTCGAAAAGTAGCTTAACAAGGTTAGCCGACTTTTGCGCCGCGCCATTTGCGCCGCGACACTTGCGCCGCTCAGCAAAAAAGACTCTTGCGCCGCGGACATTTGCGCCGTGCCATTTGCGCCGCGACACTTGCGCCGCCTAACAAAAACGACATTTGCGCCGCGACATTTGCGCCGTACAGCGAAAAAAGACATTTGCGCTCTGATTAAAATAAATTTATGTGCTTTATAGAATAAGAATTGATAGATATTCATTATTAATTCCTTTTTCGAAGCCTTTCATGTCAATTCCATATTGAAGTGCACGTAATGATTGATCAAATCTTGATCATTTTGGTTTTCATTGGGACCATATGCGATAACAAGCCTTCGTATTGCCTGATCATTAAGCGGCGGATTTTAAGCGAAAAAAATAGGTAAATAAATAAGGGCATAAAAATGCGAAATAATGCGAAAAATGGTAAAATAGGAGCGAAAATTTGAAAATCAGTGCGTTTTTTCAATGAAATTAAATTAAAATCGATGAAAATAACTTATTGAGAAAATTAATTACAAAGGAATTGAATTTCATTCTTTTTTCGAAGCAAAAAAATAATTGGGGTTTCTACAGAAAATTCTTTTTTTCAGTTTTTTGTTAGTTTGTATTCTTAATCATTTTTTCATATCTTTGATGAACCTATTCAATGTTAAGATTTTAATGGTTAAAAAATTGAATGTCAATCTTTGTGACTAGTAATTTTTTCGAATTTTCAATTAGTTATTTTTGTCGATGGCTTATAGTTTTAGTAAAACTTATTGATAATAGTGGAATTTTTATGAATATAATATTTTTGACAGCGCGGCGCAAAAGTCCATTTTTGCTGGGCGGCGCAAATGTCGCGGCGCAAATGCAGCGGCGCAAGTGTCGACTTTGCTGAGCGGCGCAAGTGTCCACTTTTGCTGTGCGGCGCAAATGGCGCGGCGCAAATGTCTCATCACGGCTTAACAACAGCCGAAAAAAAACATGTTTTTCGTGCATTTCAGGAAACTGGGAGCTCAGGAAAAAATAGTGAAAAAACTATAAATCGTATCCCTATTGATTATAATTTTATAAATTTAAAAAAAATTTTTGGAAATTCAATGTTTAAATAGAGAATAATTCAATCATAAGAATATTAAGTTTTAATTTTGTGATTATTTTATTTGCCTTGGCGGAAAAGAACGAAATGACTCATCATAGAGGCAAAATAAGAATATAATTCATAATAACCTTGTGGGTTTTTTTAAATACCCAGAAAAGACAGGATGCTTAGTCTGAACGGTGCTATGTCGTTTATATAAAAAACCATCAAATGGAAATTTTCAACAAAAAACTGACCATAACTTTTGTCAAATTCAACCAAATTAGACATCCTTGGTATTATTCGATAGCCCTAACATTTCTCTATTCATGTAAATTAGAAAAAATTTTTGAAAATTTGCAGCTAATAGAGGACACGTAGGGCTATCGAATAATAACAAGAAAATAAAAAATCTAAGAAATTTATAACAGACATTTTTCATTAGAAATAAAAAAATTTTGATCATCAAAAATTCTGGTCAAAATTTTCTCAGAACCAACAAAAAGTTATGGCCAAAAATCTGTGAAAACTTGGTACCTTGCGTACTTTTGGCCATAACTTTGCACAAACTTGACCAAATTCTTTGAAATTTAGATGATCTAATAGAGAAATGTTAATAAATAATTAGAAATTATAAAAAGAAATAAAATGTTATCTTTTTTATAATTTCATTTCTCCTCACTGTTTCTGAGAATGTTCAAATCGGCCAACGTCGCTTCTGGCCATTGGCACGCAATGGCAACAATTTGCACGAATTTGGCATGCATTTCGATCACCTATTATTGTACATTTTAATTTTTTAGACTTTTTATGGGGTTTTTAACTAATGACAAAATAAATATTTGTGAATTAAAAAGATCCAAGCCAAGGAGCATGGAATTTTTATCTCTCAAATATTTTTGCCCAATTTCCATCAGTAAAAAAGGGCCTACGTAATTTGGCGTGTCTTTTGCCAACGGAAGGCCAACTCGCGCTCTGATGTCACGCGGAAAGTTGAGCGTGGGAGGGTCGTACCAATTTAGAACCGGAATGTTAGACCCTTCAAAAAGGGAAAGTAAGCCTAAAATTATTTAAATATCAATTAAAATTTAAAGAAAATAGAATTTAACTCACCAGCCATGTGCCCATCTGTCTTTGATCGTACCATTGAAATTCCTTTAAGACGGAAAATGCCGGGCACGATAAGCAACAATTGGCACAGCGTTTGCACCTCACTCAAACATTGTTCAGACTAAAGAAGCTTAAAGGAAATTAATTTGAAAATGATTGAATTATCAAAATTCCACTAACAATTCGCTATTCTCACCACAATTTTCATTTTTCTCGAGCCAATGGCCCATTCGGCCAAGCAGAAAATGTCAAAGGCACCGCACACGCGAATTTGGGACCATTTTTTTGTGGAATTTTAGGAAAACCATTTCATAAAGCAATTCATTTGGCAACTTTTTCGGGGTCATTTTGAGAGTTTGGATTGTAATTTTGGAGGTAGGCAACCAACTTATAATGGCGATGAATGGCACAGCCACTTTCTTATCTAACCTTAATTATCGGCAATTCACATTCTTATCGAATCGTGGGCGATTTTTGGCGCCAGTGCCCTCCAAAAACACTTCGCATCAAAAAGTAATGAGAGATACATTTATAATTTCTTGCTAAAATAATTTAATACCGGAGAACTCTTCATTAAAAGGAAAATTAATAGATTAAGAATTTCTGTCACCAATTTACAAATAAAAAAACAGCCAGAAAACAAAAAGGAAAGCCAAAAATATTTGGTTATTTAATTGCTCAAATTCTTAAATAAATGTCTTGGAGTACTTTATCATTAAAAAGTATTAATTATTTTTTCAAAACCATTACTTATTTTGATCACAAATTCAAATGTGCAAAAGGACAAAGGAATAAAAATTAAATTTAATTAAAAAATGTCGCATGTCTAACTTATGTTTTATCATTGTTGATACTGAAATGGACGGACGTATTGAAAATTGATAAACTTTATGTATTGCAAGAGTCGGAATTGTTTTTGCAAAAAGAGAAGAACGGAAGAAAAGAGAGACTGACAGGCGACGTACGACGGCACAAAGCGCTGGGCAATGGCACCGCCGAGGGATGAAAAAGGGATGCGCGATAAAAATATTTTGTGATGAAATAATTATGAACGGAAGGAAAATCTCACCAGCCATGTGCCCATCTGTCTGTGATCGTACCATTGAAATTCCTTTAAGACGGAAAATGCCGGGCACGATAAGCAACAATTGGCACAGCGTTTGCACCTCACTCAAACATTGTTCAGACTAAAGAAGCTTAAAGGAAATTAATTTGAAAATGATTGAATTATCAAAATTCCACTAACAATTCGCTATTCTCACCACAATTTTCATTTTCTCGAGCCAATGGCCCATTCGGCCAAGCAGAAAATGGTCAAAGGCACCGCACACGCGAATTCATTTTTATTTTAGTTTTGAAGGGAAAATGTAGCCGTGTTCGTTTTGTAACCCAATGGATGATTGAGAAAAAAGTTGATTTTTATCCGTGCTGAGTCGTTTAGTAATAGATATTTATGAATATTATCACTTTAATTTTTCAGGGGTAATGAAATTTTTTTAAATTTGTGCGTTAATTGAGAAACATAAGTAAGAGCTATTAAATGGCCCAAATTGTATTTAAATAAATTGCTTATGAGAAAGTTATGAAGCTTTAAATTTATATTTTATGATAAAGTATATTTTTAAATCTTGTGCCAACAATATTTTTTAATTTTTTTTTTTGCAAAATTTTTCTGAAATTGTATATTTGATGGAGTTGTTATTCCAAAAATATTAAATGTGGAACATTTATTTAAATTTAAATATTCTTTATTTTAATAAATTGAATGATTTTAATTTTAAGTAACTTTATTAGAATTTATGAAACAACCTAGCACCTTTTGCTTTTGTCTCATCTACCAAAAAAAATTTTCCATTTTTTGTGATATTATGGAGAGTTCGAATTCGATGTCTCTGTTGTCAGTACTGTACGTCCTGCGCAAAAAAAATTTACATTATTTTAATGTCAGATCAGTGATCACAATGAAAGCTGGAATTGGTCGCTCTCCTATGCAAAATCCCACGAAAATCAAATTGTTAAGGGAGTTTCAATGGTACGGCCTGAGACCGATTAGGAGAATAATAAATTTTCATGCCAATTAAAGAAAAAATTTCAAAAATTTGACAAAGGGATGCCTGAATAAAATGGGTTTTTGTTAGTGGATTCCTTACGCATGGGAAAAGTTTTGGTCGAGCGGTGAAAAAGGGTGTGTCTCACGAGCTTGAGCTTTTAATCTGGATAAACAATTTTTTAGTTGTTGGAATTTTTAAAAAATTTTTTTTTCATTTTAATTTTTAGTTTTCTATCCGACAGCATAAATGTTCGTTGGTAACCCAATGGTTGCTTGAGAAGAAGCTTGGTTTTTTATTAGTTAGCCATTCAATTACACCATTAAATAACTGATCCTTGTTACTCAATTTAATCTTTTATTAAACACTTAAAAATAAAATTACGAATTATTTGTCAGGAAAATAAATATTTATTTTATTTGTTGATTGTCACATTATTAGGCCATTAATTCTATCTTTGTCATTTTCATATTTTCATAATTTTTTTTTGGCAGTTTCGGCATATTTTGCATTTTGCGGACGGGATCCCAGAGGTTGCTTTTTACAGCACTTCTTTTGCGGCGTTCTTTTTCAAAAATTTAGTGCCGATAAACGCCATTTTGAATTTTTGTCGATTTTAAACCATATTCAGATTTTGACAAAAGCTCAGTTTTGTCAAGAGATGACAAAATTCGCTTTTTTGAATTATGTAGTTTTTAATTAGCTAATAGGTGGAGACGGATCTGGCGGACTGATGGGCACCGCCGGACAATTTTCACACCTTTAACTTTGATTCAATATATTGTAATTTATGCAAAAATATTTGACATTCTTTACTTTGAAATTTCAAAATGCATTGCGGACCCATAGGGAGGCATTGCTTTTCTATAGCGTTTAGACTTTTCTTAACCAAAATAGTTACGTCACAATTTACTATTTTGGAATATTTATGACTAAGAAAAACATCCGTGCCCTTTGGCTTTCTTCGGTGTTCTTCTGATCAATCCCCACATTGTTTTTTTTTGTTCTCACTTTCCTAATCGATCAATATGTGTAATCCGGTTATCCGGTCCGTTGCCATCCACATTTCTGCACCGGACCAAGCCTTGTGAAGGTGTGCCCGTCCCCGGCAATGCATAGTGTCAAAAAATGCATGCATTTAATGTGCCGTTTTCGGTTGCAATTTGCTGAGCCATGGAGTACAACGAAGGGCGCAGCCAAAATAAATGAAAAAATGCCAAAAAAATTTTTCTTTAATTTTCAAATTGGCTTCATTCGGCCCGAATGCCTTCCTTTGTCCTTGGCATTAGGCTTCGTTAAAATTATCCCAGCTCTCGAGTGTAAATTGTAGTGCTGTACGTGACCAACAATTTCCTGAGTCAAGACCTATGCTTAACCTTGAGACTCGAGACCAAGCTCGAAATCCCAAGACCGAGACGCAAAAAACCCTAAAAATTTTTCAAAAAATTTCTGTTCATTTAAAAAATGGATTATGACTTTCTATAAATTTTAAAATCAATTTTTTGAGGCTTTTTCTAACCATTTGCACTTTGTTAAATGAAGTTGTCCAAAATAACAAATTTGGGGTTTTTTAGGTTATTTTAAGAAAAAATTGAGAATTCTAGGCGCCACATGGTGAAAAAAATGAGCTTTTTGCCAGAATTTTAATAGATTTGGTCAAATAAGTGGCATTTTCGGATTTTGGAGCTGTTTTATGGGGACTATTAAACTATGAGCACAATCCACTCGACCACGCATATGTGCACAGCCAAAATTTACCAAAAATAAATTACTATCTTTCTGGTTTACCAAAGCAAGCCATTGATTAGTGGGTGTAAAAAACTCAGTCTCGAATCTCATTTAGTCTCAAAGACTAACACCGAAACTCGAGACTCAAAACAAAAAAAAACCCCGAGATTTTTCACAAGTACTCGAGATCGAAACTCATAAACATAATTATTAAATGGGCACTTCAATCAGTCCCCATTTGATCCAATTGGCTTCACTCGGCCACAATTACCAGTTTTGTTTTGCCATTCGGCTTATTCAAAATAATCTCAGCTCTCAAGTGTAAATGGGCATCAGTTACCATTTGTTCCAATTACTTTCCCTTCTCCAACTCAAAATCAGTTTGTTGTACCTTGACAATCCATCTGAATTCATCCTTGCCATTTCCGTAAAAATACTTAATAGCTGAAGTCTGACGAATTACAACCAACAGAATTCTTTCAAATCAAATTTATTTACGAGTGTTTGCCGTTTCAGCGGGCGGTGCAGACCAAGCAGTCAAATTGTGAGTGTATTGGGAGAAAAACGAAAATTACTAATAAATTATAAAACTGGAAAAAGATAAGCAAGAAAAAGTTAAATTTTAAAAAATTTATAAGAGTGGCAGGAGACTGAGTAAATTCCAATCGGTTCTCCCGCCTAGACTTATAGCCGATTTCCCAAAAATTTTTGAGCCCCTCTAAAAATGCCATAGTCGGCGGTGAATGTGTGCCAGTGAGTGTGTTTGCTCACCTAATATTAAATTCCTGGCCCAGTATGAACAGCGATGAAGGGATGGCACCTAACTGGTTTACCCCTACGGAAGACCGTCTGTAATTATGAAAATTTTTTAAATTAAGTATAACCATTTTTTCCTATCCGTAATTGTTCCAAAAATAACACAAATGTTTGAAATTTCCGCAATCCACAATCATTAATCCGTAATTGCGTGCAAATTCCATTCGGTTCTCCCGCCTAGACTTATAGCCAATTTCCCAAAAATTTTCGAGTCCTTATAATTGAGATTTTTAAATAAATAAATCGATAATCCGTAATTGGAGGCCCAATAATGCCGCACTTTCCGAAATTTACGCAATCCATAATCATTAATCCGTAATTGCGTGTAGCCCTAGTCGCTGCTCTCCTTATATGCACTAAACTCTCACATTCAGTTGCCAAGTCGGCGGCGACCGTAGCGAACGGTTGAGCGGGAGAGGGGGGGGGGGGGGGGGGGTTCATGTGAAAATAAAAAATTTGATCCGATAAAATCTCACAAAAATGCTCATAGCTTGTGGGGACGGCTGACAGCCGGCGGACGGGGGGCAAATGAAAGGGATGAACGGCTGAAAGAGCGGGGGCGGGGGAGGGGAGGCAGAGAAGTGGGGGAAGTGGCGGTAGTTAATACGAACGCAAATGTTGCTAATGGCTAAGTCCGGCAATTTCCATTTTACAGCAGTAGCATGTGGAAAGGATGCTTTGATGGGAAGTGAAATCAAATGTTGGAAAAAACATTTACATTTAGTAGTTGAAAAGTTTTTTCCTTTGATCGGTGTAACGTCTCCAGCCCCCCCCCCCCCGTTGGCCTCCCATCACTCTGTCCGCCTCATATCCGCAGGGCATTTAATTTATCCATTTTCATTTATATAAATATTTACCTGTCTTGTTATTATTTTTTGCTTTTCAAATTAATTTTAACTAACTTTTTATTTTTAGCATATTCAATTCATTCCTCTGCATTAATACAAAATCTTCGACAACTAATGGTGGCAGCGCTTAAAAAACAACAAAATTCAAATTTAATTTTTTAGGCTGCCCAATGTAACAAAACGGCTTCGCATGTACGGCGCCTGATTTGGGCACTTGGTGGGCGAGGGACAATACCCTTTGGAAACGCATCGGCTGAACTTATGCTGAATGCTGCCATCGACTTCCACAACGGTGGGTAAATTTTAAAATCCAATAATTATCAAAATAAATTTTAATGTTGATTTGTTTGAAAAAGGATATAGGAATTGAATTTGCGTTTTATGTATTTTTTGGATTAAATTAAAATTATTTAGCGGATTTGGAGTTGGTATTCCGATTACAAATCCTAAAAATGTCCATTTAAAATATTTCGGTGATTATGATAATTACAGAAAAAACGGATCTTTAATGATAATATTTATCATAATTTTAAGTAATCAAATAAATAGCTTTTCAGAAGTGCGCCTCCGAATTTCGGCACACAACCATCAATGGGCGCAGAACCTCCCTCCGCCGATTCAAAATGATGTATGTTGAATTTTTGTTAAAACTCCCATCTATTACGTGTAATTTTTTGGATTTTTAGGCAATGCAAATTTTAAGAGTGGCCGTCACAGAAATTGAGTTGTTTTGTGCGCTGCCGACGACTACTCCGGAGCAATTGCACGCATTTGGAATTTGTAAGTACAGAAGAAATTTTTGGAGCGGGATCAATGACATTAAAAATCATTTAAGCCTGAGGAAAAAAATACTTTTCTTTTTCACTGTTTTTTTAAATCTATTCAAAGCTTAATTATTTTTTAGTTTTGAGAGAGTATGTCGATCATCTGCACAACGTACACGGATTCACGGACTAGGGCAATTGGTAAAACCAAAATTTTTTTAAAATTGGTATTCCATTATATTAATCCGATTTTGTCTATTTTTGAGACATTTTTTATAGCTAAATTTTTGTAGGAACGAAAAGGTGCTTTTTGGAGAATTCAACTGATTTTTGTGGGAATAGAGAAAAGGGGAAATGGAGGGGGGGGGGGTAGATTGTGAAAATATAGAGATCAGTTCAACCTTTAATTTTGATCACTGATCTGACATTAATGATATTAATCTCTTGTACAGATGTGCGGCACTGTCAACGGAACAGATCGAATGCGAATCGATTGAACTGTTACTCGCCCTTCGACACCATTGAATGAATGCTCTGTCGGTTGTTTTTTTGCCAGAATCGATCGCCCTCCTCACCAAAAATGCCATCACTGAACATTCCTTGCCTTTCATCTCCCACAAAATGTTTTTTGCTTAATTTTCAAATTTGCTTCGTTCGGCCCGAATGCCTTCCTTTGTCCTTGGCATTCGGCTTCGTTAAAATTATCTCAGCTCTCGAGTGTAAAATCGCCCTCTCCTCACCATAAATGCCATTACTGAACTTTCCTTGCCGTTCATATTCCCTTCACAAAATGTATTTGCCAATTGTCTAATGGACTGTGCACGAGTGTTAGCTTTGGTTTTCAAATTGTTTTATCGGAAACAAATTTGGTGCACAGTCTTTGACAGTTTTGCCATTCCGTTTCGTCTCCCATTTTTTCATTACTATCATAACAATTACTTAATTTTTTGTGCCTTCTGCTTCTTCTCCCACTCTAATGTGCCATCAAAGAAATTTTCCTTCCGTTCGTAATTATTTCATCACAAAATATTTTTACGACTGTTTTGACTTTTGTGATCTGCGCGAGAGTCTCGAAATTGTCGTTAGTTCATTTTTCTCGGTGCAATTCACGCATTTATCGCGCATCCCTTGACAGTCTCTCTTTTAATCCGCTTTTCCTCCCTTTCAACCAAAAATACAGTGTTATCAATTGTCAATGCGTCCTTCCATTTCAGTATCAACAATGATAAAACATAAGTTAGAAATGCGTCTATTTTTTAATTAAAATTAATTTTTATTCCTTTGTCCTTTTGCACATTTGAATTTTTGATCAAAATAAGTAAATACTTTTTAATGATGAGTGGCGCCAAGGAACTTATTTAAAGAATTCCAGCAATTAAATAACCAAATATTTTTGGCTTTCATTTTTGTTTTCTGGGTTGAATTTTTTATTAAAATGTGTCTTTAATTACTTTTCGATGCGAAATTAAGGTTAGATTTATTTGATAAGAAAATGAATTGCCGATAATTAAGCCTAGATTTATTAGATAAGAAAATGAATTGCCGATAATTAAGCCTAGATTTATTAGATAAGAATATGGCTGTGCATTCATCGCCGTTATAAGTTGGTTGCCCATCTCCTAAATTACCACCCAAACTCATAAAATGACCCCGAAAAAGTTGCCAAATGAACTGCTTTATGAAATGGTTTCCTCCATAAAATTCCACAAAAAATGGTCCCAAATTCGCGTATGCGCTGCGTTTGACCATTTTCTGCTTGGCCGAATGGGCCATTGGTCGAGAAAATGAAAATTGTGGTGAGAATTGCGATTTGTTAGTGGAATTTTGATAATTCAATCATTTTTCAAATTAATTTCCTTTAATGCTTTTTAGTCTGAACAGTGTTTGAGTGAGGTGCAAACGCTGTGCCAATTGTTGCTGGGCGTGCCCGGCATTTTTCGTCTTAAGGGAATTTCAATGGTACGGTCAAAGACCGATGGGCACATGGCTGGTGGGTTAAAATTCAATTATTTAATTTGTTATGTAACAATTTTAAATAATTTTTAGGTTTGTTAACCCTTTTTGAAGGGTCTAACATTCCGGTTCTAAATTGGCACTATCCTCCCACGCTCAACTTTCCGCGTGACATCAGAGCGCGAGTTGGCCTTCCGTTGGCAAAAGATGCGCCAAATTACGTAGGCCCTTTTTTAACCGATGGAAATTGGGCAAAAAAAAATTAGGAAATTAAAAATTTTTTAGTCAAGAAAAAGGAAATGGCTTTCGATTTTGACCTTTTTTATTCCCTTAAATTCATTTAACCATTATTTAATCCAAAAAGTGTAAAAAAGCACGATTTATAGGTGAACGAAATGCATGCCAAATTCGTGCAAATTGTTGCCATTGCATGCCAATGGCCAGAAGCGACGTTGACCGATTTGAATATTCTCAAATACAGTGAGTAGAAATGAAAATTATAAAAAAAGATAACATTTTATTTTCTTTTTTTCGGATTTTACTTCTATTATTTGTTTAATTTTCTTTTAGTTTTGGAGGGCAAATGTTCCAATGTTCGTTTTGTAACACAACGGATGATTGAGAAAAAAGCTGATTTTTATCCGTGCTGAGTCGTTCCCCTTATAAGAAGTTTATACCCATGATCGAAGCATAAAAATGAAAATCTCTAGTGTTTTTGAGAGTTAGGCAGTGAGAGTGGTGTCAATCGACGCAGAATTCCAAGGGCTATAAGGGAAAAATAAGGGTTTTCCAAATTTTAGGAACTATTCGAACTGTATCCGAAATGTTCAAAAATCGCGTTTTTTGGGATTGCCCGTTTTTGAATGCTTTTTGCATACCTTAAAACGGGTTAAATCAAAAAATGAATATGTTTGCACATCTACAAACTCTTGGCTTTCGAATGATACCAGGGTTGTTTGGGTCCGGGTCCGGGAAGTATCCTAAAAAGGGATTTCAAGCACATTTGGTCGCGATTTCTTCCAAAAGGAAAGAAAGGGAAAAGGGAGTGAGCTTAAAGCGACCGGATGGTCAAGTGGTTAGTGTGTCTGTCCTTTTGTGATATGCTGTTAGTGGTTCGATTCCCATTGCTTACGTTTGTTTTCTATTTATTATTATTTCAAATTGTTTTATTTTTGTTTTTTTATTTTATTTTTTTAATTAAGTTTATTAAAATAAAAAATAATAACAAAATTATTTTTAATTCATAAAAGATTATTTATTTTTAGTTAAATTTTAAAAAATATAATCAAATAAAAATAAAAAAATGTTTAATTTAATTTAGTTTGTTAAAATAGAATAATTAATGCTTTTTTAATTCTAAAAGAATAATTTTTTTAAATTAAATTTTAAAATTAATTTAATATAACCAAATAAAAATAACAATAAAAAAATAAAAATACAAAGCTTAATAATTTAAAGAGAAAAATTTTTTGCAATAAGAGACAACAGATCCGTTAGTCAAGTAGTTAGTTCTGCCTTGCTTTGATTCTGTGCTGTCGAGGATTCTTAATTCCGGGTGTCTTCCATCTTTTATTACTTTTAAATTATTACGTTTTAAGTATTTTATTTTTCTATTGTTTATCAAAAAAGATTAGTTAGATGAAGAGTGAAATAATCAGACCCCTCCTGCGATCCATAAAATTTTTAACAGAGAATGGAAGAGAAAGAGGAACAAAAAGTGGAAGGAAAAGAGGGAAAGGAACAGAAAGAGAGAGAGAAAGTGGAAGGAAGAGAAAAGGGAAGAGAGACAGGAACTGAAAGAGGTACAGAAAGAGGAAGAGAAAGTGGAAAAGAAAGTGGAAGAGAAAATGGAAGAGGAACAAAAAGTAGAAGAGAAAAAGGCAGAGAACGAGAAATGGGAAGAGAAAGAGGAAGATGAACAGAGAATGGAAGAGAAAGAGGAACAAAAAGTGGAAGGAAAAGAGGGAGATGAACAGAGAATGGAAGAGAAAGAGGAACAAAAAGTGGAAGGAAAAGAGGGAGAGGACAGCGGAGCGGTAGAAGCCGATGAAGATTTTATTTTAAAGGATTTTCATGATGAGTGCACCGAGGAATTTATTTTAAAATCGAGCAATTAAATAACCAAATATTTTTGGCTTTCCTTTTTTGTTTTCTTTGTCTATTTTTAATTGTAAATTGGTGCCAGAAATTATTAATCTATTTGATTTTGATTAGACTCTTTGGTTCGACCTTCTACATTATTAAATGTTGCTGAAATGGATTAAACATTATTGTTGCAAACCAAATCTTTAATTACTTTGGGATACGAAGTTTTTTTTGGAGGGCACTGGCGCCAAAAACCGGCCACGATTAGGTAAGAAAGTGAATTGCCGATAATTAAGCCTAGATTTATTAGATAAGAATATGGCTGTGCATTCATCGCCGTTATAAGTTGGTTGCCCATCTCCTAAATTACCACCCAAACTCATAAAATGACCCCGAAAAAGTTGCCAAATGAACTGCTTTATGAAATGGTTTCCTCCATAAAATTCCACAAAAAATGGTCCCAAATTCGCGTATGCGCTGCGTTTGACCATTTTCTGCTTGGCCGAATGGGCCATTGGCTCGAGAAAATGAAAATTGTGGTGAGAATTGCGATTTGTTAGTGGAATTTTGATAATTCAATCATTTTTCAAATTAATTTCCTTTAATGCTTTTTAGTCTGAACAGTGTTTGAGTGAGGTGCAAACGCTGTGCCAATTGTTGCTGGCGTGCGTGCCGCATTTTTCGTCTTAAGGGAATTTCAATGGTACGGTCAAAGACCGATGGGCACATGGCTGGGGTTAAAATTCAATTATTTAATTTGTTATGTAACAATTTTTAAATAATTTTTAGGTTTGTTAACCCTTTTTGAAGGGTCTAACATTCCGGTTCTAAATTGGCACTATCCTCCCACGCTCAACTTTCCGCGTGACATCAGAGCGCGAGTTGGCCTTCCGTTGGCAAAAGATGCGCCAAATTACGTAGGCCCTTTTTAACACACCGAGTCAATTTTGAGCCCCCAGTTCAAAAACTAATTGATTTTTTGTCTTAGTGGTCTGTGAGTTTGCCACCAAAAAGGGAGTCCCAGGTTCAATCCCACCTGAGTTATATATTTAATTAAGCAATATTTCACGTTTTTCTCAACGAATAAAGAAAAAATAATTAAGTCATATTATTCTAAAATTTTTTTAAGTAAATTTAAAAAACAAAACAAAATTTGATCACCCAATAACATCGATGACCGAGTCTTCATCATTTTCACCATCCGAATGCTCCGAAAAATTGTCGTCTTCTTTTTGTTCTTCCAGCCTCTAAAATGTTTAAAATTCAAATGATTTCTGGGAAAATTAACCCCTTCCCACGCCACTCAAAACTCGCCTGCTTCATCTCAGCAATTCTGCCGGTGTCAAGGAGCCAATTGCTGACAATGGACCGAACTGCGGCTGTTGCTTTCTCTGCGTTTTCCATTGCCTTTGCAAATTGTTCTGCCTGTTGCGTTGTCTGCAGGATAGTCCGGGTTTGACACTGCTGTCCTTCAGTGAGCATCTGATCACGATGACAATTGCAGATGGGTGATGGAAATGAAGTCACTGCTGATCCGCAATGACCGATCAGTGCCCACACAAAGCTCACATCACCTCCGATAAACCTTCAGACAATTTAGAAAAAATATTCACCCTTTTTACCACTTAATCGGTCTGTTGATCAATGCATTCATTTGATCAATTTGGGGCCAGAGAAGAGCACCATACTGTTCCAAATTTTCCCTGGTGTCTTTGGCCGGGAAAACTGCAGCGATGAAATGGTTGGAAGCAGAGTTGTTTCGAAGTGCTTGGCCGAAACTGATGGTCAATTTGGTAAAGCCTTCTCGGTTTCGGACCTGCTCGCGCAGAAATTGAATGGTGTCGTCCCGGTCCTTGAGCTGCTTCTCCAGTTGTTCGATGCGCTCTGATCGCTCGTCAATGGCCAGCGGTGGCGGGGTCGTCTCTCCGGTGTCCATTGGCGCAGTTGGTGTTGTCGAAAACGGCACCAAATCGCCGATTGGTGTGACAGATGTCGACGGCAGTGAAAAGCCAAATTCCAAAATTTCCTCGTCCATTTCTGGCGTTGGCACTGGTCCTGGAGTCGATGGAGGCGGTTCCATCGCTTCTTCGGCGGATGCAGCAGATGTTGACGGCCCTGCTTCGTCCTGCTGTGGCATTTCGGCATTGGGATTCGACTGTGAAGCGGCTGAAATTTTAAAAAAATGACTTTTTTGAGTTAAAATTGGTGAAAAACTCACTTTTTTTGGCCAGGCGGGCTTGTATCGCCTTGACCGTCTGCGCTTTTCTCTCCTCCCGCTTCTTCTCACGCTCTTTCACTCCCTTTTTGCCGTGGATTTTAGGTAATAATTTTCTTTTTCCCATCTAAAATTTAAAAAATAAGAATTTTAAAAGAAAAACCGTTATAACTTTTTAGTTAACCCTTTTTTTGCTCTTAAAAACCCTTACATTTTGTTCCAAATTTTTTTCTCTATCGATATGCAAAATTTGGTATAGATTTAACATCCAGAAAAAAAGTTAAACATCACGAAGTGAATGTTGTTTTTCCTAATAATGAAAATATTAGATAGTACGCCAAAAGGAGAGAAAAGTTAGAGAAAAAAAGTTTCTCTGCACTCTCTCTTTATTGACACATGTCTCGTTTTTTGACTCGGTGTGTTAACCGATGGAAATTGGGCAAAAAAAAATTAGGAAATTAAAAATTTTTTAGTCAAGAAAAAGGAAATGGCTTTCGATTTTGACCTTTTTTATTCCCTTAAATTCATTTAACCATTATTTAATCCAAAAAGTGTAAAAAGCACGATTTATAGGTGAACGAAATGCATGCCAAATTCGTGCAAATTGTTGCCATTGCATGCCAATGGCCAGAAGCGACGTTGACCGATTTGAATATTCTCAAATACAGTGAGTAGAAATGAAAATTATAAAAAAAGATAACATTTTATTTTCTTTTTTTCGGATTTTACTTCTATTATTTGTTTAATTTTCTTTTAGTTTTGGAGGGCAAATGTTCCGATGTTCGTTTTGTAACACAACGGATGATTGAGAAAAAAGCTGATTTTTATCCGTCCACCTTCTTTTGTTAGTAATAGACATTTATGATTATTATCACCTTAATTTTTTCAAATGAAATTTTTTTAAATTTGTGCGTTAATTGAGAAACATAAGTAAGAGCTATTAAATGGCCCAAATTGTATTTAAATAAATTGCTTATGAGAAAGTTATGAAGCTTTAAATTTATATTTTATGATAAAGTATATTTTTAAACCTTGTTCCAACAACATTTTTTAATTTTTTTTTTTTCAAAATTTTTAAAATTGTATAGTTTGGTGGAGATTTGTGCCCAAAAAAATTAAATGTGGAACATTTATTTAAATTTAAATATTCTTTATTTTAATTAAATTGGATAATTTTAAGTAACTTTATTATCACTTGGTGGAATTTATGAAACAACCTAGCACCTTTTGCTTTTGTCTCATCTACCAAAAAAATTTCTGAATAAATATAAAAAATTGAAAAAAAAATTCCCCAACCAAAAATTAGATTTTGAGGCTAAAGCAGAAAATTAACAATTTTTAATATCCATTTTTATTCGTTAAATTAATTTTATATAGCTTATTCAATATTTAGTCAAGTGACTGACGTTCATTTAAAAATAATAATCAACAAAATCGCCAAATTTGGCACTTGGTACACTTCATTTTGACATCAGCCCAAAGAACAATTTGTCGCTGTTAGGCAGAAGCATGAGCAGCAAGCACACTTGACTCCAATTCTTGAGCAGCACAATTCCCGCCAAAACGAGATTAGATGCCCCGCTTGGGAGTGGGACCGAGCGGGGGGGGGGGAATTTGGCCAAAATTGCCGTAATGACCTCTCTAATGCCAATGGATGTCGAATGGACAAGTTAATCTCTTTACGGCACTACTGCTTGCGGTGTTGGAGGGAAGCCGAGGGCAATGCCATCGGGATGGGACCTGCTTGGATGTGCCATTTCTGGCCAATTTGTGCTAACATGACAGAATTGGCCATGCACATGCATTTCTTGAGGGTTTACTAATTTTGGAACAAAAAAATTTTTAGCAAACTTTTGTCAATTTTCGAAATTTTAATTCTTTGGATTTATTTTCGTTTAAAACCATTTAAATCAAACCTTAATTGCTCCTTTAGTAACGTCGATCTTTTAATTAATTTATTGTGTTATTTACACTGCACCCATACATTAAAAATGTATTATTAATTAAATTTCTTGAAAAATTATTATTCATTTACAATTTCACAAACTATGAATTCAATGATATATCAGAAATCTTTTGTTTTATTTAATAGACACAAAAACCCGCAAAAGGAAGGGCGAATTTATGCACTTAAAAATTTCTGAATTTTTGAAAATTCTAAGTTTAGTTGACATTTCCGCAAAAGTTTTTTATGGGTATGCCTTCTTTAATGATAATTTTGATCACAAACTTGAAGCAGATATGTTTGTTTTTTTGCGTTCTCTTTTATTTTATCAATGTCCCTAATGACTCATTCGCCTTTTGCTATACAAATTATGCCTGATGGGGACACAGCCCGAGCCTACATAAATTGGATTTTCGCCCGTTGTGTTATTAAGCGTATAAGGTCCCCCTAAATTCAGTGCCGATGCCGCACCGAAATCCCTCTCTCTTCATTGGGCCCCATGGGCACCGCAAGTTTTGTGTCACCCTCTTAACTATGTGTGCCAACAAATTTGGGCCGAATATCGAACCAAATCCCCTCCCATAATAATTTGAAAAATTAAATTTTTATCCAATAAATTTGGCCAAATATCCGCCAAGAACTTCCCACCAGGCCCATATCCTAATTAATTCTTTTTTAAATTTCACATTTTCTTGAAAATTTAATTTTTTATTTTTGCTGGGGGTTGCGGGTGGGCATTTGTCCTTCCTGTCTAAAAATTTTCACACATTTTGGTGGCATTTTGTTGGACCCACACTTTCACAAAACAATCGGCCAGCCGGTCGGCGTACTCACTCCGGCGCGGTTGCAACAACGAAATTTAAAATTCACTAAGCGACAAATTGGCGCCAACGAAAGAGTGCGCACACTCCTCCAAACACACATAATTCATTTGCATACATTATTATGGTGGTCATATGTAATCGGTTGCTCAGGGATAAATTTTTGTCGGTTTTTAGCCCAAATTCCCGCAATTTTCAAAAAATTTCTTATAAAATGCAATAAAACTCAAAACATTTTCCAAGGGGACGCCCTTCGGAAACCGCCGGACCAAAACTTAAATAAATCTCTAAAGATTCTATGTCAATAATGGTAGCACTATATTTTGGATTTTCGGCATTTTATATTTATTTTGGCACATTTTTATCGCTTATTAAGGTACTTATTTTGTGATTTAAGAATCTAAAAAAACTCAGACCTGGTTATTATGCAATTTGCTTTTGTATATGTTGTTGGTGAACTGACATTTTTATTGTTATAATTTCTCAAAATTCTTCGGAAAATTCCAAAGTGCCTTGGCAAAATTGGAAATTATAAAAGATTTTTCTCGATAATTTTCTAAAAAATTTATTCCCGAAAAATTTCATAGCAATATTCAAATAGAACGCCAAAAGACAAAATATTATTTTTTAAGGAAAATAATTATTTTAATTTAAATTCCCTTTTCTTTTTTTTGTTTTCACATTTTTCCTTTAAATTAAACTCTTTGATGGACGAGTTTGCTCATTTCAGCTCCTTGCCCCCCCCCCCCCGAGGACAACAGAATTTTTAATGGGCCGGAGAGACGGGCGGGTGTCAAAATGAAAATGGGGAAAGAAAGCGGCATTTTTTGCCCAATTTTCATGCACAAACATCTCAAATTCCTGTGGGCACATGCATCTTAAGTCCGTTTAAATAAAGTGAACTTTTAAAGAAAGAAAGTGCCAAAAAAATGCCAGACAATTTGGCATTCTGACAAATAGAATTGAAATTTTTACGGGTCGGCGTGCCGATTTTCGTAAATCTTTTGAAGCCTCGGAATTTTGATTTTCGAAATTTATTTGCCAGGCCTTTGGCACCATCCGAATTCAATTAATTTAAAAAAATTGAAAATATATCGACTCAGTTCACCCACATAAAATGAGTTGGCATATATAATTGTTTCTCACTATCCATGACCACTCAATGCTTCTTCTCATTGAGCCCCGTCATAAATGGCATCTTTGCCCTGCCCGCCCCAAAAAATGAAAAATTTGGCACTTTTCTAGCCCTCTAAATGAATAATACTACGAATTTATTCAGAATTAATACACTTTTCTTGCCCAAAAAATGAAAAAATAATTTACTCAAAATTTGATACTCTTTTTTCAAATAAAAATGAAAATTTTTAATTTTCGCCCAATTTCCCATTTCTTTGTCCCACAATTGATGCTTTTTTTCTTTCTCCGTTTTGCCTCCCCCCCCACATATTGTTGTTATTGTTGTCTCTGTTTGTGTGCTGGTGCCATGCCACACATTTGCATATTTTTCATCTCCCCCCCCTCGGGCGATTGTCTTTGTGCTGTGCCCATCTCTCCCCCCGAGGGCGTCTTCCTTTGCTTATCCTCCTCCGCCCGTTGCGGCAATGATTAATTTCTCCCCCCCCCCTGCCATCTCCCCGAATTTTGGGGGATGTTGTGCTGCGCATCAGTCCCCACCCCCCCATGCCCATGAATGGCGGCGCTGTGCCCCCCGAGGCAAAACGCGAACGGAACGAAAGGAAACCGTTTGATGTTGCCGCCAGCCAAAAGGCATCGATTTTACGGCCTTGATATTGTTGATGTTATTGTTGTTCACTGTTGTGGGGCATGGTACCAACATGTTCACAATTTTTGCCATGGTTTTCATGTTATCATAATGAGAGTGGCATGGAATACCCTAATTTTAATTTTTCATTAAAATTTTGACAAAAGTGAAGTATTTTAAAGAAATTTTCTTTAGAAATTTTTACTTAATCGAAAACCAAAAATTTGATGAGAATTGAATATTTTAAAAAATATTTGATTTTTTGAAAATTGCAGAAAAAAGTTTTTCGTAGAAAAGTTTTTATTTGAATTTCTCTTATAATGTAAACTTTATCGAAATTTCTTAAATATTTTTTTGCTATAAATATCATTAGACTATCCCTTCCGGACAGTATCAATTTCGCGGGTGGTCTATTTCTGTTACAGATAGAGAGTTAATTCTTCACATCATCAGTCAATCATCAGTCAGTCAGTTAATTGATTTTCATTTTCGAATTTGTGTGCCCTGCCAAATTGGTCAAAATTATCCGCTCAAAAACGCAACCATTATCATCATTACCATCATTATTGCCATCATAATCCGTGCCGCCCACCCCCATTAATCCCCCCCACCGATTGGATACGCGCGGACGAGTCAATGCCCAATGCCACCTCCCCCGCGTACCCTAAATCCGTAATCGACTCGACCCCTCCGTCTGCGGGGTTGCCAGCACCATTTCGCCAAATCCCTTCGGGCCATTTTCCGCTTGGCTTGGCCCCGCGATTTGCTGTTGATGGGATAGGCTTATCGCCAATTAAAATCTGTCGCCATTGACACCTCATCGTCGTCCGCCATTTATATTTATAAAAGCGGGGGGACACAAGCACAGAAAGCAACAGAGAGCAAATGAGAGAGTCATTATGAATTGGAAAAAATAATTGCAACGTCAAAACAATAATATTATTTATACAATCAGTGGGATTTAATCAGTGCTAAATGTGCCAAAAAGTGCCCGTTAATTGACCTATTTATTACAGTTAAATAATGCCATCAGCCGCGGATTGACATATTTTTGGATTAATTCTTTTAGTATAGAAAGGGTAAATATTTGTCTGAATCTAATTATAAATTTTTGCAAAAAAGTCCCTTTTAATCGTTCTTTGGCATGCAAATATTGACCAATTTAAAGAATACATTTATGCCATATACGTTATTTCTTTTTGAAGAAAAAGTACGGTTTTTAAATACGTATTCCCTAGAGTAGATTTACAGGTACGGAGTTTTCAGGAGGGAGGGTCCTTTTATGAAAGAAATGCAGTGGTTTGATTTTTATAACCTATATTCCAGTATTTTTTTCCAAATTCTTTATTTTTTAATTATTTATAGTTAATTTTTTTACAAAAATGAAAAAAACGAAGTTCCGTAACAAATGCTAATACATAAATGTTAAGAAAATTTTATTATATTTAAATTAAAAAACAAATTGATTAGCGAAATCATTTATTTCTAGCCTAAATGTGTCGTTTTCTCGTCAAAATTATTGTTCCCAATCACAAAACATACTATTGTATTATTGTACCGCTTTCACTGAATCTACACATTTCCATCCAATCATTTTCCTCCTCTGCTTTTGTCAGTCACAGAAAAAAAAACTAATTTTATTATGTAATCATATTTTCATTAAATTGGCGTTGTGTCCCTCACCCTTTTTGCCCCATTCATTTCCCATGGTCCGTCGTCCGTCGTCGGTACCGCACGTCAAATACATATACATTGTACAACAAAAAGAATGGGGCGGCACCCCGCCGATTGTTGTTTGTTTGTGGTTGGGATGGGGAGGGAATTTTCGGCATTTTTACCTCCTTTTTGCCCCTTTCCCCTCCCCTCCACTGGGTCCCCTCAAAAAAGCAATTCAGCACTCAGAGAACGGCGGACTCTCCCCCCCCCCCTCCCTCTCCAAAACGCCACGATTTCCCCCCGGGGAACGTTTTGGCAGGCACTGCTCTGCCCCCGCTCTGCTGGTGAGGGGGGAAAGGCGTGCTCCGCCCGTTGCCCGTTGGACTGCCAAATAATTATTCGGACGGACGAACCCCTTGGGCGATGTGCCGAGGGCATAAGCCATTCCTCCCCCCGGGTTCCCATTCTTTTGTGTGCCGACTAAAACCACTGCGCCTCCCCTCCGGCACCCCTCCCCAATTGGGGGCCCTATCTTTGCCCCATCGCTCATGGAATCTCTCTGGGGAATATTTTTTTCATCGTTGCTCCTCGGCACGGCACATCCATTCATTTATTTATTTGTGTGCCCTCGTCCTCCCCCGTTTTTCGACACATTTGGCGATACGTAAAAAATTTGTCTATATATTCAAATTGTGGTTCGGATTTTCAGATTCACACCCCATTCATTCTATCACTATGGGCATATCAGTCAGTCAATTTAAATTTTTTTATTGGCACAATTATTTAATTTTTAAATTGTAATATTTTTATATATGTGCCTATTGTAAATTCAAATAAATTATATTTAAATGTTTTTCAAATTTTTTTTATCAAAAGAATTCTGAAGTAATTCTTAATTTGCCTCCAGAACTTTAATGTCTTAATTTATAAGAAAAAAAACACAGTAAAAATATGGTTTATTTTTAAAACGCCAGCAATTAAAATATTAAATTACCTTAATTTGAAATTCAGCATAAAAATATTAAATTTATTTTAACTATCTCTTAACACAGTTACAAATTAATCCTTCACACCGAATTAAAAAAAAAAAAAATCAAAATCGCCCTACAAATATTAATCAACTAATCACGCGCGTAATCCGCTTAATCTCCCCACCCCACCCATCGCCCATTATTAAATCGATCCCCCGCGGCGCTGCACGCGCGTTCGTTGCAAACCGATCTGTTCCGCCCTAGCATGGGGTGATTAGCCCACATTAAGCAATCAATCTTTGTTGTCAAGAGTGAGTCGAGTCGTCGATATCCGCGTCCCGTCTCCGCTCCCCGCGCGGAGTCGCATTTTGTGTGATCCATCCAATCCGTCAATGAACAAATTTATCCCGTCGGTGGTTCCCTCCACCTTTGTTGAACGAGAAACAAAATGGTCGTAAAAATGGCGAACGGCGGACGACCCGCGCGGGAAGGTCAACAGCGACGGAAAAGTTTTTTTTGCATGCTTTTCTCTGCCCCTTCCTACTAGTGAGATGTGAGGGATTTGCTGACTGTTCCCGGTTGCCAGCTCGGGAAATTTCCCGAGGTTTTCGCTTCCCGGCCTCGGCCAATTTTTTGGCGAAAAATTTCGAGACTCTCATAAAATTTAGCGCTTTTTTCTATGAATTACCATGTAAAATGACGTCCAAGACCAAAATTTTCCCCTCCAAGACCTCACACACCAATATTTCCCAAAAAAGTTTGCTAAATTTTTTCAAAAATCCACCAAATTATCATTTTTGATGCAAATCAGTTAGAAAGAAATAGCAAACTTAAAAATCGAAAAAAGATCATCGCCCAGGGCGACGGTAACACTTTCCTGGGACTGTCCCTGGCTAATGTGCCAAGAGGCCTCTGAAATTCATGAAAAGCAAATTTCTGACAAAATTTTTAATCATCATAAAGCATTATTAGAGCATCACAACACACATACACACAATTATCCCTTCCAAATTGGCGACACTTTTCTCTGTTTATCCCCTGCCAAAATCCGGTAGGGAGAATTTTTTTTGGTTGGCACGCTCTGTTAATCATTTTGCGCTTTTTATCATATATTGTTTTAACTCGCGCGTGCATACACAAATTCGCTTTTCGGCATTTCCAATCCAAGCGCTACCACCGCACATTGAAGCGGAGGACCCGCGCGCCATGCCGCTCCCAATGTGCGGGAAAAGCCGGACCGACAATGATGATAATGATGATGATTCTTGGGTTGTGAATGGTGTTGTATTTGGCGCGGTTGAGATTGAGGATTGGGAGGATCTGTGAAGCGGCGGGAGGGGCTAATCTCGCACCATGGCGGCGGGTGCTGGCGTTGGTGGTGGATGACCGCGGGGGCTAATCCATCTCGCCATCATCCGCTCCCCAATTTTATCCCCCTCCCTACTGAGCTGACCATGCTTTTCACCACCACACCACTTTCTCACTCATCAAATTCATTTCCCCTCGGGGCCTTGTTGCGGACGAGCGGCGGGCGGGCGGCACGGCTTTTAACACGCCGCAAAACAAAAGGGAGTGAGCGAAAGGGAAAATGGAAGCAAATGCTATCCATCTAGAGCCAACTCATGCTGAAATTTGAAAAAATTTTTGATTGTTTTTTGTAATTTGAATGAATAGGCGGAACCTGGGGGGATATGCTCCGCTTATCGAAACAATTTTCGAAAATTTGGTTTTCGGGACAACGCTATTTTATGTATAGAAAAAATTGTGATCACAATTTTTTCCGCGTAAAAATAACATAATTCGATAGAGAACATTTTGCTCTCTAAAATGATGCCATCCATATTCATTAGAACACGTTAATTAGAACAAATGGTTATGTTCTAAATTAGTATTTGCATGACCTCAACCTCCAACAATTCTACCATATTTATTTGACCATATAACTTAACATATATACCGTTTATAAATAATTACTGTATTCGAGTGTATTATTTTTATCCTTCAAACACCCCAAAGAGGAGGACGTCAGTAGATTTCTTAAATTCATTAATTAGACACATTTTATTCACATTTATTTTTATTCCTTCAATTTAACTTTTTCTTTTCCATTAATTAATTAATTTTTATTTATTTAATTTGATTGACCGATTGATTCACTCGAATTTAAATTTTTCTTTCCGTACATTTTCATGGACACAAATGCTGTTTGATTGACCGATTGATTCATTGAAATTCATTTTTTTATCTTCATTTATTTACACAAAAATAGTTTTATTTTCATTTCAGTGTTTTTTTTTTGTTCTAAATTAGGCCTGTTTTTTTTGTGAATTACGCCATTTGGCAACAAAAAAAAACTATTTATTTATTGACCGATTCACTCACTCACTGCTGATCGAATTAGGCGCTCGCGCACAAATTTTCTGTGCAAAAAAATGTTGCGACGCCTCCAACAACACAAATTTTGGTGTGCTCACCGGGGCGGCGAAAGTGCACTCACAAAAATTCCTCTTTTTTTGTGGTTGTACAATCCAACGACGACAACGACCACCTGCTGCTACTTCTGCTAATGCTATTTCGTCCACCTTTACCAAAAATACCGCCCTTTTTTCGCTCCTTACGCTTTCAAATTCATTCGCTGTTTTTGTTTTCCAGTTTCACCGTTTTCTGCTGCTCTAACCGAACAAAAATTGCGGTTTATCAGCTCTAAGTGATCACTGATCAGCAAAAAAAAAAAATCAAAATTTATTGGTGCCCTTGATCAGTTGTCCGTGGATAATGATTAAATTTTTAGACTAATATAGATAAGCCATATCCAGATCAATTTGGCATTAATTATGTCCGTTAATCGACTCATTTACATATATATTATGTATGAGATTTTTTTATATGTAGTGATTTTTTAAGAAATTTTTATTGACCCGTAAATTTCGTTTTTCTGCCTTTAGGCATCGAGTTTGGAAATTAGAATTTTATTTTTGCAAAAACTAAACCAAAAACATGAAAATTAATTTTTTAACATTGTTAAAATATAAATTTATTGATATATTTTTGATAAAATTCAATATTTGTGCTTTCAAAACAGTTTTTTACGCTTTATATTAGCCCCATTTATGTTTCCGATTTATTTCCAGTCTTTGGCCATCCACATTCAATAAAAAAAGCATCATGGCATCCTCTCCCACACTTAATTAGCCAATTCATTTTTAATCGTCCATGTTCACCCCAATTTAAATATCCCTCAGTCGCTTTTCCTCCCCCAATTAAATTTCGATTTCATTTCGCCCTGTTTACACACATCCATCATCCAAATCATTATCCCCTCAATCTTTGTCTCCCGCTTTCCATCATCCCAAAATCGTCGTTGGCGCAAATTTTCACCACCGCACATCGTCTCGTCCATTTCTCCCCATTATTTCACCATCACCAAAACCATCGCCCCAAAATTTATTCCAGAGTCATCAAGCCAACACCACCATCTCGCGCCACGTCATTTCCACCCATTCATTGCCTTTTATGTGTGTCGATTGGAAGAGCTCCTTCCAATTCAGCTAACCATCGCCCAAAATTAGTGGCAACGCGCCTCGGGGCAAAAATGGGCGCGGCGCGCTGTGCCTAAAATTATCGCCCCCACCACCCCCTATTTGGGCAAGGCAATTAGGCATCCCTTCTCTCTCTGTGTGTCTGTGAATGGCTATGCTCATGCGCTTGCCCTTCAACAATTCAAAAATCATTACGCCAAATTTGTTTTGATGTGATGATTGTTTTGCCGCCGGCGGTAAAACAATAAAAAAGAAAGCTAAATTTTTTACTATTTTAATTTTAACATTATAAAAATAATTTAAAATTTTTCCTAAATTAAATTAAAATATATTTTTTAATAAATTCGTTTTGGTGTGATGATTGTTTTGGCGGCGGTAAAAAAATAAAAAAGAAGGATGCTTGTTTTTAAACATTTTTTTTACAAATTTTAATGGATTATTTATTACTGTAAATTTGGTTTTAACATTATAAAAAATTTTAAAATTTTTTCATAATAATTAAAATATATTTTTTGAATAAATTCATAACATTAGATCATATTTTTCGGCACATTGAGCTCATTATACAATTTATGAATGTGCCAGCTGTTCAAATATCAGTCAATAATAGCAGTCCCTAAAATGGGATGCAAAAATTGCTTTGGTCCGCTCATTGGGAAGATTGTTTTGCCAATTTGCCCCCCGCCCCCTTTTTTGCCCCTGGGGCAGATAACGGACAAAATGTGTTGTTCATCGATGAAAATAACGCCTCCCCCCCCCCCCTCTCCCACAACAAATTCATTCCCTTAGGGGGGGGGGAAATTAATTTTTGTCGATGATTGGACATTTATCAGCATTGCAAAAGTGTATATATATGAGATGATAATGATGGCATTTTACAAATTAGAAATAAATTGATCGGTGCGGCAAAAGTCACAAAAATACGGCACTAAAAAAGCCAATGTTGCTAATCATTTTTGTATGGGCCAAGGGATAGAAATTCGACTTTTTATCACGCGCGCTCCCAACAGGGTCATAAAATGCGGGTCCCCCCTGATCCCTAATTCTCGACTTTTTTGGCATTCTGCGAAATCGAGTCCCCGAGCCATTAAGGGACCTGACCCCTGAAAGTAAGCCCTTTGGCATAAAATTCCGGCTTCCTCTGGTCCTTGCAATTTCAAAAAATGACTAATTAGTAGAAATTTGGCAATTTGAGGGTCATGCCAACTACAAATATTTTTGAATTTCACTTAAAAAATATATAACTTTTTTTTTGCTAAATTATTATCATCTTTCTTAAGAAAGGCGTCTCTAAAATTTTGAAAAATTCTACATAATAAAAATGACCCCTTTCCCCAACATAAAAATTTTTTTCGTCATTTTAACAAGCTTCATTCAAAATTTTTGAATTTAAATTAAATACCAAAAATCCAATCCCCTCCAACATATATCTGATAAAAAAATGGTCACCCCACGAGCACAGATAGGCCAATCGGAAGTACAAAAGATCAGAATAATGCAAATGGCACAGCCGATGCGAAAATGTCGGCAAAAATGGACAAAAAAAAAGTTTTTTTTTTAACTCTTTTTCCATTTTCGCCGATTGGCCTGACCTTTTCACAATTTTCTTCATCGTCTCCGATTGGTTTCTTCTGCTGCTGCTCACTTTTCACCAAACAAACAACACACATTCACTATTTTCTGAGCATCATTCGCTTAAAAAGTTAATTCGTTTTTATTGCATTTTCTTTTTTATTTGTCATTGTGGGCAATTGATTTAATCAAAAGTGTCAGCGCCGCCCATTATATGTACAATTTAAAGCTATTTGAAATTAATGGGGCAATTCAATCTTTTTTTTCGTTAACACACAATTGATACATATTTATTTAGTTCTTGACATTTTTTTTTCACTAAAAGTTTAATTGTTTCTAAAAATTATTTTTCATCTAATTAATCATTTTTTTAATATTTATTTTAATTTCTTATTTATAAATATTTAGAAATGTATTTTTTTATTAGAAATAATAAAAACCAGTCTAACATTCCCTGCCCCAAAACTCCCGATGCTATCCAAACTCAAATCCTGTTGGATATTCTCTCGATACGGGGTTTAGGAAAATTCAAAGTCGGACGAGAATTTTCGGAAATTAAGGATTCAAAAAAAAAATCATTTTCTCTGCGGTTTCCTTGGAGAGGGCGAGGGGGGTTGAGGGCCCAAAATTTTTCATGTTTTCATGTATTTTAAGTCTTATGCCCATGTACGGCTTTGGATTAGTTATCTTTCCCTATTTTTTGTGTCCCTATTGCAGGGGATCAGAGGTTTAGGGCTCACAATTTTTCTTATATTTTAAATCTTAAGCCTATGCACGGCTTTTGAGTTGTATTTCACCTTATTTTTCACAAAAAATTCATTTTCCCCCGCTGTCATCCCCCGGGGGGGGGGGCTGAAGAGACGCAGCTCTCCCGCTGTGTTATGCTTGTGCTTGTGCTTGAGCCCGTCAGAGTCAGCCCAGCAAGCCTCTCACAGCCCTAGCAACAGTCCCCCCCCCCTCCTTCATAAATTGTTACATAAAAAATTGGGCTGTATTATTTGCTCAACCATTTCCCCCGCGGTTCCCTCGCGTTTTGGCTTGGCGTCGACGGCTTTTTCAATGTTTTTCGCAATTTTTTGATGTAAAATCTTAAAGGAGATTAGTCTTACGGCATATTTTTTCAATAAAAAATAATTTTTGGAAAAACAATTTTTTTTCTTAAAATTACGCTTCGCAAGGATTTGGTGCCTCTACAATTTTTTTTTAAAAGCAAATTTTCCAGCCCTCAAAATTCATGCATAGTGCCAATGTCTTAGTAAGTTGGGTTAATTTGTAAGTTAGGGCAACAAAACCCATAAAATGTGTGATGCTCTGCTCGAGATTTTCGATCACATTGATTTTTGACCGAAAAATCCATGTTTTTTGGGCCTCACTCAGTATCAATTATCGACAGGAATCAATATTCAGTTATCGATAAGAAATTCCCGATTTTTTTAATAGAATCTCGGTCTCAAATTCTCGGACTATTTTCCAATCAGGATTCCCGAGTCTCGACAAATTTCAATTTTCGAGACCATGACCACCTCCAATAAAACCCGCACATTGAAAGGCTGTTGTTATTTGCGCTCAAAATCCATCCCACGTTGCCCGCTAGTTGCGTTGCGTTGTATTTGGGCGCGGATGATGCAAAAATTTTCTTCACTTTCTTCTCCTCCCCCGGCGTTTCCCCCGCGGGCGGCGGAGGGGAAAACTTTTTGAATTATTTTCCAAGTGCATTTTTCACCACTCGCTCACTCACATTCTGTGCTCACGCGCAACACACACACACACACACATTTATGAGATTTATTAATGCGCGAATTTATAACACATTTATTATTTTTTCATCCATTCTCCGCCCCTCGCCCAATGAATGAAATAATCGGCTCAGAGTCGGTCAATAATTTACTCTCCCTACCCCCCGGGGGAGGGCCACAAAAAGTTTTTGCACCATTTTAAATTTGCCCCAAAATTTTTTTGCATCATTTTTAAATTGAAACGTTAATTTTATTTCATACTTTTGGAATTTGCCTTCCATTTTAAGCGAAAAACAATTTTTATGCTAAAAAGGTATTTATTCGCAAAAAAATGAAATAAAATGCCAAATTTGAAGTTTTCAATATAATTTTGGCACTTTTATTTGCGCAAAAAAATTTTAGAACATAAAACAAATCTCTCTCTGTTTTTATCTTTAAAGTTCTTAAATCATAAAAATTAGTTCTTTTCGCAAAAAATTCCAATTAAAGTGAAATTTTTTTCTTCTTAGGTTGAATTTAGTCCAATTTTCTCATACCTGAGCCAAGAAATAAAATAAATTTCAAAGCTTATGCAAATTTTACCATTTTTTTCAATCCTATAACTGGCATCCGAATAATTGATTACTATAAAATTTGTGAATTTATAGGCAAACACGTTAATGGCCAAGCCGTTGGCCATAAGAAATTGTAAGCATGAGAACCTGCTAAAGGCTACAAAAAGGATTGATTCTGATACCCATCAGCATAATTTGCATTATTACAAATTAGTTTGGTGAATGGAGAGGCTTTATCGGGAAAGCCAAGCTTTTACTTACATATCCAATCAATTTATACTTCCAATTTCTATTTTTTAAATAATTCCAATTCAAAATTATACATATTTAAAAATTAATCAAAAAAAAACAGTGAATAATTTTTAGTGATTTAAATTTAAATTTCATATTCTCTCATAATTTTAAAATAGTAACTTCTTGAGTTTTCATCATACATTTCCAATTTATTAGCTTAAAAAAAAATTTCCCTCCTTCTCTTCCCTAAAAATTAAGGATTTTAGTTCTCAAAAGTTGTCTCAATAGCGCTCAAATTTTCATTGATTTCAAATTTTCTAAAAAAAAAATAAGGTTTATTAATGGCAACAAATTTTTCGATGAGGTCAAACCTAAATTTCAAAAATTCTTTTCGTCTGATGTCGCAGTTGACCAATTATTTTACAGGCAAACATTTTTTGATGCTTAGTAAATTTCACCAAATTTCAAGGGATGTGATTATTTAAATATTTTCCAACGTCACTATCAAAATTCGAGTTTTTCAAACAAATCCCAAATTTTTCATGAATTTTTGAGCTATTGGGGGGAGCCCATTTTTTCCGTGCAATTAGCAACAAAATTTACGAAAACTTCCCACTTAATCATTTCATAGAAATATTCATAGAAATATTTCTAACTTTTCCCAACTCAACCACATCACTAAGAAATTTTGCATTAATTTTCTGAGATTTTATGCGAAAGTCTAAAATTTCAAAGAGAGTAGTATTAGCAACCAATTCGTAACTTTTCCACGTCAATCACGCATCTCTAAGCGTTTGACCCATTATTGTTGTTGGTTATTTGGCTGTTGATGAGCAGACAGTCCCCCCACCTTTTGTTGCGCCTAATTGATCCCCAAAACCACTCATCTTTTTCTTCGTCCCCTGCGGGGTGCCCTCCCCCCCCCCCCCTCCCGCCCATAATTGTGGCGGAAAATTGGATGATGAAAGGGCGGGAAAAAGTTTTTCTCAACAGAATTAAATATGAAAAGGTGGTGGAAAACGCTAGAAAATATGCATGTGCTTGTATATGTTGTACTCATTTCATTGTGATGACTTGACTATAAGGGTTTAAATTGAAAAAATTTCATTTTATTGAATTAAATATTTTTTTATTTTTAATTGAATTAATTTTAAAATCCTACTATCAGAGTTATATCTAATTTAATTTTTGAAATTTGAAAAAAATAAAATAAATTTCTTTTTTAAAAACTTGTAAATTCATATAATTCCACTTGACAAGACTTAAGATTTTCCAATGAAAAATTGCATTCAAAAAATTAAAAATAACTTTTTGCTTTTTCTCGACCGCCAATTCCCGACCCATTTTAAAGCATTTCATTCAAGCTTTAATTGCCCCCCCCCCCTCCCAAAGAATTTGTGGTCTTTCCAAACAAACCCATCAAAACGTCCTCCCCCCCCCCCACATTCTCCGCATCGAACAGCAGACAAAGCGCACGCTCTCTCAAAACGGCGGTCTTTGACCCCTTTCACAAAGCAAAATTTGAAATTTTCAAAAAAAAAATTTTTGTAGGCTAAGCCGTCGTCGAACGACTGCCCTAAGCCCCCCCCCCCCCCCCCCCTCACCAACAAAAAAAACAATGGAAAATTCCATTCAAAATCTCGGCGAACGACGGAGTGGGTGTAGTTGTCGGAGTGGTGCGGATGCGGAACCTGTTCCAACACCACCACCATTCCGTGGAATGTTTGCCTGGCTGGTGACGAATGCTTCCCCCCCCCCCGGCCCTGTAATTTCCCGGTAATGTGATGAGTTTTTGGGGGACTGGGGGGGCGCCTGTGGAACAATTCCTGAAAAAACAACAACAATAACAGTAAAATCGTCGATCTATGTAATGTGATGGGTGTGTATCATCGACATTTTGAACCTTTTTCAATTATATTGCCTTTTTAAAATTAATTATCCCTAATTCCTTAATTAGGAGTAAAGAAAAATTTATCGGAATTAATCTCGAGTTCTAATACTTTTTTTTGTTGCTTATTTCTTAGCCAAAATGGTGGAACAATTAAAGGCTACTATTAATGAGAAAAATTTTTAAGAATTTTTATGGGATAAATGAGGGAAATTTCTCGTAGTTCTAACAAAATTTGTTCTGATTTTTTTCATTACATTTTCTTTTTATAATTAATTATCCCTAATTATCTTAATTATGAGTAGTAAATATTAATTTTTTTACCAAATTTTCTATAGTTTTAGAACTTTTTTTGTTATTTATTAATTTTTACATTTTTTTAAATTCAATTTGTCTCTTTTTACTATTCTATTGTAAAATAATAATAAGAAAATTTCTTCGTTTTTAATAAATTTTGGGCATGTGCCATGTTTGCTCATCTGTTCTATTTTTGCGCAACATTATCATCAGCCCGGCAGCTACACAAATGCGCACAATAAATCCGCACTTTTAAAGCGTAAAATCGCCACTATTTTTATTCCCAGATTTTACATTGGCTAAGATTAATAAAAATAATTATATTTTAATTACCTTTTTTAAATTTATTTAATAAAATATTATACATAAATTATTATAAATTGAAAAAAACACTCATGCCGAATTTCTTCAATTTAAGAAATTAATTATTTATTAATTATTCAAAAATTACAATAATAATAATAATTGATTTTTTATTCCCTAATTTTATTTTCTAATTTTAAATAAATTTTCCATTATTAAAATTTATTATATTTTAAATTATATAATTACTTTTTCTCTGCACATAAATTGGCCCATAAATTTGGGCTTCTTCACCCAAAATCGATGCTTCTTCAATTTTTTTTATGGCTTTGTACATAATGTTTGTGTGTTACCATAAATATTTGTCTATTTTCCCCCATCCAATCTGTGCCCAGCATCCAACCGACTTTCTCTATTTGGCATTTTCCCATATTTTATTTTTGAACTTTTCAATTTTTGTTTAATTTGAAATGTTATGGCCCAATTTTATTTAGAATTAAAAAAATGAAATTTTTATTTTTCGGATTTTTTCAAATTCTAAAATTCGATCCCCAAAACTTTTGTTTAATTTTGACAACAAATGAGAGAATTTAAATAAAAGCATAACATTTATTTTCTTTGTCAATCTATGTCAACAAAAACCTCAAATTTTGGCATTTTTTTTCAAAACTAAATTTCCCTGAAAATTTGGGTTTTTTTGCAAAATTTTGTTGCAAATTGCTCCATATTATCAGTGGTAAGAGGAAATTAGAGAATTAATCCCCCCAGTATGACCACCAAAAAAGGGCACCTGCTATCCAATTTTCGCATAAATTAATGCTTTTTACTGCTGCTGGCGCCCGGCGCCGAACAAATTTCATTTGGCACCCGTCGCGCAATGCCATAAAATAAATAATTTAAATGATTTGTGCCCAATTGGCCACCGCCGGGTGCGGACGGCACCAAACGCCTCCCACAGCAGCAAATTGGATGGATGCTGGGGGACAGACAATCCGTCGTGGCACACACTGTGCCCATTTGTCTGATTGGGATAATTGTGACGCGTCATTCGCTCACTCCTCTTTATCCATCCTCATGCTTATACATTTTACAAAAATCGGATTTTGCCTTATTGGAAGAGAGCTATGATGATGCCATTCATTGCATAAAGCAAATACAAAAAAAAAATACGGTATGACAATCGCCAAATTAATTCATTTCCAAAATTTCCATTAGGTTTATTTTTTTCAAAATTAGATTTCAGTGTTTGTCAAAATCGTATATTTTGAATTTTATTAAAAACCTAAGGTGGACCTTTTGGTTTGCAAAAAACATTTTTTGTGATAAAAACTGGTGAAAACTTTTTTTCTGACCACGAATCTGGCTTCTATTTTGACCAATTTCTAATCCCTAATCCGAACATCAACAAAAGTTGAAAATTTACATTTCTCGCTTTATGATTTTTTTGTTTTGTTTATTCAGATTATCAAGTCAGAATTGGTTAAAAAATATATCAGATTCGTGATCACTGATCAGGCCTCCAAAAAAATATTCGTCCAGATAGCGATGGAGGGCAAAAGAATTTTACGTTATATAAATTGGGATTTTTATTGACATAAAATTACGGCATGACATGCCAAAATTTTCAATTTATTTATCCATTTATTGAAATTATTAATTTATAAAAAAATAATTTTCATTGCCAATTTTTCATTCATTGCATAAAATAAAATACGGCATGACAATCGCCAAATTAATACATTTACAAAATTTTTTTATTTTATTTTTTTACAAAAATTCGTTTTCGGCGATTGTTAAAATCGTATATTTTTGAATTTTATTTAAAACCAATGCTGGATCTTTTGGTTTGCAAAAATTTTTTTTGTGATAAAAACTATTGAAAACTTGCTCTAGTTTTTGAGGTTCCTGAACACGAATTTGACAACTATTTTTGACCAATTTCTATCACGAAACCCAAGTTGAACAAAAGTTGAAAATTCAAATTTCTCGTTTTATGATTCTTATTATTTTTGTTCAAATTCAGATTAGGAAGTCGGAATTGGTTAAAAGATATGTATGTCGGATTCGTGATCAGCCCACCAGAAAATATTTACCGATGGATATAGCAAAAAGAATTTTACGCTGTAAAAATTGGGATTTAAAATCATAAAATTACGGCATGAAATGCAAAATTTTTCATTTTATTTACCCATTTTTAAATTATTAATTAAATAAATTTAATTGATTGCTAATTTTTCCATTGAAAAATATTTCTTATTATATAATTTTATACAATTCTTTATTTAAATTACAATTTTCAATTCTCTTCATCTTCTGTGTTTTGCCTTGATTGGTAGTGACTCTTGGCACAAATTGGATTTACTCTTTTGCGGCCTAAAAGGGATGGCACGGCAAATGCCAAAACATAACATTTTTGCCTATTTATGCAACGGGTTTCGGCATTTACTGTTAAATTTTAATTTATTTCTAAATTTCAAACTTTCTTATTAAAGTTTCGACATTAGCGAACCAACAAATAAACAATTTTATTTGTAATTAATTAATTAGTGAACAACTTTAATTACTTTCCCATTCTCTGTGCTCTCTCATTTCCCATCCAATCGATCATTAACACCACCACCAACATTTTATCAATTTTCATTCATTCCTTTATTGGGGTGGAACATTTTGGATAAGGTCATTTTGATAAGAGAATTTGTGAGTTCATGAAAAATTATAGTCCTATAAAATCATATTTTATTTTTACATTTTTTTCAACTTAAACATTTTTTACATAAATCATTAAAAAAATTTTTCAGTTATTTCAAATAAAATATAAACTATTTAATAATTGCTTACATTTAATAATTTACATAAAAACTTTTCCATTTTCGACAAGTAATAAATAAAAGAAATTAATTTTCAGTAGTATTTATTTATTAATAATTTTTAAAATTTAAAATATTTTCTTGCTAAGAAACAATAAATACTTTACTGCAATTATTTTTATTATTGTTTGTTTGTTTTTTTTTTTGCTTTATTTTGTCCTCAACCCCCAAAAGACTTCCCCAATTAGGGTATTTTATTACCCCATTAATTATTTTATTTATTTTTTATCATTTCATTTATTTCAAATGCTCTTATCACTTTCACTTTTGTGGAGTGCTCTATGCTCTGCTGATGCTCACTCATATGCCATATGAATGAATGTGTTATAAATATTTTATTATCCATTTTTATCAGTGCAATTTTCGGTGCCACATAATTCTCCAATAATCTCTTTTTTTTTCTTCTTCATCATCATCAAATCAGTGATGAGTGCTGCATTGATTTGCCCAAGCAAAAAAAAAAAAATTCGCAACGTTTTCACACTGTTTTAATCCCATTTCATCCCCCACATAAATTTAATAAATGTCGCATTTTTTTTTTTAGAAAAATTGTTAATTTTATACAATTTCATAAAGTTTTCAATTTGTATGAAATAATTTTTTTTTTTTTGAGTTTTTTAAAATTATTTTTTGCCCTTAATTAAATTGTCCTTCATTTTCCAACATAATATTTCCTTCCCTAAATATATGTGAACAGACTGCGGCTGAGAATTAATTCAAAACATTTGAGCGCACATAAAAACATTTGAGGCCCTGTTTTCGTTGAATTATTATATTTTGATTAGAAAAGTTCTTTTCATATAAAACTGATCAGAGAAATGTGTATGATTAAATTATTTGACATTCATCCATTAAAAAAAATAGTTGGGAAAAGAAAATAAATTTAATTTAAAATTAATTATGTTTCTTGAGAAAAATTTTAATTTCTTAATTGATAAAATTTATTTAATTATTTATAATTAGCAGCATCAATTAAAATAATTATCATTTGATCAGAATTTGGATCAAAATTAATATTTACAAAAATTTTAAGTCTTTCTTTATCATATTATAAATCAGAATTGACATATTACTTCCTTTCCTAAGCGGAAACTGTCCCAAAAAGCGAATTAATTATCTTTATCCCTCGTGAAAAAAACAATTTGATCAAATCAATCACCTCCACAGACAAATCATTGATCAACTTTTGTGAATTATTCGACCAATCTTACCCACATTTTCTCCCTCAACAAAAACCAATTTATCGTAAACATTTTATCCATCTGATCACATTTAGGACATACCAATTAATTAATTTGCTGATCAGACTCTTTCTCTCTGATCAATCACCACCAGCAGAGAGCATTTAATCCAATTTGTCTTCGTCAATCACTTTTTCATCGTCGTCGTCGTCGTTGGCTGCGCACCAATAAATGTCGTGGTCGGTGGCCAACAACAAAAACACCGTCAACAATAATCATCATCACCAGCAACAGCAGAACGTCAAAAGCTATAACAGCAGCATAATTGTTGGGAAGAACAGAAGCGCAAGCAGTACAACCATCACCAGCAGTAGTGCCAGCAACAGCTTCAGTTTCGCCGGTTCCCACCTTCGCGACGAGGACAAGGAGGACAATCACTTAGACACAGCGCCATCCTCCTCCTCCTCGACTTGTTCCAAATCGTTGATGGCATTGATGATCAACAGCAGCAACGCCGCCGGGCCCGCCGGCAGGGTCACCGCCCCTGCTGCTGCAGCCGCCGTTGGTTTGATCGTTGTCCCTGCCGCCGCCAGCGCCAGCGCTGTCCGTCATCGTCATCGTCGTCCCTTTCAAATTCCGCGGTTTGTCACCCCAACCAACGAAAAAAATAAATAATACCCTACTCTAACTAACAACCAAATCACGACCAACTAACACCATCAGCAGCAAGCATCACCAATGTTGTGTACCACCACATTCCCCCATTACATAGCAAACCCTCCCCCCCCCACCCGCCTCCCCTCGGGGGCCACGGCCCCACTCAATCAATCAAACAACACTTTTTTCAATTCGATGAAAAGTGATGGTCTTGGTGGTAGTGGGTGGTTTTTCAAAAAAATTTCTGTGTAGGTCATCCATCATTTACCCATCTACACCCCCACCTTTTCAAGCAGTTCATTGTACTTGGTGTGGTCATGGGATTATTTTCATTTGCTTTGGAGTTCAGGTGTTCGATCTCGGGTTTGGATATTGGCCATTTGAGGGGTTTTGCGAAAACTGGGTTTCGGTCCCGGTGCAAGCAAAAATCTGGGACCCGGGATTTTCAAAATCGAAAAAATTCGGGTAAGGTTTAAGTGGATCTTACTTTATAAATGTCATCCTTTGTCCATATTTATTTAATTAATTTTGAATTTTAAACTTATAAAGATGTCATGGGAAAAATTTAGGCCTTGCGCCAGCATTTTTTAAATTTCCCAAAAATTTTTAAAAATGTTTTTCCCCTATTTTTAGCGCTATGCTCAAGCACAATCGTTGTTCGTATGTGAAGTCAGAAAGTGAACGAGCCAGCACCGATTTTTCATCATGTTCTTCTATGCTTCAAAGACTATTGTGAGATTTGTCTCAAAAATATTTTGATAAAAAATAAATAAATATTATTATAATGGTATATAAAAAAGTAAAATTTTGCTAAAATAAAAAATAAAACAAAACAAAATTCAAAGCCTTCATCGCCGAAAATATCCCTTATTGAATTCAAAATTAATCATACCGAAAATTTTTGTGTCCCTAAACAACAATCTCCTGCTGATTTTCATTCAAAAATAATTTCTACAGAATGCCCGCATTGGTCTTACTATGCTTGGTCCATTTGCCACAAATTGCCCATGCAGCGCCCACCGTCCGCAACAGTAGGACGCCGTCGACAGTGCATGTGCCAATTGGTGCGGTGTTCACGCTTGATGTGGGTGAAGGTCGGACGGACAGCCCCGCTGATGGCTTCCCCGGCTGGGCACGGCTGAACGATAGCGCGAACCAGGTGTACGGTATTCCGCAGGCCAACGATGCCGGCGTGTACACGATACCGTTGAGAGGAGGAGGTACTGTATCTTTTTTAAACATAATTGCTACTGTATTAAATAAGATCAGTTTTTTTTTTGCTAATTAGTTCTAATTTTTTTCATTTTCCGCATTTTAATAAATTTAAATTTTAAACCAAGTTCACCACCAACATAACTTTACATTAAAAAAGGGTAAATCATATCGATTACATGTTTTCTTGTCACTGATCATGAATATCTCCAGCTGGTGGGTCCCACCCTATAATCCGGCCCGTGGCCAGAAAAAAATTCGGAGGGGGTGGAGAGAATCCAAAGACCTTTTAAAATTTTTCTCCATTATAATTTTTAGCACCAGGGAGAAAAACAGGCATCTGTAGTCGTTTTTCGCCAAAAATTACTAATTTTTTAAAGTGCCAACAAAAAATAAATAAATAAAAAGAGCACCGGCGGTGCGTTCTGTTCCGCCGATTAAAGCAATTAAAATATTGCCTGATTGCTTAACTAATTAGCCATTTTGCTTTAATTTTTCGAATAAATCGTCAAAATTTAATTAATTGATTATTTTCTTTTATTTTAGAGCGATCTGTACGAATTGAAGTTGGCAATGAGCTGAAGCAGCGTTGTGAGAAGGAAATCAAGACAATTTGGCTGGAAATTGTTGACCAACAGCGCATTGATGAGCTGTCCATGGAGAGTCAATTGTAAGAAAAAATCAGTTAATAAAAATTAAATTAAAAAAAAATTAATGTCATTTAGAAACCCTTCGAATATATAATTTTAAATTCGGAATTGAGACAACAAATTTAATAAATAACAAATATCCCTCAACTTTTTTGAAAAAAAAACCTGTAAAATTAAGACCCTCGTATATCATGACTAACTTAATTCAAAAAAGAGAAAAAAAAATCTAATTATGTTTAAAATAATATCTAGTATTTTAAAAATTAATTTCAATATTTCGTTTATTGAAGAAAAAATGTCTCAAAAGCCCAAAAATATATTAAAAAAAAAATGAAAAAATCTGCACGAAAAAAAACATTTGATTTAAATTAATTAATTTATTTAATGAATTCCTAATTACCATACCCTTAATTAATTTATTTAATGAAACCCTAATTACCATATCCCCTCCCCCCATACAGTAACTCCGTGAAAAGCCTGTTGGCCAAGCTGAATGTGCGGCTTGCGGACATGCGCCTGTTTCCGTTCAACTATTTGGACACGTATCGTACCGTGACGGAGATTATGCACGAATTGGAGCAGTTCCAGCAACACAACCAACCACCGACAAAAATTCATGGCCAACAAATTGTGTACACGGTGAACATCAGCTGCGGCGAGCTGAACGAGCAGTCCAGCGAAGTGATCAGTGCGGCCATCGAGAATGGGCTGAGTTTTCAGGTAGACAAAAGGATGGAAAATAGTGTTTCTTAAAAATGCCATTTACTCGCTGCCGAAAATTCAGGAAAAATTTAAATATTGAAAAAATTTAAGAAAATTTTAAAATGAAAATTTTTCATAGAGAATTACATGAAAATTCTGACGAAAAAGTAAAGAATCATATTCTCGAACTTTAAGGTATTCATCAAGAAAAACTTCAACAAAAAATATTTTTCAATGTTTTTCGTTGAAAATCATGAAATTTCTTTTAAAATTTAAAATTCCTAGTTTTTTAATTTGTTTAATTTTTTATTTCTTAAAATATTCAATAATCAATTTTTACGCAAAATCTATTCGGTAAATCAGTTTTTTCGAGAATTTCTTAGATAATTTCAGGTCATTCGGTGCACATAGAAGCCAACTAGAAATTTTTTGAAAATTTTCGCAAAATTTTTCATAGAATTTTAACCAAATAAATTTTAAGGTCAATATGAATAAATGCATTATCGCCCACCACCACCTTTTTATAGGTTGTTCAAGGGATTTTGGTCAAACTTCATCAACCCGAGGCCACTCCACAAGCTCCGATCACCAATGAAGAAGTGGACAACAATCAGCAGACAGACAATGGCAAAAATGCCGTAGAAAGCGGTGGCAATGCTTCATCTTCTTCTTCACCTGCTTCAACAGTGCCACTGATAATTTTGGCACTGATTTTGGCTGCTGGTGTTGGTCAGCATTTTTTGGATATTGATCAAGCGGGCAAAGGCTGGCCAAGAGAAGCAGACCGATCATGCCAACGGCAAAGGTGGGTCGGGGCAATTAGCACAACTCGCGAGGCAAACTAATTAATTAATTGATGGGGACGCTAAAATGGCATAAATTTGGGTCCGAATAGCACGCATTTTTTTTTTATAAAGGAAATTCAAAAATCCATGGAAATTTTTTTTCTGTTTTTTTTGGCGTGAGGGAGCCTTCGCAATTTTTTTTAAATTTTATTAAATCTTTTAAAAACGATCTGATAGATTTCCATGGATACAACTGGAAAATTCAAGAAACCCAAAGAAAAATTAAAAATTTTTTAATGTTTTTTTTGCCATGAGGAAGCCTTCGCAAATTTTCAAAATTTATTAAATTTTTGAAGATTTCACAACATAAAAGGGGTATTTGTGAACTGTCAAAGGCGCGCAAACAGGAAAAATTTAATCCATTTATCCGAATTTTTCCCAGAAATCAGGTGAACAATTTCCTAATTTTGCGCGATTCAAATATTCTATCATTCAAAAGGAGAAAAATTGTTTAAGATTTGCGCCTAGAAAATTGAAATTTTTTAATTTTAAATTTTTTAGCCGTCCATTTGCCGTCGCCGGCCGGCGATTCGACCACTCCAATGTTGGACATGCGTGGAAATGCCGAGCGGACAACCGCCCCGGACACTGTCGGCATGGCACCGGAAAATGGCACCGCGGGAAGGAACTGATTTTCATTCATTGGCATTTTGTTCATTCTTTGGCATATGTCCTTCTCTCCCTGACAATATGCTGACCATTTTTTTTTTGTTTAATACATACATTTTTTGAGGCTTCCTTTTTTGTCATGCCATAATTTTTTGGCAATTAAATTTCAAATTTTTCTTTTGGAAAAATCAGATTTTTTGATTTTTCATTTGGCTTACTGTCTCTCTTTTTTCTTTTCATTCTCAATTTGGGTTCTTCTTTTGCTATTTAATTTTTTAAATCAAATTTCGGGATTTTGGTCTCGACTTTTTGTTCTAATTTTGCCTGTTTTACAACTGAAACCCTCCGACGTTTTTAGCATTCATTATCACTATTATTACATTAATTTACACTCCTAAATATTTAAAAATTAATATTTCAATTATTTTGCCACGCGCCACCCTTACGTTGTGACCAGTCAAAATTAATTAATTCTGAAAATTATTTTGATTTATTTTAAATGATTTTTTTTTATCTATCTTTGTATCAATTTATGGGCAGTTGATATCACTAATATTTAGGTGATTCCAAGTCAAAATGCCAAATTTGGCGCCCACCAACTGCCCATCCAACTGAAACTCCATTAATTTGATTTTTATTTTATTATTTTTAAATAAATGGCTCTCCAATGATATGATTAAAAAGTTTTGATAAAGTGAACTTACAAAAATACAGAAATATTTGATAATTTCCTTTATATTAAAATCTTTTAATAAATATTTATAAAATTAATATTTAATAAAAAATAATTTTTTTTTCAATTTAATAAAGTAAAATAAAAAATTCCAAGAATATTTTTTTCTGTTCAAAAACTGTTTGACAAAGATCCATTAGCCGCCTTGAAGGTGGTATGCCGTTTAGAAAATTCCTCTTTTGGCACTGATGCCATTAGTGATAACACTTTGGCATTCCCCGAAAGGAATGGAATTTAAATGCCAATAAATACAACAAAAATTCAAAATATTTTTATGGTGCTCATTAAAAAGGGATTTTTGTCTGGAACATTCTCATTTTTTTCAATAAATATTTTAAATATATAAAAATTCAGAAATTTTTGGCTGTAAAATAAATGATATTATTTATTTATATATGCCCTTAAAAATTCTATGAAAATTAAATGTGTTTTAATTGTAGATATAAATAATTTCGAAATTTATTTAATATTCAAAAACAAAATTTTAAGCATTTTTCATGCGGATTTTCTTAGGGATTTGTTGAGTTACAGTTAAATTGTCGACTTAGTACCAAAAAAACCGGCAAATTCTGCCATATTACTGATCACTACCATGGTGAATTTTGTACAGCATTCTGTCCTGTCAGGGCTCTAATAAAAATACAAACATTTAAGACTCAAAGTTATTTTTTAATTGAATTTTAATTCTTACTTCAAAATATATTAATATATCACCAAAAAATAATTATACATTAATTTTAAATATTTAATTTTATTAAGATTTATTTAAATTTTTAATTCTTTAAACACAATATCCCTTTTTCTTAGACTGAGAATAAGATCTTTAAAAATATTTGTACTTAAAATAGAGCACTGCACGCACCTCTCATAATTAATAATTGTGTGTTTTTGCTCTGCGCTAGCGCAAAAAAAGCGCATAAAATTATTTCCGCCGGATATGTTTAATTTAAACACACTAATTTTTTATTGTAATTTTTTTTGTTGAAATTAAAAATCAAAATGTCCAGTATTTTCGCTTTTTAACAATTGCCTGGCTAATTAAAAATGAGTGGGCGCTGAAAAGTGAATAATTATTTTGGACAGACATACTCAATTTTTCCTTATTTTAGCTCTTTGTTCCTGAAAACATGTCACATAAAATTGTTCCTCAATAACCAATCTGAAATCTCAAGAAATCGACTTTTAAATTTTCAAAAATTTTTTTTAAAATAAATTCAGTGTGTAAATTTAAAATTGGGACGCACGTTTTTCGGGAATTTGGCCACCTTTCGTGAGCCGATCGAGCTAAAATTTTTTTACAATAGTAGCAATTCCGAAAATATTAAGATACAGCAAGTGCGAAAGGGAAACGATGACTGGAAAAATTTTATGAATTTTTTTTTTCAAAATTTGGGGGTAAAATTTAAAAAAAAATTGTTCAATTGACTTTTTTGATCAGTACCACAAGATAAACTTAAATGAATTTTTTCAGATTTTTTTTAATGCTTAACTCAAAAAGTTACATCATTCTGGAAAATTGTCCCTATTTTAAATATGCACACTGTATAAAGAAAATTTTTCAACTTATTTACCCCCCCCCCCCTTTTGGGCTTTATTATGCCAACCTACAATATTTATTTTTAAGTGCCCATTTTAGAGGTTTTTAAATAGGGCCAAAAGCCGAGCCAATTTGGGCAGTTTTATCATCAAAAGCCCGACCTTCGCTATGTCTTACGGTATATGTACTTGGGGTTAAATGGATGCTTGCGTATAAAGTGAATTTGTAAAATGTATAAGTTGTGTTATTGAAGCCTAAATTTTTTCTTTTCTAATTCCGCAGATCGGATTAAAAAAAGTTACCATATAAAGTAATAAATAGGGCGCGGGTCTTTAAATTTTTACTTATTTTTTCTGCGGCTTTAACTCGACGAGAAATTTTCCAGTAAATATTTTTTTTTTATTGGACTAAAATTTTTTGTAATTTATTTTCTTTCTTATCAAAATTTTGATTTTTGAAATTTTATTTATTTTGGAAAAATGTCTTCAAAAATTTTGATTATAAATCAATTTACAATTGTAATCAATGAATAAAATTGTTTGATTTTGCTTTTAACTTATTTACGTAGAAAAAAACAGCAATTTAATAAATTTCACCCCCTAAATTTGAAAACTTTTTCGCCCCAATTTCCGCCCCTATTTCGCGAATTTTTGACCCTAATTTAGGTCCCTATTTTGGACTTTTTCGCCACTAAAAATCCGCGCCCTAGTAATAAATGAACAATCCTCAGTTTTTTACGGCAATTAATTTAATACATTTGAACTATAATTAATGATCGGTTTGATATCGAACCGCACCGTTTATTGTTGTTTCTAGTATAAGCCGTGGATATTTAAAAAAAATAATTACTCCAGATCTAGGTCTAAGTAAAAATCTAACCAATTCATTAAAGCAGGGCTCACAGATCTGAGGCTTTAGCCTCATTTTGTGGTTTTTGATAGGTCAGTGAGGCTAAATTTTCAAAATGAGGCTTTGAGGCTTTTTGTGGCTTTTTGAGAAATTTTGAGGATTTTTGAGGCTTTTGGGGACAATCACAAGAGTCGGTTAAATTTTATTTTGATAAATTGGCATAATGTTTGACAATTATTTAATTTGAATTTTGGTTTTTAATAGAGTATCAAACGGAAATCTCACCCAAATTTAGCCAGAAAATTACAATTTTTTCGAAAATTCCACAAAATTATTAATTTTTTTAAATGAAAATCTGCTAAAAATTTGGTCAAAATTCTCAATTTTTCCCCCTGCGGCGCTTATCGGCACCGCCGGACCCTAAAAATCTTTTTTTTTAAATTTGCTCAAAATCGTAAAATTTGGCCATTTTTGTGGACAAATCTGTTAAAAAATCGCATTAAAAATTACAAAAAATTTTCCCGGCGACGCCTGTCGGGACCGCCGGTCCCCCAATTCCCTAAGTTTTTTTGGGAAAAGCGCCGCAAAAATCAACTTCGTTTTTTCATGCTTAGAATTTCACAAAATGCTTATTTCTAACAAAAAATTGCTCAAATTGATCAAAGAAATCAAAAATATAACATTTGAACATTTTAAACGTGTTTTGAATATTTTGTAAAAATGAGGCTTTTTGACCCAAAATGAGGTTTTTTGCCTGCCAAATGAGGCTTTTGAAAATTTTGATCTGGGAGCCCTGCATTAAAGTCATTTTAATTTTTCCAAATTATGTATAATATTTAGTTTATTTGCTTTTATCTATTTTTCTTTTAATTTCATATTATTTTAAGCTATATAGAAATGGTTTATTTCAATTCTGTGAGTGGGGGATTATTTTTTTATTAAATGCAGAAACATTTTGTCAATTGGCACATCCGGCATTTTTAAAATCTATTTATAAATTCTGTTTAAGCGCAAAAAGCTTTCTTAAAACCATATCTTTTCATAATATTTTTCAAAAAACATATAAATAAGCAAGATTATCCAATTATTACTGCTACAGTAATGGACATTTTTGCTACCATATAACGACCTAGAAAATAGGTTGAAACTGAAGAGATTATTCTTTTTTGGTATTTCGCAACTTAATGGAGAATTTTAAAGCAATTCATGATTCCTATATCAATAATAATCGTAATAAAATTAAATTAGTGACCCCAGTATGGTATTCATTCATTTAAATAATTCATTAACATTTTTTTGGTTTCTAATAATGATCCTTTTGATAAATTTTGTTATAAAATTTTGACTCCACATATTCTAATTATGGGAAACTGATTTGCGAAAATAAGATAGACAATAATAGACAGAAAATCAATTTATAATTAATTAACACATGTTAATTTGCGGGCACATATCAATTAAGGCTAATTAGTGTTCATTAATGCGTATTTAATTGGAACATTTATTCACAAGTCTTATCCCCCAAAATAGCTGTTATAATTATATTTTTTTATTATTATTAGTATAATAAGTGCCACTTCACAGATATATTATTGTATACAGAAAAATTGTCTGTGAATGGAAATTGTATTAATTACACCCTTTTAAAGTGTCATTTTCTCTAATATAAATTTCCTGTTATTATATACTTTTTAGAGAATTTTTTAAAAAAATAATCTAGTATACTGTTTTCTGTAAACGACAATACTGTACACGCTAAATTTGTACCCACTTAAATACCCGATGCATATTTTAATAATTAACGGCATTTTGTGCTTTTACATAAAAACATAAATTTTCAGCGAAAGTATTTTTAAACCGTTTGTGTATCAAAATACAATAATTTTAATTGACATAATTTACAGAGTAAATTGAATAACTAAATTTAAAAAAAACCAATTTTTACTATAAAATTAAAGGCTTCAATTTATTAATTAAAAATATTTCAAAAGGATTCTAAAAAGCTAAAAACAAAAAAAGAATTTTCCATCTTCCGCTCAATGTGATAATTTTTACTTATAACCCATAAATAATTTTTTGTCGCATATTTCCGCCATATTTGTGGCATTTTGCACGAACCGGCGAAGGCCATTTGCAATCCGAACGGATATATTACTCAAAATGCTAATTAATATAATTAAAAAATTAATTAGAGTGAGTTAGAATAATAACAAGATGTTTTTTCAAACTCTCTGTTAATTAAATAAATTCCCTTTGTTAATTATATTTTTAAAATATTTAACATTAAATTAAATATAAATTCTTTTTTAGAAAGGCCAAAAGTCAAAATTACGTTGCGTGACTTTTTATGTTTTGTGACTTTACCGACAAAATTATAAAAGCAGGCTCTATAATAGGCGCCAAAAAATTGAAAAAAGACATGAAAAAGCACAAAACCCTCAAATGGGCATGAAAAAAGGCATTTAAAATTTTTTTTTTATTGAGGATTTTCAGGGAGAAAAACACGTATAACTTAATCAAAAAATTAATTTTGCTCATTTAAATGATTATTAAATATTTTATAATGTTTTTCGAATAAGGAAAATTTTTTACCAAAATTTTTTTAACAAGAAAAAAATTAAAAAATCCCAAAAAAGGCAAAAAAGGTATAATAAAACTCAATCTAACCAATGTGAAAATGTGTTATTTATGCATACATAATATATGGAAATTTATGCGCAATATGCCTCAAAACCCGTTCTCTAGTTATAAAATATTGAAATTATTTCTTCGTAAGCTAATTTACTCCAACAATTTTTAGCCATCATAAAATGCGCAATTTGTCCACTTTTTTGTCAATATTTTTGCTACCATCTACCGTATACAGCACCGGTGATGACAGAGTATTCCACCATAACCGTATGAATGTTGTCAGACGACAATTGCTTCAACTACCACATTTTTTGAATGGTTGCGCTGTGGGTGGTGGCGGTGGTTCATCAGGCAAAAAACAAAAACAATACAACCAACAATTACAGCAACAGGGCCAAAATGGCATATGGGACAGCAACGAGGTAGAGCAATACCGTAATGACTACCAACTGAACAGCATACGGTATGTCTTACAAATTTATTCTGTATTTGGTATGGTTTAACTTACAAATTATACTGTATTTGTTATGTCGTACCAATTTATTCTGTATTTTCTGGTCAATTCATATGTTACAGTATTTTGAAAGCGATTAAGAAACAAACTTTAAAAACACTTACTAATCGCAAGTCTTGAATCCACCTGGGAATTTCCATAAATTTTATGAATTTAACTGAAATTTATGATGGATAATTAAACGTTTGAGGGCCTTTCAAATGTTAACAAATTTGTCAAAAAATTGAAAATTATATAGCCGTCCTAAGAATCGGATTATTCAAAAAATAATAAAAGAATGGCCCACATATTTTTTGAATTTCCTAAAATTTAGTCCCTAAAAAATGACCAGAAAACTTAGCCCAATTCGAAAAAATAAATTAAAAAATTTTCTGCAGGCCCTGCTATTTCTCTCCCGTTCAATGCCTTTTGGTCACACCAGGCCAACATCGGGCATTCGTTAACCACCCAAAGTTCAACCAGCAACAGAAGCAGCAGCAGCAGCACAATTTTGAGCAACAAATTAAAGTAGCAGGCGAAAAAGGCACTGCAGTCAAGGCCATCAAAGGAAGCAGCAAAATTTGGCATCGACAAAGTCCAAAGGAAAGTGCCAAAGATGGAGCGCAACCCAGACATGAACAATATGATGCCGGCGATGTACAAGTTGTTCATCAAGACGAAGCTGTTCAGCACCAACAGCACCTCAACCATCACAACCGTAGACGGCATAGATTATTGACCAGCGGCCAAACATTGTGCCAACACAGGCATGGCGGCATTGGTGGTGATGCCAATGCCAATACGACAGATGATGGACGAATAAAGCAGTGGAGGAGGAAGTATGGCGAACGCAAACTAAGACGGCATCCAATTTTTGGCAATCCATTCCGAATTGGACTATGACCATAGCCTAATTAGCATCATAAAGATATTTTTGTATAAAAATTTATCATTTTTTCTTTAAAATAAATGATTTACAATGTTTTAGCTATTTTATTTATTAGCTCTTTATGGCGATTTTGGTTGTAGTTTGGTTTTTTAAATACGAAATATTTTCTATGAATTCAATGAAAAACAAAAAATTTTAATTTAATTAAAATTAAGCAAATTAAAAAAACGATTGGACAATTGTCATTCAATTGCAATATAACCTTTAAAATTTCCATGCTTAAGAAGGTCAATGTTTGTTGATTATTCATAATTAGAATACGAAAAGCATAATGTCTTTAAAAATTTTTTGATGATTAATTTGATTGCTATGAAAATTCTCACAAATGGAAATTAAATAAAACGACTAAAATTAATTGTTACAAGAGCTAAACTGTTTAAATAATTTATTTTCAAAAAACATATTTTTCCGTTTTGGTTTTAAAAATTTAAAATTATCGCTTAAATCTCGCAAAAGTGATAAAAATCTGACCCAATTTGGTGTAAGTCAGATTTAAAAAAAGATAATTTGCACAAATGAAGTAAAAAATTTTCTTTAACTTCATTAATATGATTAAAAAGGTTATTTCGTTTTGATTAATTATGTTACTTTCTTTTAATTATTTTTAATTAATTAAAAATTTTCTGAGAAAATTTGGCTTTTCATATTTTCATTAATAAAAGAAAATTTCATATTTTACAAGGTGATTGTAATTAAAAATTGTCTTTTTTCTGTGAAAATGTTACCACTATTGGCAATGTTGCTTATTGTTGTATTTTGCCAGACAAAAGAAGTGAGTCACTCAAGGCTTAATTTAATTTAAAATTAAGCCTCTTTAATTTATGTTACTCAATCATCCAATTAATTACTGTTAAATCATTTGAGATTGTCTTAAAAAATCATCAAATAAAGCATTGCAATTTGAAAAGGTTACCTCAAACGGAGAAGAAGCATTGGCGTTGGTGCCGAGCGAAAAGGAGGAAGCGGAAGAACCACGAGCTGAACATCACATCATTGGGAAAAGCCGAGAAGCGGCAGTTGAAACAAGAAAAGAATACACTGTCAGCAATGAGCCATGCGGGACCAAGCTTCATCCATTATCCCGTGTAAACAACAGGAAATTTAAAGGACTAAACCGAGAGGCCAATGGATGATGGGCTTTGAAAAATTTATGCTAAATTTTTTCCCTAAATTTTAGCGGATTTTTCCAATAAATTCTGCCGTTTGAGATCCTGAGTCTCGGAACTCAACTCGATAAGGAACCGAGTTTTGGGATTAGACTCAGTCTCATGAAATTTTTTAGCCTTGAAAAGAGCAAAACTAAAATTTTCGGCGCTATTATGGAAAAAAATACATGTTTTAAATTTTTAGATTTATAGGTTTTCAAAAATTTTAAAATGTACACCTAAAATCTTTTTTTTTAAACTCAGATTGAATTCGGCACGGAGGTCGGCGGAGAACATGAATGGCCATTTATGGCACATGTTTCTGTAACATGTCACGTCAAAGGCAAAATCCGGCAAATACAAACATGTGGTGGCACAATTATCCAAAAGAGATGGATTCTCACTGCCGGGCACTGTACCCATGCAAATATGACTTTTTTCGAAACCAATGACTGTGACGAATGGAAGCAGCCATTTTTTGAAGAATCAAAGATCAGATTCACGGCAAATCAACGGTTGGTATAATTAATTGTTGTACCAATTTTGGCACTTTTTTAAATATCAAATTTTGATTATTCTCAATTTTTTGAAATTTTTTACATTTTTTTAAATAAAATACAAAGAATATAATTTTTATAAGCATAAATAATAATAATAATAATAATGGCAAATTACTTTTTTATTTAGGAAGGAAATGTTTGTGAGAGTGAAACCAAACGAAATTGAGGTTATTGTCGGCCACAAAGACTTCACCAAGGGCACAAAGGCGCATGTTGTAAACATCAAACGTCACGAGCATTTCCGAAGCAATGAATTTAAAAATGATTTGGCTCTTCTGGAGGCTTGTTTTGTTTTTGTTTTGTGGTTATGGGTGCGCCGCCGTTTGTATGCCATGGAATTTAACACGCAAAATTTTTGAAGGGTTAAAAATGAAAAAATAAGATATTTAAAAAACAGCGCCAAACGACCCGCAGCTGTTATTTATAATTTAATTACTTAATGAAATTAAAATTAATTTGCAAGACTTTTCAAAATAAAAATAATTCAATAATTTAAATTAATGCAATATTAAAAGTTGAACGTTCCACTTGAATTTGGCCCGGACGTTTCGCGGATTTGCCTTGGCAAAAAAGAGCCAGCGAGTATTGAACCAGCGACAATAATTGGTTGGGGACTTACGAAAGGAGGTACCATCGCCATTAATTTGATATTTCAATAACTAAAACGAGGGACATGTTTTGCAGTGAGTAATGGGGCTCTAAAAAAGGGAAGGGAGAAGGGGTTTGCCAGGTATGAAAATAGAAAAATTGTGAAAATTTGCGAATTTGAAAAATTGTGAAAATTTGCGAATTTCTAATAAAATTATTTTAAAAATCCGGAGTTTTTCCACGGCTGCGCCAATTCAGAGCTGGACCAAAATTCAATTTGACCCAAAAAGCATACTTTGCAAATCTTTAGTTTTATACCATCAGAAGCATTCCGAGTAACAAAAAATTTTACACACTAAATACACATTGTATAGGCAAATGCAAAAATGAATTTTCAATAAACGAATTGCCACAATCTGTAGTACCAAAATTAATCAATTTGTTTCAATTAATTAATGAACTCTATTAATTCATCTTTTGATAGACCGCCTCAAACACTTACAAAAACAACAACAACAACATTTGCCCAATTCGCTTCGCCAAGACAATGTCCGCCTTTCTGCAGCTGGTTGCCCAAACCATGCTGTTTGCCAATTCAGCCGATTTCATAAAACTACGCACGTTCGTTTTAAATCAAAATGATATTTTTTTGTATATACGAAAATTCGGCTTTAATTTTATTTATTTGAGATCAATTTAAAAAGAAATTAAAAAAATTTCCCTCCATTATTACTCAAAAATATGTTCGTTTTCCTATTATGATTATAATGAATTTTGTCAAAAATTTTTATAGAGAAAATGAATAAAATTTTAATCATTAAATTTTTTCTTTAACTTACAAGGGCGACAGCGGAGGGCCATTGTTCAGAACCAAAAATGGACGTTGGACCCAAATCGGTGTTATATTGGGACATGAATCTGAACGATCAAATAAAAGTTGGTTTTCCAATCAACATTTTGTAAATATTTTGTAATTACCGTCATTAAATATACATAATTAACTTATTAACTTCTTTAATTAAGACTTTTTCAACAAAATTTCCGCATTTTGTGAGTGGATTAATCGAGCGACGAGAGGCGAGGTTTCTTGCAAATGAATGCAAATTTGTAAAGGCACTCAACAATAATTGTTTATCAAAGTTGATGAAAAAGATAAAATTGCAAATTCTAACTGAAAAACGCTTTAAAATATTTAGTTTTATTTTGAAAAAATCAATGGTATAAAAAATTTTTCGTCATAATTTTTGAATTATTCATTCAATAATTTAATGCTTAATGATAACTATCCCATACACAAATTATATTATAAGCAATTAATTTATCATTATGAAATGAATTGAATTCTTTTATTGTAAATGTATATTTTTTGATCAAACCAACGCACTGAATGATATACAAGACTAAACTTGTTGCCTTTTAAATCTTTAACATTTATTTTACAAAATGTTCACAAATTTTGTTAATTTTAATTTTATTTTTTCCATTTTTATGTACTGAACTATTTTATTTGGGAGAAGGTAACAATTCTCAATTTTATGATAACCCAAATTTAAAAAATAAAATAAAAAGCTTTTAAAAATCTAAAAAAAAATTGAAATAAAAAAATAACATTGTGGCTTTTAATATATATTTTATAATTTAAAATTAATTTTTTTTTTTGGATTAAGTTGTTTTTTAAATGGATTTTATTCCTAAGTTTGTATCCGTCCTCAACACTTTAAACTTGAGCTAAAAATTAAAAAAAAAGATGGCAATTAAACAGCTAATAAAAAATATTGACAAAAATTACTAAAATAAATTCAAGTGGATTATTTTTGCTTTTGTTAAAATTATTTTAAATTTTTAATATTCATTATTGAAAATTTCTACAGAATTTTTATTTTTATTCGTGCAAATGAATCCTTTTTTAATCTGAATTACACCTTAATATGGGCAGATGCTTACCTCTTTTGCGCGACTATCTATAAATTTTATAATCTTATTAATTATTGAAATGGGCAAAATATTTATTTCTTTTTTAAAATAAATATTATAATTTAACTGTTCTAACAGCTAATTTTAAATTGTGAGAATTTCCCTTAGCATTCGAATTAATCATAAAAAAATTTTTAAACGTTTTATTCGTTTCGTATCAAATTATGATTTATCATCACACACAAAAATTGACATTCTTAAGCATGAAAATTATAATGTTTAAATTGTCATGAATAGCAATTATTCAATCCAATTTTAATTTGCTTTATTTTATTAATTTCTTTATTTATTAATAATATTTTATTTAATCTTTTGTGGAGAAGCAAAATTGGGATCAGCAAAAGTTGAGTTATTTCACTATTCCTTTCTATGTTTTCAATTTCAACAACACTTAATGCGCTAAATTAGCGATTGTTAAATCAATAAAAAATTATATTATAGGTAAATTATTTATTATTGTACAATAATTACATAAATTTTTATTAATTTTTTAAAATTTTTTAGTCAAAACGACGCACTGAATATATTTTACGAAACTAAATTTTTTTTTTTCATTTTAACATGAATTTATTGTTATAACATAAATTTGGTAGTGGTCCAATTTTAATAAATATTTTTTAAATTCAAATTATTTTTCTCTTAAGGTTTTAAATTATTTTTAAATTTACATTTTATTTATGTATTAGTCATCAACACTTTAAACTGATATTGGTTAATTTATGCAGAATAATTTGGTGAAAATGTTTTTGGAAAAGAAGAACATTCATTCCATTTGTACACAATTATTATTAGTGTTTAACATTAAATCATTATTTTTTCATTACTAAACTGATTTTTTTTTGAAATAATAATGATAAAATAAAAAGTCAAAACCAAAGAAAAACTTAAATTAAATTAAGATAAAAATAAAATTTTAAATTCCATTTAAAAAACTGTTTTTCAATCATCATGAAACTGTTGCCGACTGTGCTCCAACCTGTGCTATTTTTGGCATTCGTCGCCAATGTTTTCTCATGTAGGGGCACAAATTTTAATGACCAAAATTTTAATACCACGGATTTATAGACCAAGAGCCGATATTACCGGTTTGGTGCTATGAAGGCATCCATGTTGGTGGCCAAGCGAATATTTTGACAGTGAACATTTCCGGCAGCGACAAAAAATCGCTCATTTTCAATGGCGAAATGCGAAAACACCTTTGTGTAATATATCAATCAGATAGTAGACAGGACGTGAAAGAATGTGTTGAACACGTGTGCTATAAGGGTAATTAATTAATTAAATAATTGATATTTTTACGTTTATTAATTAGAATATTTTGAGTAGCTCTGATTTATTCAGTAAGTCCAAATTTGTCTTGTTCAATTTCATAGTATTTTAAACAATTTAAATAGATAAAAGGCTGAATATAAGTTTGGAGCGACCAGCCCACAAAAAAAATAAGCCAAAAAATTTATAGAAAAAAGTAATTTAATAAAAAAAAATTTTATTTATCCGGTAATAATCATTCTGAATTTAAAGTTTGATTGTCATCTCAAAAAGTAATTATTAATTTTTCTTTTAAATTTATCAGGTAAGAATCATTTGGAATTAAAGTTTATTTATCAAAAAGTAATTAATAATTATTATTATTTTTTGAATTTATTAAGAATCATTTGGATTTAAAGTTTATTTATCAAAAAGTAATTAATAATAATAATAATTTTTATTTTTATTAAGAATCATTTTGGGTTTAAAGTTTATTTATCAAAAAGTAATTAATAATAATAATTATTATTTTTTATTTATTAAGAATCATTTTGGATTTAAAGTTATTTATCAAAAAGTAATTAATAATAATAATTATTATTTTTTAAATTTATTAAGAATCATTTTGGATTTAAAGTTTATTTAAGATTGTTATTAATTGTAGATGGTGAACTGCAAATGGTGTTCAATCTATGCGCTAAGCATGGCTATAGTCAAGTTTGTACTCCTGATGATGAACTGATTGGACTTGTTGTGGCGAGTCAATGCCAGGGTGGTCAATACAAATGCTCAAGACGTTACATTTTGAAGAACGACCGAACCATCCCGCCGGCGCAACGTGTAAAACAAACTGGTGTGAATTTTTTTTTTTTTGGGTGCTAGGTAATTTCCAAAAATCCGCTATGAAAATAATCAGCACTTTGCTTAAGGTGTAACACAAATTAAACATTCTTCAACTCATTCGATAGCCACAAACATCCTTTATTAGCCTGCAAAATTTTTTAAAATTTTGCAGGAGAATAGAGAAAACTTATAAGCTGTTCATGCAAATAAAAAAGAACAGTCCCGTAACTTGAAAAAAATCGGAGTATTAGGCGGGGGGGGGGCAATCCGAAGGAGGCGATTTTGTTTGTTAAATCTTTCATTTAGAAGGTGGGAAATTTACGGGCCTGCTGGTCTAGAAAAAATTTTCATTAATTTTTGTTAAGGTGTTTCCAAAATTTAATACAAAAAATTGATGACCGTTTTGACCTCCCTGGAGCAATCAAATTTGAGCAAAAAGCTCTAAAAATTTAAGACCAATTTTCACCACAGATTAACCCATTTTAAGTGCATTTTTTATTTCTAAATTTTTTTTGGACTTATAAATTAGATCCGCCAACTGGTCCAACTGATCCTTCACTATTGAACCCGTTCGTGCCGTTCGATTGTGCCGAGAACATTTGCTCCGGTGCCATCGATTCCGTTTCTACCCTTTTTGTGATGGTCTTTTTTGCCATTCTACTGACCAATATTTAATCTCTTATTCTTTTTATTAATTAAGGTTTTCCAAGTTATTAATTAACCAAAAATTCGGAGAAAAAAGTTCTAAAGTTTAAATTTTGAAGGATTTTAAATTAGAATTTTGTAAAAATTTTTATGGTACACCTTTTACTCTATAATTTTGGAATTTTTGATAGAAAAATTTGTTAAGAGTTTTTGTCCTAGGTGGGAATAATTTTTATGATTTTGTTGTTCAAATTTTGAAAATAAATCATTCTCGTTTTAAAAATCCAAAAATAAAAATAATAAAATTTTCAATCATTATTATAACAACGAGAAACGAAAAATAAGAAAATTCTTATTGTTAGAATGAAAAAGACTTGGAAGCCTGCATACTTATATTCATATAACAGTTTTTTAATTGGGTTTATTTAACATTTAATTCTAAATATCTTTAATTTCATGTTATTTTAATTGTTTATACAATTTCGTCCGCTTTTAATTATTTTTATTTTTCTGTAAATCGGTTAAGAAGAATAAATTAATGGTATTTTGTTTAATTTAATTTTTGTAAATTATTTGTTAATGAAAAGCTATTTTTGAATATATGGGTTAATTAATGAGTGTCATCAAATTTTGTTTCGACCGTCGTGTTCATCCTCGTCCCTATCATTCTTTGGCACTCTGTCCGGCTAATTCATCGCCGCCAAATTCAAACGGGCAAAACCATCATGCCATGAACAGTCAGCAGGCCAAGAAGAGAAAGAGTAACAGCCTGAAATATTTTTGTTTTCATATTTTCGGGAGATTAAGAGCATAATACTGGAAAAAAATTTTTAAATGGGTTCAGTGTCATTAACTCATTAATAAGTGCCATTGTCAGCTTTTCACAAAAACATAATTCAAATTTGAATTTTTACTTTTTGTTTAGTGCCATTGTCAGTTTCTCGAAAAAAACACATTTAAAATTTGAATTTTTGATCGAATGCTGGTTACTGTTCTGATTTATTCAAAACGAATTTAATATTTGGGACAAACAACCTTGCCGAAAAAATCCTGGAACTATAATTTTTAGGATTAAAAAAAATGATTAATGCATACATTTTTGACAACCAATTTGGTCATCAATGGATTTGAAAATTTAATTTTCTCCGGGCGGGGGCCTATCGCATTTATTTTCGAGAATTTTTCACTCACTGATGAAAATTTTTTTTACAAACTTCTTGCGAAAACTCACCGCCAGTACCAACGAAATTGCGGGACCGCCTCCGGGGCCTTCACCGGTCGCCGCTGTTTGCTGCACAAAACACGGAGGACTACAATTGCATGGGTTGCACTTGGAAGGCGAACAGTTGATTGGACCATTGTTGACGGCCATCGACGACGGTGCCGGATTTGGCATTCCATGTGACGGATTTGGCATTCCATATGCCGGGTTTGGCATCCCATATGCCGGATTTGGCATTCCATGTGACGGATTTGGCATTCCATGTGCCGGATTTGGCATTCCATATGCCGGGTTTGGCATCCCATATGCCGGATTTGGCATGCCATGTGCCGAATTTGGCATGCCATATACCGGGTTTGGCATTCCATCTGCCGAATTTGGCATGCCATACATTTGACGTGATGGTGCCAATGGTGCGACCGGTTGAGGGATAATCTTTTCCAAGACCTCACCTGAAATGAAAAAAACCATTTTTAGGATTTAAAAGCCAGCATTTTATTAAAAAACTATTATTTCACTTTTACATTTGTCCTTATTCTCCAAGAGGTCGCAGACAATGCATTTAGAATTCTCCATATAATTGTGACAGAATTGATGCTAAATAAACCATAAATTGGCTAATTTAATGTGTTAAATAATTAAAATATTAATTTTTAATAAAAATTTTTGCTTACTCCGCTGTCCCATTGAAGCGATTTTCCGGCAAAACAGCTCAAAAAAGCGAAGGCAAGCAAATATTGTTTTAGCATCATTTGTAATTTTCTAAAATAATAAATATAAAAATTCGTTGAAAAAATATTTTTGTTAATGCTTTTATAATTTTCCAAATAAATGTGAAATATTTGAAATTTTAAAATAAATAAATAAATGTTGATAAACTGCGAATTTATACGAATTCTACAATATAATGAGGTGAATGAAAGGGACGGGTGAATGAGATAACTGATCGCGGAGAAAGGCTTACAAAAACATTTTTTTACGTAACAATTTTTGTAAGAAGCCAATGGAAGAAATGGAAGCAAATGATTCACCCAAAAAAGAAGCAATGTTTTTGAGCGGCCCCGACGGCGACGGATGACAATAATGGAAAAATGATGAACAAAAAAGCGAAGGATGATGATGACAAGACAAAAGCGAAAAATGCTTACGAAATGGAATTTTACATAAATATATTTGCAAAGAAACATTTTTTAATTGATATTTTTAAAGAAATAATTATTTTTAAATTTAAAAATAATATTCGACAAATTTTAATTAATTTTTTTCATTTTGAAATTCTTTAAATGGGATTTTTGATCAAATATGTCTTCGTTTGTGCCTGGCCCAAAATCCCGGCACCAACACATGATTGGGACCTGTGAGAATGGCGCCAAAAAGCTGAGAATTCTCATCCCGGTCGCGACCGCCTTTGTTTTTTGGTAGATTGATCAAACAAAAGTTTTCGGCCATGTAAATCGCGACGCTGGAGAACATTGGAATAATTTATGAATTTACAAATTTATTTTGATTGTAAATTACCAAAAACTTTTTTAGAGGCCCATTATTTTGTCTCTGTTAATTCAATATTTCACAAAAATTCAAAATTTTCATTTATTTAATAATTTCATTGGTTGAGGCACTTAACAATTTAAGTCAGAGCTCGAAATTTTTCGTTTGTTTTAAATTTTTTCATTCAAAATGTTGAAAGTGAAAAGGGCGACGCTGCCAAAGAAATGATCAGTGAAATTTTTGAAATAATTAAATCAGAATTTTTAAATAAAAGAAACTTAAATTAATCTTGACAAAATCTCACGGGTTTTCCGACTTTTTCAATATTTTAAATTCTAATCATAAATTACAATTAAAAGATGTCCATCGATGATTTAAATTACCATTGTTCAGCGGTGACAATTTTAACTTGAAAATTTATTAAATCATTTTTTAATTATATGTGTTTTATTTAATCTTATACAATATTTAATTTTTTGTCATAATTTAAATAAAAGTAACAAATTTTATTGATCATTTACAATGATAACATACAAATCTCAATAATATTTATTTTTTTCTGTTCCATTATTTAATATAAATTAAAAAAATATTGATTTAATTTGCTGAAAATTTTCAAACTATAACTGCATTGTCAACACTTAGAACAAATTAATTAATAATTGGGATTGGAATCGCATTGAATGCCTACAAATTTCAAGAAAAATCGGCACGAATTTTTCTTAGTTTTTTTAAAAAAGGAAAAACAAGCCTTGAAAAATGCATAAAAGGTTAAAAAGAAGGAATAAAAAAATGAAAAAATGTAAAAACATCGTCCATTTCATGACAATGGAATGACAACAATTTCGTCAGCTCCAATGCTACATCCTAAACAAATTGAAAATTTTAAATAAATAATTTACCATTCAAGACCGGACAGGATCAGGCACTTTTGTCAGGATTTTCCAGGGATACTGACCCAGACATAGGGTTCAGGATCACGGTAAAACTGGGATTTGAATACGGGTTTCTGCATTATTCCCAAATCCTGATCCTGACTTGGGTTTTAAAACCCAGGATCTGTAATCTATCCCGGGCCCGATTCCGATCACGAGTTTGGTAAAGGTCCCGCCACTGTTAACCCTATCCCCTGCCAGATTCCCAAATGCTGAAAGACCATATGTTCATATCACGGAATAATTTGTCTTATCCCCGCCCCAGATCCCAAATCCTGATACTGATCCAGTCTTGATTTTCATGATTTTGGCACTGTTAATCCTATTCCGGGCCCAATTCCCAAATCTTGCTTTGACTTCGAGTTTTGGAAAATTTGGTCTCAATTTTCATATAATAACTAACAAATTTTCAAAAATTAGCTTTTTTTCGAAAAACCAACTTTCTTTTCTCTCATCTAATCGTTGCTGAAGTTCATGTTTGTTGCACACAATATCACAATAACACAGCAAAGTTTCGCTTGGCTTCTTGTGACAATCATTGCCCTGATCAGCCAAAGGCGGCTTCTTTAACTTAAAAAATTACGGTAAGGTTACGGTGTTGGAATGGACAGGCTTTTGACAAGGATTATTTAGTAATAAAAAAATTGTTAAAAATTTTGTCTATTGGTAAAAAAAATTTCAAAAATTTTTCGCGGATGGCACTGATGTTCCCTTCATAATTTTAAAATTAATTTTTCAGAAATTTTGGGTGCGAAACTAAAAAAACAAATGAACTTAATGGTTTAATAAATTTTGCGCGAAGTAATGAAATTCAAGCAGTATAAAATTTTCTAAAAAACCAAGACCTAACGTCTCATTGGAGGAGGCCCTTTTCATCCGTTTGCAACCGATCAGTGATTCAAACCGATAATCCTTTTGTTGTCACGGATATTAGCATTGAAGCATTTAAAATTATGCTGCGCTTCATTTACACGGACAATTTTAGTGAAGTGAATGCGGAAAATTTGTTGAGTGTTCTTCATGCAGGTTGCTAATTTAATTTTTTTTATATTATTTACTAGCGGATCAGTACGGAGTTAGCGCATTGGTCGATGAATGTGTTGCGTTTCCCATTTCAAAAATGAAAAATGTTTTCAGGCGCTGGCCGAGGCTCAGAATATTGGCGTTAAGGCAGGGCGCGTATCTGTCCTTATTTATAAGATTTGTCCTTATTTGGAGGGTCCAAATCTTACAAAATAAAAATGTCCTTATTTGTAAGATTTGTCCTTATTTCGGGCTATTGTTCTTATTTTGTTCTTATTTCTTAAATATATTCAAAATTTTGAAATTTTATGGCAGAATGTCACTATTTTATCAAGAAAATATAAGGTTTGCGCAAAATTTGGTTATTTTTTGACAAAAAACTGTTCGCAAATCGCATTAAAAATTACAAAATTTTTCCCGGCGGCGCCTATCGGCGCCACCGGACCATCTCCCCCCTTGTTCCCCAAAAGTTTTTGAAAAAACGCACCGCAAAAAAAAGTATTTTTAAAGGCAAAAAAAGTCGTCGCTTGGCTTTTAATACAAAAATTGGCCTTTTTTGGTGAAAATCTGTTAACAAATCAGAATTAAATTACAAAAAATTTTTCCGGCGGCGCCTATCGGCACCGCCGGACCCCCTCCCCTCGCACTTCCCAAAAGTTTTTTGGAAAAATGCGCCGCAAAAAATTGTTAAAAATCTGATTTTTTTTATCCCGAATGCACTAAAATTTTATGATTTGCTAATTTCCTCCCAAAAATTGTTAAAATCGTTAATGGGAGACAAAAATATACTATTTGATACATTTTTGATCGAATAAATTGTAAAAATAACTGATTTGAAGCAATTTTGCGAAATGTTCTTATTTTTGACCCTAAAATCTTATTTTTTGGCCTTGATGTTCTTATTTTGAAAAATTTTCGATACGCGCGCTGCGTTAAGGTCAGGGTTTCTATCTGTTCTGGTTTATCAAAAATAACGATTTGGAAGGGTCCAAATTCAGTGTTTGGATTAGTCCTTGAATGGCAAGGACTTCGTGGAAATTGAGCCCTCTTACTTGAAATTTTGAAAGTTTCCTTTAATTCAAGATGTTATTGAGAATGAGTGTCCTTGAATTTAATGGAATTTTCCCCATATGTCCTTGGAAGACAGTATACCCGTCCTTGGAAAAGGGAGTTTGTCCGATCCAAACCCTGTCCAAATTTGATAAAATAGAAATGTTCCTGATTTATCATAAATGTTCTGGTTTCAGAGTAGTGATCAAACACAACTTATATTTCTATGGAATAATGCCAAGTGTATCTAGAATTATTCGAGAGTTTAACACCATATCCCCCGCGCAAAAATTTTATATTTATTAAGGCGTTCGCTGATCGCTGTTTTGATTACATTGACCAAAATGCGTTATCATTGCTGCAATCAGATGAATTTTTGGAAATTGATCAACAGATTTTGTGCCAAATTTTGCAACGTGATCAATTAGAAACTCATGATTAAATTGCAATTTGGCATGCTGTAATAACATAATACAAATACATATATTTAAAGATATCGGTAGGAACACAAAAGTTCACAAAATTCACCCCCCCCCCCACCTTCTCATTGGAGCCTTAAAAAAAGCTTCATATTCCACTATGAATGCTAAAACTCAATTCTCAAAAATTATAAAAATTCCAAGTTTAAAAAAAATTATCGTAAAAATTAAAGGCTTTAGATTAAGTGGGCCCGTTAAAAAACCGCCTAAAATTAGTTGTAATCAATCTCTAATGACCTCTAAGCGGAAAATTCAAAGAATCTGTTTTTAACCGATTTAAATCACTAAAATTGCACCCAAAATTACCCATAAAAGATTTTAAATAAAAATTTTTTGAAACCGACGCCATAAGAGCACTGGGAAAAAGAGTCCCAATCAGGGCTGGCCGTGATTGAATTCGCAATCACGGAAATCCGTGAGCCGTGATCACGGCACCCCAAAAATCTCGTGATTTCCGTGATCCGTGATCACGGCCAGTCGCCAGTCCTGCTGGTCCCAATGCATATAGACACTTCAGTTCGTCAACGGCAATTTCTTTTTCGTCCATCGACCCCTCAAAAATTAAAGAATGGGGGTAATTTCTTAGAATTCCGAGACTCTGCATAATTAGGAGCCTTTTTTGTCATTTATTATTATTTTTTTTTAATTTTAAAAAGCACTCCGTTGGGCGGACAATAAGTGCCTTAAAATGGCAAAAAAATTACGGGAGCAAATCGTCGGGAAATGCTTGGCACGGCACTGTACAAAATCCATGTTCAGAACATTCCGCATAAGTTTTTTACAAGAAATATTGGTATAACAAACAAATATATTTGACTTTTTTAATTGAAATTTTGTAAAGCTTTTTATAAAATTTAATTAAAAACAATAATGTCCAAAAAAAATTTACAGAAAATTAGTAAATGCAAGGGGGGCCAGGCTATACGGTAATTAGAATTTTTAGCATTTAAAAAAAATTTTCAGCCAATTTTTGTCGTTTTGCCTTTTCCATTATTGGTTTGTTTATCTAATTAAAATATTTTCAATAAAATTTTACCTCTCAAAAAAATAAAATTTTTTACAACAACAGTATCGACCGGCGTTCTGACCAACGCGGAAGTGATTAGTGTGTTTCTTTTACACTCAATTAAGGGCATAAATTTGCCGGAAAATCATTACAAAATGCCATTCTCTGCCGCTCCATCCGGCAACACAAATAATAATAATTTATCCGGCCGTTGTTGGATACGCAGCGGGACAATCATTTTTACAAATGACAAATTAAGTGAATTTTGGAAAAGCGTGGAAACAAGAGATTATAATTACTTTAGAGGGTAATAGTTCCGATTAGGGTTCAGCCCCGAGCCCTCGGGGCAAAATGTCAGGGGCCGGGGACCTCGGGGGACGACATGTCGGGTGTCGGGGCGGGGAGGAGCTCAATTGTCGGGGGTTGGGGACCCCGATCGGGTAGTGATCAACTAAAATTTTTAACGAAAAATCCAATTTTTCTTTTTAAATGCACGTAAATAAAATTTTAAGAACTCAAAAATCGTCTTTTTCTTTATTTTCATCATCTGATTCTAATTCATGCGTTGGTGCCAGTAAAAGTGCGTCCAAATTGGCCTTCATAATCAAAATTTTGCGCACAGTATTGCCGGAAAGCCTTAAATTATAAAATAATTAATATATTTATTGTTTTTTGACCAATTTCGAAGTGAATTGGCAAAGATAAGTCCAGCTTTTGAGAACAGCCTTTCCGAACTGACTGATGTAGCCGGAATGCTGTGGACCATCCTTGCAAGTTTTGACAATTCGGGAAGACGGCCGGTGTTTTCATTCCACCAGGAAAAAAATTCTGTAATTCCGGTGCCTCAACAAACAAAAAAGAGCAATTCATTCTTATCATCAGCCTTGCAATTTGTTCATCCGCCTTTTTTTGTGGGTCTTCTTTGCCAAAAATTTTGGTAATGCCTTGGTTTTTCTGAAATTTTTTATATTCAATAAAAGAAAGATTGTATTACTACCGTTGATGGATCGGCTTTTTGCAAATAGCTTTCGAATTCTTTAGCGTGTTTTGCCTTAAAATGCCCCCACAATCCTTTGGTGCACGATTGCTTACATGCTAATTGGTTTTCACAAAGCCGGCACTTAGCAACTTCTGAAGAAATTTAATGAAAAAATTCCAAATATCAGATGCTTTTGAAGCCATTAATAATCAATTGGGTGAAAATCTATTAAATTTCATTGAAAATTGTGAATATGTGCAAAGTTAAATAGGTAAAGCTATATTATTAATTTTTCTAAAAGAGTAATAAAAGCATTTATTTTGGCGTAGTGTTAGGTAAAGTTTAAATATTGATGCATTAATTTTTAAATATATCAATGTTCGGAGTCCCATTTCCCCCGAATTAGTGTCGGTGGGTCGGGGGGAAAATGTCGGGGGCCGGGGACCTCGGGGGACGACATGTCCAGGGTCGGGTCGGGGAATAGGTCCCAAAAACGTCTCGGGTCGGGTCGGGGGGCTCGGGGTCGGGGCTGAACCCTAGTTCCGATGGTACCACACCTTTTTAAAATTTTTTTCAAAAATGTAACAAGTCGTAAAAAAATATTAATAGATTTTCGGGGTCGCTGAACACGAATATAACATCCATTTCACCCAATTTCGAACCACTTGCCCGAATTCAAACAAAAAGTCGAAAATTCAAATTTTCGATTTTCACATTTTTAGTCAAAAATGGTTTAAACGATCTTTTTTTGAAGCAATGGTGACTTTTCAATTCGTTTGCGTCTATTTAAACAAAGTTTGAAGCAACAATGTGAAAATCGATAATTTGAGTTTTCGACTTTTTGTTCTAATTCGGGTCAGGGGTTCGAAATTAAGTGAAATGGATGTCATATTCGTGTTCAGCGATCCCGAAAACCTATTAATAAATTTTTTACGACTTAATAAATTTTTGGAAAAAAATTTCAAAAAAGGTGTGGTACCACCCTTTAGCGCTGTCAGTAACAATGCCATTGATATTATTGGAATTCAATGTAAAAGCATAGTAAAATACGAAAATTATAAGCTTCGTTTTTACTTGAGATGTTTACCGCAGGCGGGAAACCAAGGTGAGATCGCACAATCATGGTATCATCATACAATGGTAGCCCTGGAATTGTGTTAATAGCTTGCTAAATTTCAAAAAATTTTCTTAATTTTTTCAAAAGTTATGACAAATTTTTCCACGCTTCGCCTCTTGGCACCGATGGGATGAAAATTTTCTCATTAATTTCTTAGAAAAATAAAATTTAAAAGGTCCATAAAATTGAAAATCCGCTGTCAAAAACTTATTTGATGATTTTAAAACCAATTTGACCCCCCCCCCCAAAAAATGTATAAGAATTCCGGCATGAAATGGTGCTGGGGTCGTTAGTCAAAAACCCATCAAATGGAAAATTTTTGACAGAAAATCTTCATAACTTCGCCCAAAATGAATCAAATTTTAAAACCTTGACATCATTCTGCAAGATTTTAAAATTTGGTTTATTTTTGGCGAAGTTTTACTAAAAAAAAAATTTCATTTAATGTTGTTTTGGGCTAGCGCCCATTTTGATGGTTTTTGATTAACGTTATAGCACCCATGAAATAAATTGATCATTTTGAATGCTAATTGAAAAATACCATCATTTGTTAAGACCCAAAATGGCGTTTCACTTGTTCAACAGGAATTCGAAAAATTTATTCGTTTCCGTCTGCAGAGCGTGAGAGAGAATTGATGAAATATGCGTTCAATGCCAAGGCAACGGAATGTAATTATAATTTCAGTCTTAATGAGGTTGGCTGAATCGGCATTAAATTAATTTAATGATTTTTTTTGCAAAATTATTGTGATTAGTAGGGATGGGATTTTGCTTTCATTTCAATTGTTTTAAAGTTTTTCGAATAATGAAAAATTTTCGTCAAAAATTTTTATGATGAAAAAAATATTAAATTTTAGGGATCCATTTTTGGGAAAATTTTTCAAATTCGTGGGCTATATTTTCAGAAATTATTTCGGGCATTTCTTAGGGGTGTGTTTTTCGTTTTTATTGCATTTTTATTAAGGATATTTTCGAAAATCCTAAAATAGGCACATTAGGCACAAAAACCCGAAATAGGCAAAATTAGGCATTATAAAAGTCAACGTAGACACCCCAAACCAAGCAGAAAATGCGTTTTTGTGCTTATCTGTACAAAATTATAAAACAAAGTAAAGTAGCATTAAGTATTGTAATATAAAAAAAAAATTCTATAAGAATATCGTCTGAATTCCGAACGCCGGACCCGAATCCGAACAAAAAGTGGAGAGTCTAAATTTTCGAATTTTCGTTTTTTGGTTCAAAATCGGTTTAAACACACGCAAACAAACTAAAAGCCATCAATCCTTCAATAAGAGATCATTTACGCCATTTTTGAACCAAAACTGTTAAATTCGAAAATATGTACTTTCACTTTTTGTTCGAATTTGGTGGGCTCTAGGGTTCGGAATTAGCCGAAATGGATACCGGATTCGTGATCAGTAGTGACCTCGCAAACCTAAGGAACTAATTTTCACTGACGCATTTGCCACTGACGCATTTTCCGGGAGCCAATTTTAACTGCCCCCCCCCGTTCTAATTTTATTGGCTAACTCCTTTCAATTTGTCCGAATGAATAAAATTGTTCTTTCGATAGGGCTTAAGCGTCTTTATTAGCCTGACATTAAAAAAAAAAATTTACCAGCCAGTACGATGCCAAACGCTAATTGTGCAAGTTTAGTACGATATAAGTAACGCGAGTGGGAGCCCGTCGGTTGAAATTAGTGTTGAAGATGGTGGGTGATGTTGGTGCTTTTGGTGTTTGAATTAGAGGAACAGAAAAACAGAAAAGCGACTGAAAGAGGCGGTGAAGCGAATTTGGAAAATTGGAGAATTTTTCTGTGGCATTATTTTTGTTGTTTTTTTATGCTTTATCCCAAACGAGTAAATGATTATGATGAATTTTCTTAATTGCTCACATTAAATTAAGCTTGTTAAATATTTTGAACAAAAATCCAAATCCGAACAGAAAAACGAAAAACGAAAAATAAAATTTCGAATTTTTTATTTTTAGCCTAAAAAGGATTTAAAATAAGGACTAGGATCGTCCGAGATCATTTTCACAGTACATACAAGTTAGTTAAATACCTAAGAGGAAAAATTTAATCGTTTTGGGCATTTAGATGTTTTTTGAAACCATCAATTTTAAATTTTTAGTTTTTGATAGGTTGAAAAAGCAAAAAAACGTTGGACATGCAAATCGCGATTGGAGATCTATTTGCATTGGCACACATGAATTTTGATTTGTCCACAAATTTATATGGCTGTAAATAGTCAAAAAATTTAAAAAACTATTATTTTTTTTTTTTGCTTTTATTTTTAGTCCATTTTTAACAGATTTTCACCAAAAAAGGCAATTTGATTTTTGCCAAAAATCACCAAAGAAAATATTTAAAAAAGAAGTAGAAAAAAGCGTAAATTAATTAACCTTTTCTATGCTAATGTATATATTTCTCGGTCAATACCTTTGCGTCAAAAATGCAACTTAAAATTGTAAAATACTATCGGAAAATGCGCTATATTGTGATTGTAAATACGAACTTAAATACCATATTTTCTGATAGTAAATTATAATTGTAAAATACTATCGGAAATGCGTATTTCCGGAAATTAAAATACTATTGTATAAAACACAAACTAAAAATGCATATTCTCCGGTCATAAAGAACAAATAAAAAACTATCGGGTAAATGCATATTTTCCGTTATAAGTTTCAAAAGTTAATATTGTCACTTCGTTTTTATTCTATTTCAGGTGCATTTTCTATCGGTTAATTAATCTTTCGATGTAATTAATTATTTCAATTAGTAATCTATCAGTTTTATTTTTTCCACAATAACGCACAATTATTTCCTTTAATGAAGCAATTTCAATTTTTTTTTAAATTCCTTTGTCGGTGGGTGACACAACATTTTTCATTAAAATATGCAGCAGGAGGCTTTTCATCCATTTTTTGTCCTCTTTTTATTGATCGCTTTTCCATCGGCTGATTCTTCAAAATGTCAAAATCACAGCGATCAAATCAGAAAGCAATGAATAGTCTCAGTCAGTTCCATTTGAGGGCACAAAATCTTTTTAAACCCCTCTCATCATCTACTCTAAAACCAAAAACAAAATGGACAAATGTGCTCAACGTGAGCCGGATTTCCCCAGGCTTTAGGACCGTAAAGCACATAAAACGAGATTGATAGAATAAAAAAGGAATCAAATTCTCACATCGAGAATATCTAACCATAACCCTTTGGTTTAATTATTGGACAAAATGGCAGTAAATGGCGCAAACAAATGCCCCACTTTATCTATACATTTTTATCCTATAAATATTTTTATAAATTATTTCTTTCCATATACATTACTCAAAAATACAGCATTCTAATTATTTTCAATACTAATTCATTTAATTTTTCATTCATTTTAAATACTAATTAAATTATCCATTAATTTACAACACCAAAAGCTCTATGAAAATGATCAAAAAAGGTTGAATAATTGTCGAGTCATTTATGATGAGTTGGCCATTAAAAAATTATTGTTCTTTATCGGTGCCCACAATCTCTGATGCATAATGTGTGGTCCTTGGTCCGCTTTTACTTCTGCTGGTGGCTTTTCGCTTTTCCCCATTTTTTCCATCGACGAATTGCGTCCATAACATCCACAAAATCACAAGTCGCCACAGAAATTCAGTGATTTTTTAATTAATTTATTTCCCATACCTAATTTATTCTACTCATCACACCATTCAATCTGTTCGATCGCTCATTCCGTTTTCATTTAATCATTCGGAGTGAAATATTTTTAATATTATCAATAATTAGGGATGCTAATTTTATGTAACAAAATTTGCGAAATATGTAAATAAAATATGTATAAAAAATGCTAAATATGTATGAAATATGTACAAAAACCCCCAAATATGTAAATAAAATTTTTTAAATGGTTATTTTTTTGAAAAAAATTCTTCGTAAAAAGTGAAATAGGCACAAAATGCCATAAAAATGACCAAAATAGGCTTAGAATCAAATTTGAATATTTTACAAATTAATTTTTGATATATCATTTTTTGAAAAAAATCGATTTTTAGGGATACATTTTCAAAAAAAAATTTTTTAATTTTTTACAAAAAATTTCTATAAATTCTCAAAAATCCTCAAAATATGTAAAAAAATGAAAAATATGTACGAAAAATTGCGAAATATGTACGAAAAAGTCCAAAATATGTATAAAAATATGTACATGTGTAATATGTAGAAAAATCCGAAAATATGTAAAAATATGTAAATAAAAGTCCCAACTTTTGTTCGCAAACACAAAAAATAAAGTGTTTTTGTGTTTTTCCTACTAATTAGGCTATGGAGAATTTAGGAAAAAAATATGTATTTACATAAAATTAGCATCCCTATCAATAATAAATCAAAATAATTGGCATTTTTGTTTAAATAACCAAAAAATATCGAATTTCGTTCCGAGAATTTCTTAATCTAACTTTTAGAAAATTTAATCAATAAATTTTATAATTATAAAAATCACAAGCTTTGTATAGCATAAAATTGTTAATATAAATTATGTCTGTGCTTCATCTTCTGCTGCTCCTTGCGCTTCAATTTGACTTTGGTGACCAAAGTGAGCGCATTTTACGCGGAAAATTCAGCATGAAATTTATGTGCGGCAAAACTTTGCCCGCCACGGGCCGACTTCAGATGAAATTCATTGCTAAAACTTTGGTAATTAAATTTTTTAAAATTTAATTAATCGTATGAAATTCATTACAAAAACTATATTAATGAATTAAAAATTTAATTTGTATCGAGTAGGCGGTAGATAGGGGATTTAATATATTTTTCAACCTCCTCGGGGACAGGGCTGCTCGAATTCTAGGTCTCGACTCCCGAGTCGAGATTTTTCTCGCTTTTTTGGGTCTTAGTCTTGAGTCTCAGGGTCAAATCCCTGTTTCGGTCTCTGTTGTAGAGTGTTTGCATGGGGGAGAGATAAGGGATGGATTTATTCATCAACAACCCTCATTGGCAGGAAGAGGGTACTAATGGAGGGGGGAGGCCTATAGGGCTATATTTGGGGAAAATAAGAAAATTTTTAAATTTAAGTTAGTGAATCGCGAATCGATCATTTTCGACACAGTGTTGGACTGGGAAGATGGAGGAGAATTTGTTCAAAATGTCACTTCCAAAGTTGAGGTTATGCAGGCCATCGGCTATGAAATTCAGCTCAAATTTCGCACTAATTGCTCTAATTTGAATGAAATTGGCGAGGTAAAGGCAAAATTTTAATTAATTTTAAAATAATAATTTTATAATATGAAAAGACAATTTTAATTTGAAAAAGATACAGTGCATAACAATGTGCAATTTTTTATGCAATTTCCAAAAAATAGAAAAATTTTCAAAAAGAATTGAAACAATTTTTACGTTGACCTTTAATTATTTTTAAATTTCCTCGCATAAATTTTCGCTAATACTTTTAATAACTCAATAAATTTAAATTGGCATATAAATTTTTATTTTCCACCCACTTTGACTACATACGTTACTAATAGACCACACCTTTGGAATAGGACTAAGAAGATTTGGAAACAAACATTGGTTTAACAATGATTTCTCCAGAGATACTGTAGTGAAAAGTTCCAAATACGGTGGAAATTGTTCTTATTCACTGGATATGAAGAACCCAGATGAGCAAGGTGTTCTATAAAAATTAAAATAACTTTGAAAATTCTATTAAATTTAATGCAGCAGATTTGTTTGTGCAAAATTTTGATATTTTTCACATTCAAAAAATTGAAAATCCAAAAATAAAAGAAAAGAAAATATTTGAAATTAAATTAAATTTTGCCAACATTTCAGGACCTTCGAATACGATTGACCTTGTGGATTTGCTGAATAATGAACAAAGATATGGCAAATTTTTTGATGGGTATGTTTTAAAAATTTCCGTGTTTTTTTCGAAGTTTTATGAAAATTTACTCACTGAGAAGGGTGCTGCTCCCCGACATTTTTTTAAAATTTCGTAGGGAAATTTCCACGCCGATTCCAAATTTTTTTTTTTTGCCCGAGGGTCGGTCGAAGAAGTAACCATTGGCCAAACATTTTCGACATTTATACTTATTAAATTTTTTTAATTTGGCAAAAATTTTTTTGACAAATTTCAGATTTACGAAACGAACCCAACATGTGTTCAAGCAATTTCATATAATATTTTTTTAAATCTTGGAATTTAGCGACGAAAAATGGCTCGAAGTAATGCGAGTTTGTTCGCCAAAGGACGACGTCGTCGACAAATCCGACGACGAATTGCCAAAATGGCCAATCTGTGACCCGATCCGTTTTGGTCTTCAAAACAAATCTTACGAGCTTGACCATACGCTTCAAGTGCTGTCAATTTCTTTAAATTTTCATACAATATTTCTTAAAATTGAACCACCATTGCTTTTTAAATATGATTTTGATAGGCCAATTAATTTCGACGTTTCTACGAGTTTAAACAATTTGAATTTTCAAACATTTATTTAAAATAATCCAATTTTGAATGCAGAAAATTCCTGTGCAAGAGGCCTGCCCACAGGGCACTCGTCAGAGTTGCGAGCCATGTGAGGGAAATGACGAAAAGAAAGATGCACCCAAATTGTGAAATTAGTTGAACAGAAAAAATATTATAAATAGTTGAAGGTATTCTTTGCATACAGTATCCATTTGTACAATTTAATAGCCAAATTATGGTAATAAATTTGTCATTTTTTTAAAAATGGAAATCTGTGGAAGGGTCGGGGGCACGACTACATTTCGCCAACTTGACATTTCGCCAACTAACCCAAAAACATTCATTTCGCCAACTCAGCCAAAATCTGACATTTCGCCAACTGACATTTCGCCAACTTGACATTTCGCCAACTAACCCAAAAACATTCATTTCGCCAACTCAGCCAAAAACATTCATTTCGCCAACTCAGCCAAAAACATTCATTTCGCCAACTCAGCCAAAATCTGACATTTCGCCAACTAATTTCGCCAACTAGTTGAAAATTGAATTTTAACTATATAATGATATTAAATTTATTATAAAAATGCTTCAAAGCAAAGAAATCTTCATAAAATATATAAAATATCAAAAAAAAAAAACAATAAAATATGAAAATGTTTAAAATCAATTTTGATCGGCCTCAGTTTCTTCACCACTCTCTGAATTTCCACGGACGTGAAATCCCTCCGCAAAGCCTTGCATCACGAGCCCGTGCAAGCTGCTCTCTTCGGACAATGGAATCGTCGGAGTTGATGTTATGGCGAATGCAGTCCGAATTGTATTGGTCCACTGCCTGTCATTATGGACGCCTGGGACACACTGAACGCTAAAATTGATAAAAATTTTCATAATTTTCATGACAAAATAGTTGCATTTACGAGTTGTGCTTCGAGTGCGTCGAAGAAATAAGCGTCCTACATCTGCATTGGGTTCAAATGCCTCCGCTTGAGTGCCAAAGAGAGGACTGATCTGATTTTGAAAAAATTAAAAAAAAAGACTTGCTAATGAAAAAACTTACCTGAATGTTTTGTGAACCGATTTTCTTTGACCCAGTGCTTCGGCATTGTTTTCGGCAAATAAATGAAAAATGCCCATGCTCCTCGCTTTTCTGAACAATGCCTGCGCCATGTGGAAGTTGCAGCCGGAGCGCTCGCATGACGGGAAGACATGCCGCATTGCCTTCAGCATTCCTGCTCGAAGTCGCACATCACTTAAATAGTAATTATTAAAGTCATTATGTAGTTTTTCTTGCCTTTAATTGGCCGGATGGGATCAATGGCACGCTTCAGTTGTTGAAGGACTTCCGCGTAATACTTTGACGCTTTACCAGGCAGTAAGGCTTGCGCTGCGACGACCATCCGATTGTTCACGTAACAGCCGATGACAAACACTTGCGTCCAAGGCTTTGGTGCACTGCGGAAAGTGCCGTCAAGGCTCCACCGACGATTTTGTTTGAGCATTGATACAGCTGATTGATTTCTGGGCCGTTTAATTGGCTTTTGCAAACTCTCAAGAATTTCGCGAACAGTTGGCATTTCTTAATATAATATGAATAGAAAAAAAAACAAATTTTAAAAATTTGGCATAAAAAATAGAAAGAATGATGTATTTGATATCAGAACAGATTCATTTCCTCTTATTTACTATTCCTTAATAATTGTTTTTTGATCAGTTGACAAAATGTCAGTTGGCGAAATGAATGTTTTTGACTGAGTTGGCGAAATGAATGTTTTTGGCTGAGTTGGCGAAATGTCAGTTGGCGAGATGTCAGTTGGCGAGATGTATGCACACCAGGGTCGGGGTCGTTTTCGCGTGGGCCGAGTTTTTTTCACAATTATAGAGGCTATTAGAGAACAGTTAGGGCTATCTAATGATATCAAGATTAAACGGATTTGGTTGACAATAAAAAAAGTTATAGTTCAAAAATTCGGCCCACGCTAAAACGGTCTGGGGTTGCACCTTTTGGAATAAAAGAGGAAAAAAGTTTCGATGAAATATTTGGCCAAAAATGAGACGAAAAATTGGAGGAAAATGGTGAAAAAGAAACTGATCAAAACGGAAGAATTGTACAAATGGATGAACAAAATGAGGAAAAAAATGATGAAAATGTCGCTTAAAAGATTATTTTCAGAACAATTTGATCAAATTTTTGATGAAAATTTGGAAATGGAAGTAGAAACTTCAACAAATAGTGATCAATTGGGAACAAATTTCGGATAATTTTCCAAATGAAATTGATATAAAGAAAAAAGAAATTGTGGAAAAATTTCATAAAAATAAAGAAAAAATTAAGCAAATGGGAAGGAAATACTCGGAAAAAGAATTGACAAAATTGAAAGAAAAATTGCACAAAAATTGGGAGCAAATCAAATGAAAATTTATAAATGGAAAAGAAAACTTTGGGATGATCAAAAATAATTATTCGAATGAGAAAAAATATAAAATAGTAAAACATTTTGATCAAATATATGGAAAAATAAAAAATAAATTAAAAGGAAAATTAAATGGAAAAAAAAGAAATTTAGTCAAAAAATAATAGCAAAACATTTGGGCATAAATATCTGAAGCATTCAAAATGTGAATTTATGCAAAATGGAAAACATTCACGAAAGGAATGGAAAGAATTTAGAGCAAATATTAAACAAATTTTTGCTGTTAATTTTAAAACAATTGAAAAATCGGCGAATAAATTAAATATAAATCAAAATATTTCAAAAGATAAAATTTAATAATTTTTACAAAACTTTTTTTAATTTTACAGAGCGAAAAATGTTAACAATTGGTGAAAAAATGGAAAAGATTAAACAATATTATCAAATCAAAAAACAAAATCCAAAAAAGATTATGAAATTGCCAAAATTTTAAATATTCCAAAAGACTCATAAAACAAATACAAAGCCAAATTTGGTATTCAATACAAATAAATTGCTATAATTAAGATCATCATTATTTATAGGGTTCGAGCCCCGTGGGCGTGGGTGGCTTTTCGCGGGGGCGGGGGTTGGCGGGGGTCAGAGTCGCGGGGACGGGGGCGGGGGTGAGCAAAAGTCTCGCCCCCGGGGACGGGGGCGAGGGTTTGATTTAATTAGCGCCAAAAAATATCACCAAAAAAATTAATTTTTTTTTTTGAAGATTTGTTTGGAATTTCACCAAAAACTGCCAAATTTTTGCGATTTTTATCCATGCGACGACTTTTTTTTTTTAAAAAGCGCTTTTTTTGCGGCGCGCTATTTTAAAAAATTTTTTGAGGGGAGGGGGTCCGGCGGCGCCGATTAGGTTCCGCCAGGAAAAATTTTGTAATTTTCAAAGCGATTTGTTAACAGATTTTGTTAAAAATGACCTAATTTAGGAATTTTTGGCTATTTTTTAAGAAAGATAGGTTTTTTTTGGGGAGGGGGGGGGGTGGTGCCGATAGACGCCGCCGGGTGACTTTTGAAATTTAAGCACTATTTTTTAACAGAAACAAAAAAAACTAAAAATTTTCCGGTAAATTTTGTTTTTCTTTGGTGTTTTATAAATAATTAAAGTATATTAAATTTTCCTGATTTACCAAGGAAAATTGAACTTTTAATTTAAACAAAATTTTCATCCGGCGGCGCCTATCGGGCCACCGGAAATTTTTTTGAAAAGTTGAGTTAATTTGATAACAAATTATGCCAAGAATGGTCAATTTTATGGATTTTTGTCTATTAATAAGTAAAAAATAATTTTATAAGAAAACGTCAACCGGTATAGAACTCATAATAAAAGTACTGTTAGTGTTGAAGCATTAATCACTAATCCACAAAATATATTAAAAAAAAGCTAAATTAACTTTATTCCAGTAAAATTTGACCAAATGGTTAAAAAAAATTCAAAATTGTACAAATTTTTTGCCTTTTATCCCACGAATATGCCATTCTTAGGGGTGTATTTTCACCCCCGCGCCCCCGCGGGGGTGAAGGTCGCGGGGGCGGGGATTGCGGGGATCTGAGTTACGGGGCGGGCCGGGGTGAGGCCAAAAAACCTTTCCGTCCCCGGGGACGGGGGCGAGGGCGGGGCTTGAACCCTATTATTATAGAAGAATATTTAGGGAAAAATTGCAATGAAAAAGAAAAAAAATGCGAAAATTTCAAATTATTTTTTGTTTTTTGTTGAGATTTTGTTTTAAATTTGAATTTATGATTAAAGTATAATTTTTCATCCGTTACAGCAGTTTTGAAGCCATATTCTTGATCAGTGAACAAAAATAACCCTAGAAAAGTGCCCTTCTTTGTTCAGGATATGGCATTTTATGGGTGGGGGGGGGGGCGGCGGCATAACGTAAAAGTTCCCCAAAATTATTTTTAAAAATTTAATTTCTTAAAAAAATGCTGCTAATTAATCAGCTTTATTAATATGAAAACTTCGCTCTAATTGATATGAACTTCAGTAAAATATTGTTATTCGAACTTTTTATGCGATAAAATATGCACAATGTAAAAATAATAAACCCAGGGCCTGATTATCAATTATTTGTACACATTTTAATAAATAAAAAATAAAAATATTCGTTTAATTTTTTTTTTTGGTGATTGTTAAGCTACTTTTTGAGTTAATGGAGCCTATTTTCTAGGTTTTTATTTTTAGAGCCTAAAAGTCTAAAAATTTTGAAAAACCGATTTTGGCGTTTTGCCTAAAATTTATTAACAAAAATATAATAAAAACGAAAAATACACACATAAGAAACGATCCAAAAATTTTCAAAAAAATACACCAAAGAAATGAAAAACTTTCTCAAAATTTCATCTCCAATTTGGTGCTTTTTACTGTGCTTAATCGGTGATTTTTTGTGCTGAAAAATGAGCACTCTATTGATAACGAAATTTCCTCAAGACTAGTCCTCGAGAATTCAGTCCCGATGAACGAGATCAAAAACTATGGACTCATATAAAATTTTAATTTTAAAACAATAAAGAAGATTGAAATATTCTCTGAGAACAACCAGAATCCGAATAAAAATCGAAAATAAAATTTTTCGAATTTTTATTTTTAGCCTAAAAAAGATTTAAATAAGGGCTGGGATCGTCAGAAATCTTTTTCCAAAATACAGACAAATTATAGCATCAAATTTTCGTAATTTTCGCCTCTCATGATCATTTTTAACAATTTTGAGGAGGAAACAAACAAATCATACATTTAAATGCAATCGGACTCAAAAAATCAGATTTTTTTGATTTTTTTGCGGCGCATTTTCCCATAAACACTTTTATGAAATGGCGATGAAAGAGTATCCGGCGGTGTCGAGGCGCCATCGGAGAAAATTTTGAAAATTTAAGTGCACTATGTTAAAAGCTTTGTCCTAAAATTGTCCAAAATTTGCGTTTTTGAGCAAATTTTTAAGAAAATAAATTATTTTTAGAGTCCAGCGCTTCGGTTGGGCACCGCCGCGCAGAATTTTAGAAATCTGAGTGACATTACGCCATAAAACTTCAAATTTTCTGAAGAATCTTAAGAAATCAGAAAAAAATTTGGTCGCTATCGCAAAAGCAAATCATTTCTGATAAATCATAACATTTTTATTTTTTCAAATTTGGATCTTCCAAATCAGAACATTTCTGAGATTCAGAACAGATAGGCACCATCGTGACCGGAAAATCGTCAGTGGAAAATGCGTCAGTGGAAAATGCGTCAGTAGAAAATGCGTCAGTGATGCAAATATTTTAAAATAAAATTCTATGGCATTAGTATTGTAATATAGAAGTAAACTTCTATAAGAAAATCATTCTCAATTGCGAACCCCGGACCCAAACTCGAACAAAAAATCGAAAGTCAAAATTTTCGAAATTAGTGTTTTTCTTCAAATCGGTTTAAATACACAGAAACAAACTGAAATACATCAATCCTGCAATAGGAGATCATTTATGCCGTTTTTGAACAAAAAATGCTTAATTCGAAAATTTAGACTTGCAACTTTTTGTTCGAATTCGCGTCCGGGGTTCAGAATTGGCCGAAATGGATACCAGATTCGTGGTAAGTGCCCCCGAAAACGCAAGGAACTTGTTTTTATGACAATAAAATTTTCACTGACGCATTTTCTACTGACGCATTTTCCACTGACGCATTTTCCACTGACGCATTTTCCGGGCGCCGGCACCATGATATAAGAGAAAGTTTGTGAATTCTTTGCATTTAGAATTTTTCAAAATCACCAAATTTAATGTTTTTATAGTCTTTGATAGCGTTTAAAACATTATGGCTTTAGAAATGTAAAAATGAAACTTTTTTTTAATTTTTGGCTTTTTTAGTAAATTATTTGAAATTTGGCCATTTTTTAAAGTAATACATATTTGTTGTGTCAGCAGATCGGGCGGAAATTCCGCGAAAAATTTGTCGGGAATGGATGGAGAAATTTTAAAAATATCGGGGATCAACACCATCCTCGGTGAATAAATTTCATGAAAAGTTCGAAAAAAGAGAAATTTTTCTAAAACAAAAACATTATTTAAAACACTCTCTTCCGTTTAGGAATACGATACAGACGCCATTTGAAATTCCTATAGTGCTTTGTCGTTATATAAAAAACATCAAAAAGAGCGTTATTTAAAAACTGTTAAATGTTTTTAACGGTGCTAGGACGAAGTTACAAAAGTATCAATGCTTGAAATATTTAAATTTAATTATTATTTAAATTTAATTTGCTAAATAATACATCATAACTTAGCTTAAGCTTAGTCAAATTAATTAAACTTAGTATTTAGTGACAGCTTCAAGTATCCTCTACTACTTATGTAATTTTTAAAAAATTAGTAAAAACTTACAAAAAGTTGTAAGCAAAAAAGCTCAAAAAATTTAGAGTGAACAATTTTGGCCCTAACTTTTTTGAAATTCAATAAAATTTTTTGAAATTTAGCAGAATAATAGAATAATCTTTGGGCTATTTTTTCATATCAAGTTCAATGTGATTAGTTGAATATTTGAACAATTTTCATGCATTTAAACGACCTTACATTTTTTGGATGACCATAAAAATATGACCCTGTTAATTCTTTCATAACTTTTTTCTTAAACAACCAATATTATGTTTGTTTATATAATTAGATAGCCCAAAGATTACTCTATTGTTCTGCTAAATTTCAAAAAATTTTATTGAATTTCAAAAAAGTTAGGGCCAAAATTGTTCACTCTAAATTTTTTGAGCTTTTTTGCTTACAACTTTTTGTAAGTTTTTACTAATTTTTTAAAAATTACATAAGTAGTAGAGGATACTTGAAGCTGTCACTAAATACTAAGTTTAATTAATTTGACTAAGCTTAAGCTAAGTTATGATGTATTATTTAGCAAATTAAATTTAAATAATAATTAAATTTAAATATTTCAAGCATTGATACTTTTTGTAACTTCGCCCACATTGATACTTTTGTAACTTCGGCTCACCACGGTTTTTAACAAAAAATATCCATAACTTTGCACAAAAGCAACAAAGCCATTAATTGTTTATATCATCATTAGGGCTGGCAAAAATATGTACAAAAAGTGGTCAAAATATCTACATAAATATGTAAGAAAAATCCAAGTAATATGTAAGAAAAAAACGAAAATATGTTTTTTTAAAAAAAGTTATTTTTTGGAAAAAATTCTTCGTAAAGGGTAAAACATGCACAAAATGCCATAAAAATGACCTAAATAGGCTTATTTTTGTATATTTAAAAATTAATTTTTGGAATCCTTATTTTTAAAAAAAAACGATTTTTAAGGGTACATTTTCAGAAAAAAATTTAAATTTCACAAGAAATTTTTATAAATTCTCAAAAATTTTTGTTAAATTTGGTTGATTATAGGTACTTTCCTGTTATGTGACCGCAAAATTAATTTTTTTTTTAAAAGTCAACAAAGGCGCGCGCAGTATTTTTACCTTTGGGGAAGGCGGAGAAGGGCATAACCTTTGTAAATAGCTAATTTATTCATGCGCTGATACAATTTTGATCTTTTCCCTCGTCCTTTTGCAATACTGCGTCCGTCTTTGTTGACTAAAAACAAAATTAATTTTGCGGTCACATAACAGGAAAGTACCTGATTATATAACCACAGATCATTAGCATAGCAGTGAAATTTTCTAATATTTTGCATTTTAAAAAAAATCAGATTTTTCCATTCAGCCATTCTCGAGATATATAATTTTAAAAAATCAAGTGAAAAATCGAGTAAAAATAGGACTTGATGCCAAAATCGAGTGCGGCACTCGATTTTTTACTCGATTTAATTGAAAAACAATTTTTGCAGTCGATGTCGCAAAAAATCAAGTCATCAAGTCGAGGACTTGATCCGTGAAATAGGTCCCTGATTTGAAATCTCTTTCTCTACTTTTTACTCATTTAATTTTTACATTTTGTCGAAAAATTTAGGAGTTTTAAAATCCATAAAATTTCCAAATTTTATCACATATTAACTCTGACCCTGTGAAAGTTAATCTATATCACTTGATTCATTTTATCTGAATGTAATTTTCATTCATTTATATTTGTTTTATGTTTTTAAATATTTATGATTAGTGCTGGCAAATATGGATAATCTCGAAATATTTGATGAAATATAGACCAAAAATCTAGAAATATGGACATAAAATACAAAAATATAGACATATATTTTCCAAATTTATGTGGGCCGTTCGAATTGAGCTTTTTTATTAGAAAATGATCAAAAATAGATTTCTATATAACTGGCAGCTCTATTTATGATAATGTTTTTTCAAAGCTTTCACAACTTTTAAAATTTAATTTCTAACTTTTCATTTTTCTACTTTTTCAAAAAAATAAAAAACAAAAGATAAAACACTCTTTTGGCATTTTTCATACATTTAAAAATTAGCAATTATTAATATAAATGAAATCCCCAAGACTAACCAATGATTTTAAAAATTTATTTATTTTTTAATCAATGTTTAATTCCAATATTAAAATCGATTACTTATGAACAATGTATTCCTCCTCTCTATTTGTTCATCCTTATTATTCTTTTTTCATATCCAATCAACTTTTTTTGTCTAATTGTAAGACTAATTCTGCATTTGTATATTATCAATAAAAATGCATTAAATTCCGTTAAAACAATTATCGAAAATGCTAAAGGAAATTTGTAGGAATGGTTCCAATAAATCACGTTATTATCAACAAAGAAACGAAAAGAGGAGCAAAGCGTGCATTTGCCACCGTAAGGTAAAGACGTTAATTAAGTCCATATTCTTCGAAACATGGCCGCGATACGAAACAATCTTGGAGTTCGGTTGCCTAACACACCACGAATAATAAGCAAACGGGGCAACAGTGAGCACCCGTTCCACCTACAACTGAAGTTATTCCCAAACTAGTCCACCCAAAATCAAAATATCCAGGCAAAATTCCGCCCAATTTTCTCCTGCCCCTTCAATTTTCTTGATGCCAATTATCCCCACCATAGTTCAGCAACTTGTTAATCTAAAAGCACACTTATTAAAATTGCGTAATTGGCATTCCATCATCTGTTTTACCATTTAAAAATGTGAAAAGCTAAAATTCCAATTATCTAATTTAACTAAAACGGAGAAAATGCTAAATGACCCCATAACTTTCATTTATGAATCATAGATTACCATTTCTTTAAAAAATGACAAATTTATTACAATAATTTGGCTATTAAATTATACAAATGTATTGTAGGGAAAGAATGAATAATACGCTATTTATATTTTATGTTAATTGTAAGCTAATTACAGAATTAGGGTGCATCTTTCTTTTCGTCATTTCCCTCACATGGCTCGCAACTCTGACGAGTGCCCTGGGGGCAGGCCTCTTGCACAGGAATTTTCTGCATTCAAAATTGGATTATTTTAAATAAATGTTTGAAAATTCAAATTGTTTAAACTCGTAGAAACGTCGAGATTAATTGGCCTATCAAAATCATATTTTAGGAAATTCCTATTGAAATTTTAATTAAAATTAAAACAAAAAAACAAATCGACAAGCCAATTTTTATTTTGCAAAGGGGTTGTCCGAATGGTGTCCACCCCTTCCCCCTAAATTAGAGCCCCCCCCCCCCCCCTAAAATAAGGTCCCCCTTCCGAGGGGAATTGAAAAAAAATCAATGGTGGTTCAATTTTAAGAAATATTGTATGAAAATTTAAAGAAATTGACAGCACTTGAAGCGTATGGTCAAGCTCGTAAGATTTGTTTTGAAGACCAAAACGGATCGGGTCACAGATTGGCCATTTTGGCAATTCGTCGTCGGATTTGTCGACGACGTCGTCCTTTGGCGAACAAACTCGCATTACTTCGAGCCATTTTTCGTCGCTAAATTCCAAGATTTAGAAAATAAAAAAAATTTATATGAAATAAGTAAAGTTATAAACTTTTTGACTATTTATTGGCGCTTAAAAAACGACCTTTCACCACTAAAACATACCCATCAAAAATTTTTTCGTATCTTTTTTCATTCATATGGACAAGCAAATCCACAAGGTCAATCGTATTCGATGGGCCTGAAAAATTGGCATATTTAATTAAATGAATTTAAATATTTTCTTTTCCTTTTTTTCAAATTTATTTTTGGATTTTCAATTTTTTTTTTCTATTGTACTTTATGCTTTCCATCTAAATTTTTTTAATGTGCAAAATATCAAAATTTGGTGCTAATTAATCTGCTGCAATAAATTTCTAATTTTTTTTTTATAGTACTTTGCTTATCTGGATTCTTCATATCCAGTGAATAAGAACAATGTCCTCCGTATTTTTCTTTCACGACAATATCTCTGGAAAAGTCAGTGCGAAACCAATGTTCATTTTTAAATATTCTTGCCCATCCTAAGGTGTAGTCGTGGAAAATAAAGTCGTGGGCACAGCACTTAAAAAAAACTTTTATGTGTGAAACTTAAATTTATTGAGTTATGAATAGGGCTTATATTTTTAGGTGCTATAGTAACTCGAAAACTAGCTTAACAACCACCAAAAAAAGATTGATTTTCAGATCACTGAGAGCTCAGACAAAAAAAGGTAAAAACCTAAAAATATTAGCCCTATTATGAAAACCATTAGCGAAAATCTATACGCGGAAAATTTAATCTTTTTTATGGCTAAACGTACAAAAAAATTAAAGCAAATTTTTTCAGGAAAAAACTAGAAAAATTAAAAAACAAATTGAAATTTGTCTTCTCTGATTATAATAATTATTATTTTAAAATTAATTAAAATTTTGCCTTTACCTCGCCAATTTTGTTCAAAATGAAGCAATTTGTGCGAAGTTTGAGCTGAAATTCGTAGCCGGTGGCCTGCATAACCTCAACTTTGGAAGTGACATTTTGAACAAATTCTCCTCCATCTTCCCAGTCCAACACAGTGTCAAAAATGATCGATTCACGTTTCACTAACTTAAATTTAAAAAAAAAAAGATTTTCTAATTTCCTCTGATATAACTAGAGCGCAACGGGACCGGGACCTGGTAGCGGACAACTGAGTACAACTGAGTACCAAGGTCCCGGTTTTGACCGGGACCGGGACTAGTCCCGGTTTTTTCCCGGTTTTCCCAGCCAAAAATTCCCGGTTTTTCAACCCGAAAAGGTCCCGGTCCCGGGTTTGCCCAAAATTCCCGGTCCCGTGGCACTCTAGATATAACCATATAGGCCAGTGATGTCAACCCAAACCCGATACCCGAGGTTTTTCTCAACCCGAAACGCGAACCCGAAATTTTTTGAGTGCCCGACCCGAAACCCGAACCCGAAATTTTTCTCAACCCGCGGCATCACTGATATAGGCAAAATCCCTTACCCCCTTCCCAAGGGATTGAAAAGTAAAACGTAAATCAGTAATCCATTATCCCTCCCGAGGGGTTAAAAAGAAATCCTTTCGCTCTATCATCCATTCCCCTTCAAATAAAGCCTCCTTTTCCAAGGAGATTTAAATGAATATGAAAAATTAAACCATTTTTTTTAATTAATTACCAAAGTTTTAGCAATGAATTTCATCTGAAGTCGGCCCGTGGCGGGCAAACCTTTGCCGCACATAAATTTCATGCTGAATTTTCCGCGTAAAATGCGCTCACTTTGGTCACCAAAGTCAAATTGAAGCGCAAGGAGCAGCAGAAGATGAAGCACAGACATAATTTATATTAACAATTTTATCTATACAAAGCTTGTAATTTTTATAATTATAAAATTTATTGATTAAATTTTCTAAGAGTTGAAAAGATTTGAATAAGTCATAGGCAATTTATCATAATTAAACCATTGATTATGTCCCATAAATTTTACAAAACTCGAGAACCGAGCCGAGAATTTCTTATGAGAGGTTGGACTGAAATTAAGATAAAAAAAGTGATAAATTCACTGGTCACGGGAAATTTTTTCAATTTTTAAGGAAAATGTCCATTTATTTTTATTAATGATAGATAATATGTAAAAATATTTTACCCCAAATGATTAAATGAAAATGGAATGTGCGATCGAATAGATGATGGAATGGATTGATGGGTGGAATAAATAGTTGGACCAATCACTGAATTTCTGTGGCGACGTGCGATTTTGTTGGTGTTGTGGACGCAATCCGTCGATGGAAAAGAAGTGATGGAAAATTGGGGACAAAAAAATGGGGGAAAAGCGAAAAGCCACCAGCAGAAGTAAAAGCGGACGAACGACCACACATTTTGGTGCAAAGATTGTGGCACAGATAAAAAACAAATACTTTTTTTATTGGCCAATTCATCAGAAAATTACTGGAAAATTAATCCACCCTTTTTGCATAATTTTCATCGGAATTTTTTTATGTAAAAATGAATAAATAATTACATTGTATAAATGGATAAATAATAAAAATTAAATAAATATTCAAAAAATTGTGAATACTGGATTTGTTCTTGGAATACTGTATTTGTGAGTGTTTATGAAAAGAAATAATTTGTAAAGAAAATAAAACAAATAACAGGCTTTGTTATGATAAAATATTTAAACATTGGGCATTCGTTGTCGCTAGGGATGTGCGAGAAATGATTTTTACCGAGAATTGAGAACCGAGACCGAGACCGGGAAATGACCCCGAGAAACGATACGAGAACCGAGAAATGACCCCGGGAAACGATACGAGAACCGAGACCCCAAAAAACCCGGGAAATTTCCCGAGTCGGGAACCGAGACTCTCGCACATCCCTAGTTGTCGCCATTTGTTGTCATTTTGTCCAATAATGAAGCTAAAGGATATTGGTTAACAGTCTCAAGGTGAGGATTACAATCCTTTTTTCGTCTCTCATCAGTCTCGTTTTATGGGCTTTACGGTTCTTGAGTCTAGGAAAATCCAGGCTCACGTTTAGCCTATTTGTCCACTGTTTTCAGTTTTTGTTTTTTAGTGGATTATGAGAGGGGTTGAAAGAGATTTCCCGTGATTTATTCATATATTTGTAAGCCGCTTATGGATTAAATTTTCAAATTTGCCATTCCCATTTATTGGACAAAAATCACCATTGCTTAATGATCCAAATAGGAAGCGCTTATTCATGCTTTCTGTTGTGATCGCTGTGATTTTGACGGAATCAGCCGATGGAAAAACGATCAATAAAATGAGGAAAAAAATGGAGGAAAATCTTCAAGCAGCATAATTTAATGCAGAAATTTAAAGCTATTTTGCTAAATGTTCTGATTTTGGTCCAAAAATCTGATTTTTTAGCCTTTATTTTCTGTTTTTGAAAAATTTTCGATCGGCGCCCTTCCTCATGTACTTAAATCAGCTTTTGTCTGTATTTTGAAAACGATCTCGGGCAATCCCAGCCCTATTTAAATCTTTTTTAGGCTAAAAATTAAAAATTCGGAAAATTTTTAATTTTCGGGTTTTCGATCGAATTCGTATTATTGTTCAAAGTATTTTTTCACATTTCTTTATTGTTTTGAGTACATAGGTTTTTGGCCTCGATCATCGGGGCACTCAATTTTAGAAGGCGAGTCTTGAGAAAATTTGATTCTCAAATACCAGCTTAATTTAATGTGAGCAATTAAGAAAATTCATCATAATCATTTACTCGGCTGGGATCGTGACCGGACATTTGGACAGTGGACATCTGGACAGTGGACATTTGGACAGTGAAGTCATTTGGACAGAACCGGACAATTGGACAGTGGACATTACGACAGTGAGTGAATTTTTTTACTATTATAAATGGCTTTAGCAATGACAAAAATATTTTCTTAGGCCATTTGGCAATTCTTCCAATCCGATTAGTCAATTTATAAACGCCCTGCTCATTAAGAAACAGCATAAATGTGTATCATCTTGTTTATTTTAAAAAATATATAATTTATCTTGGTTTTAGAAGTAATCAATTACCTATTTTAGTGCCTGATCAGACAAAAAAATTCAATTTTAGCTAAATATTTTTTAAAAATATTTTTGTCATTGCTAAAGCCATTTATAATAGTAAAAAAATTCACTCACTGTCGTAATGTCCACTGTCCAATTGTCCGGTTCTGTCCAAATGACTTCACTGTCCAAATGTCCGGGAGCCGCTGGGATAAAGCATAAAAAAACAACAATACATAATGCCACAGAATTAATTCTCCAATTTTCCAAATTCGCTTCACCGCCTCTTTCACTCGCTTTTCTTTTCTGTTTTTCTGTTCCTCTAATTCAAACACCAAAATGATCATCATCACTAGGGATGCGATTTTTAGGTTTTAACTTTTCTTGCTCAATTTATTTGAAGAAAGGAGCTCAAAAAACGCATTTCTGCATTAAAAATTTTCGATTCTGAATGTCACTATCGCTCACTAGAAATCACTATTTTGGCGTATCGTCACTATGTTTTCACTATTTCGACATTTTTTGGAAAATTCCTTAACAAAAATGCAATAAAACCAAAAAATACACCCCTAAGAATCGACCTAAAAAATTTCAAAAAAATCGTGCTCCACATTTGGGCAACACCCTATGAAATTGCTTGCCACAAATACGCAAAACCAATGGAAATGTTTGAAAAGGATCCTCCTCCCAGTTATGAGCATCGGCATTTCGATGGTTGCATGAAAGTGCCGACTTCAAAATGCCATGAGTAATATGCAAGAATATATATTTTTCGAATTCCCAAAAAAATAGTTTTGAAAAACATTAAAATGCGTACATATTTTTTATTTTTCTCTATTTTTGCAAATTTTGAATAGTTGAGGCTATGGCGCCAACAAAATTTATTAATATTTTGATTATTATAACTAGGGCTGGGATTTTTATGTTTTAACATTTTTTTTTTGCGGCTTAGTTATGGCGAGCGAAGCCCAAAAATAGCATTTTCTCCGAACAATTTTTGATTTAGAGCGAGTTATAAAAACATAAAAACACATATTTTGGCGTTTTGGCACATAAAAACATATGGCACATATTTCGGGGTTTTGGCACATATTTTGGCATTTTTGAGAAAAATCGTAAAAAAAATACAAGAAAATCTGAAAATGCACCCTAAAAATTGACTACTTTACGTTTCTTAAGCATTTAGAAAATTTCTTTATATATTTAAATGCCTAAAGCAGCCAAATCAAACGCTGTGTTAAATCGTCACTGGATTTCAAAGTTCCCGGAAGGAACTTATTCAACTGATGGAAAAATTAATCCGGGACTTTACAAATTGATTGATATCGCCAAAATTTTCATTGGAGGTCGGGCGAAAATTGATAAAGACTGATATTAAATATGATTTTTTTTTGCGTAAATACACTTGGTTTTTCCAATTTTTAGCACATATTTTTGCATTTTTAACACATATTTAGGCCTTTTTTTTGGTTTTTAGCACATATTTTGGGTTTTTTTAGCACATATTTTATTACATATTTCAGGATTTTTAGCACATAAAAATCCCAGCCCTAATTATAACAGATATTGTACCAAAAATAGTCAATTTTCATTTTTGAAGCATATTTTTGAAATATATTTCATAGAATTTCATTAAAAATCGAATTTAAGAATAAAAAGAATTCGCCAATAATTTTATAAATTGTCTGTTTTTGTTTGCCAAAATTGAAAATTTTAATTCCTTTTTCCTTTTTAAAATCTTTGGATTAATTTAATTGATCAATGTCTATAAATATCATTCGCTTCCGCGCGAAATGTGCCAATTTTTCCCCCAAAATTGCGCGTTCGAAGCAACTGCAAAGCGTAACTTTAGTGATCGAAGTCACTTTTGACGATGACGAGTGATCGATGGGACACGGATTATTTGTCTTCAGTAAATCGCATTTTTTTGGACGAAAATTGGGGCTCTATTTTGGGAACTATCATATTTAAAACATGTTTTAAAACACTATTGAAGTTCATTAACTAATTGATTGATAATTATTAAAAATATTGCTCTAATTAGCCCTTTGTCATCCAACAATCCCTGGGCCAAGTGTAATGTGCAAAATGGACGAATTTCCATGGAAAACTACTGCAAAAGGTAAAAAAATTTAATATATTTTTCAATTTTCTTTAAGTTTTAGGCTTCTTCTCTGTTACCAAAGCAATTTGATTACGGCAAATTCAAAGATCGGACGGCGTTTTGTAGTCAAAAAATCGGACAATTGGAAACGAAATTTCACGGAATGTGCCGAAGTGATGAAAGGCAATGTTTGGCACGGATTGATCATTGCCCAAGACGACTACGGCACATTCCGGATGGAGTCAAGGTGAGAAAAATTTTTGAATAAGAATTTTTAACAATTTATATTAGTATGGTACCGATTTAAGACCTAAAAACAACCAAAATTTGTAAGATGTTAAGCAAAAAAGCCAAAAATGAGACTTTTCATGAGAAAATCTGCGAAATTATTTGAAAAATTTTGTTTAATTTTTTATATTAAAGTGATCAATAACCAAAATTAATTTAATTAATTTGATAATTTTTATGATTGCAAAAAATATTGTTAATTTGCTTATTTTTTAAATTCAGATGTCATGATTGAGATGTTATTTTCCATTTATTTTTGATTAAATAAATAATTTTAAAAAAATCTTTTGGCATTTTAAGCAATGGCATTGATCAACTTTTGGACATTGAACTGATCAATGAAATGGAAAATCACACAGAAATCCTGCTCAAAAACGGTGAAAAAAAATGCAATTTTACATATTTCATTCTATGCATTTATTTATTCTTTAGTGTTTTCATCCAATTTGAATGAATTTCAAAATGCGTCCAATTTTGGTGCCTTTTTGGCCGATTACGATTGGATGGCACAGCTATTTTTTGCTGGAAAAATTTTTGATGCCTGCTCACAAAATGGCACGATGTTGTGCCAAACTAAGGCATGGAATTTTAAATGAAATTTAAAATAATGAAAATGATTTAAGTGCATTTTTGACCCAACGGCATGGACCGAGGAACAATTTGGCACAGAATTTATGAAAATTGCCTTTCCTGTGGCCAAAGTTTCCAAATTCGTGCTCCACATTTGGGCAACACCCTATGAAATTGCTTGCCACAAATACGCAAAACCAATGGAAATGTTTGAAAAGGATCCTCCTCCCAGCTATGAGCATCGGCATTTCGATGGCTGTATGAAAGTGCCGACGACAAAATGCCATGAGTAATATGCATAAAATAGCAAATTTTTGAATTCCCAAAAAATGAGAAATTTTGAACCGATTTTGCATCAAAAATGGTCAATTTTTATCTTTGAAGCAAAAAAAAATTTTGTTTAACAGAAATACAATAAAATGATTTTTTTTTTGACGCGATGACATTTTTTGGCGACATGTTCAGAAATTTCAAAAATTTTCCACTAAATAAATCATCGAAAAATAATCTCCCAGTCTCCATTAGTCTACCAATCTCCAATTATCTACTCCCTTCTGACGAGGTTGAAAAATAATATACCATGGCATATAAAAAGAGCAAATACGGTATTTTTGAATTTTATTAAAAATCGAATTATAAGAATAAAAAGAATTCGCAAATAATTTTATAAATTGTCTATTTTTGTTTGCCAAAATTGAAAATTTTAATCCCTTTTTCCTAAATTTATTTAATAATTCAGGCATGAAAAGCTAATTGTATGCTATAATAGCTCAAGGAAATTGCACGGAAACAATTCAATCGTTGAAATGTGCCGAAAACATTTTGGAGAAATTTCTGGTGCCAATTACGCCGGATTCATTGTCAAAATATGTGCCCACCGTGAACAAAATTCAATCATCCTTAACACAACCATAAACTTTTCAATTTTAAACAAAACGTACAAATCTATTAAATTTATTTTTGAATTATAAATTAATTAATTAATTTAAGTTTCAATCGGATGCACACTTTGCCATTTTCATTGGAAAAAATATTCGATTTATCAAAAACACTTACCATTTTCGTTATTGAATTTGGTGAAGTCGAACAACAGAGTGCAATTAGGGAAAAAGCCGACGCTCAGAAAATGAATGAAAAGGTGAAAATACATTTATTCTAATTAATTATGGCTTGGTATGCCTAATTGGCGAGGGCTGGAGCACAAATTAGAGGCATAGAGAGAGAGAGAGAGAGAAAGATATAGAGAGGAAGTATAGAGTGTGTGAGAGAGAGAGAGCGAAAGAAAGAGAGAGAGGAAGTAGAGAGAGAGAGAGAGAGAAAGAGAGAGAGAGAGGGGAGAGCGGTGAGAAGTTATGCGATACAGACTGTTAGAAACCGACGAGAGATTACTGACCTACCTAGCTAATGAGTCTCCTTCATAATTATGCAACAAATTACCTTTAATTCCCTATGATATTGTTAATTACTTTCCCAAAAGTGTATCCCTTTTAATTGTTAACTTAATTAAGAATGATGGCGTTGGCACAGTGTTTAATGACATCGCACCGCAGATGATCAATGGCACCATGGCAAAACTGCTTCATTTTGTGCCACCATCATCAGATCACAAAATGCCCGTGTTTTTCCAAATTGAAGACCCCGAATTTTCGAAACTGATCACGTCAAATCATTGGCTTAGTCCAAGCGAAAATGATCCGAGAATGTGGAGTATGTGAAAATGAGTTACCGTATTTGTAAATATTAAGACTAGTTCATTTTTGCAAAAATTGGGATGAATAAGGGAGACGGAAATCGCTAATGCTAAACAGGCACCGCCAAGGAAAACTGATCTAAGAAATTTATGTAAAAAAATATTTTTTATAAAGTTTAGACATTTTTCTTTAAAAAAATGGGTGGGGGTGGGTGGTAGTGCTGTTCTCGAGAGTCTCGACTCGGGAACTCTCGGGTTTTTTGGTCTCGGGGTTTCGGTCTTGGTATAGGGGTCAAGACTAATCTCGAGTCTCAAGTCTCTGGAAATTTTCGGTCTCGAACAGCACTAATGGTTGGGGAAATACACCCACAAATCAGGCCCCGTTCCCCCCTCCCCCTTGGCTATGCCCTGGCTTCTAAATCGTTTGTTTTTAAGGGAAGAGCGAAAGGTGTGATAAGTATGGCAAAGATTGCTACAGGGTAAAAGGACTTTTGAAAAAATTGGAGGCACTGATCGGTTGCAAACGGATGAAAAGGGCCTCCTCCAATGAGACGGTAGGGTTTTGAATTTTTTTTAAATTTTTAATGGTCAAATTTATTACTTACCGCCAGGGTTGTGCCAAACCTATGGCTAAATCATAAGGCAGGGACTCTTTTTTTGTTTTATTCAAGATACCTAAAAATTTTGACTACCCTAAGTTCATAAAATTCAAAAAATTCGCATTTTTATTTACAAAAAACATTAAACCTGCAAATTTTGAAAATTTTTTTACAAAAAAGAAAATTTTAAGCAATTTTTATTACTAATTCGTGAATGATGGGGCCTGTCCATTCCAACACCGTAACCTACAGTAACTATTGCATTTAAAGGTGCCGTCTTTGGCTAATGAGGGCCTTGGTTGTTACGATTTAAAGCCAAGCGAAACTTTGCTGTGTGATTGTGATATTGTGTGCGACAAACATGAACTTCAGCAACGATTAGATGCGAGAAAAGAAAGTTAGTTTCGAAAAGAAAACAAAACTTTTACTATTAAAACAAAGACCAAATTTTTCAAAATTCGAGATCAGAGCAGAATTTGGGAATCGGTCCCTGGGATAGGTAGGATTAACAGTGCCGAGATTTTGAACCGAAGTCGTGACCAGTATTTTGGAACCGGGCCAGGGAAATATTACCGGCGCCGGGATTTTGAACACTAAATCAGGATTTGAGAATAATGCAGGGACATGTTGTTTTCCGGGATTCAAGTCCCAATAAATCTGGGTCAGTATCCCTGGAAAATCGCGACATAAGCTCCTGATCCTGTCCGGTCTCGAATTATAAATTATTTATTTATTCATTTTCAATTTGTTTAGGGTGTGGCATTGGAGCTGACGAAATTGTTGTCATTCCATTGTCATGAATTGGAAAATGTTTCTAAATTTTTTCACTTATTTCTTTCTTTTTAACTTTTATACGTTTTTTGTCATGGCTTGCTTTTCATTTTTTTTAACACTAAGAAAATAAGTCTTTAATAATTCTAAGAAGTGAGACGGCGCCGCGGATAGTCGCCGAGCAGAAAACAAGTTTTATTTAGTTTCATGGAGTTTTTTAAAATTTATTCCTAAATTTTTTTGAAATTTCAAAATCCCGCAATCCCGCCCGGGATAATCCCGTAAATTTCATTGCGGGATTTATTCTTTAAAATTGATCCCTCTTTTCATTATTATTTCTCATGCATGTTGTTCAGTTGTTTTATATTTTTATCTTCTGCTGCAGCCCTCATCTAATTTTATATTCGTCTCTCCATTATTTCTTCCGCCGTTTCCCAATTTACTTCTTAATAAATATTTATCCCAACTTTTGACAACATTCGGACATCAAACACAACATTGGCCCATCCTCAATCCCCCAATTCCATATATTTCGTATTCCCGTAGACCCCGACCCCATTTAACTTCGGGTTTTTTGAGCTTCGAACTTCGTGCTTCGGCTTCGGCTATTTTACCCGAAGTTTCGGAAAAAATACACCCCTAAAGATTGAGCTTTCAATGTGAAAATGCACCCCTAGTGATTGGCTTTTGGTAAACTTAAAATTAATATATATTTAAACTATTTGCTTGTTTGTGTTTTTTCGCATGCTTGGTCGAGTGGAATTCTCTCGGCTCTTTTCATTACTAAAAATTTCAAAATTTTCACCGGCGTCGCCTATCGGCACCGCCGGACCCTAAAAATCCTCTATTTTATTTAGAAAAGTAGCTCAAAGTCGCAAAATTTGGTCATTTTTGTTGAAAATCTGCTAACAAATTACACTCAAATTAAAAAAAATTCCCTTTATTTTTTAAATTGACTCAAAAACCGTGAATATTCTAAGAATTATAAAAATTACAAAATATATTGCTCAAAAGGTTCATTATATTTATTTATCGAAAGGGGTTGGTTGGTCTCTAGCAGTTCTGTCAATTGATAAATTTGATATTTAACCGAAATTTTGTGATGAAAAAAATTTTGGAATTAAAAAAATTTTTTGAAAAAACTTCGGCTTCGGCTTCGAAAACTTCGGGTTTTTTGGGCTTCGAGCTTCGGACTTCGGCTTCGAAGAAACTCCATGTTGGGTCTTAGAATTTTACAATTAGCATTCAAAATGAGAATCTTATTACATGCCGGAATTCTTCTGAATCATAAAATGGGTTTTTGATCGCGGCTTTTCAATTTTATGGACTTTTTGTAATTTTCAAAAATATTAAGGAAAATTTTGATTCCATCGGTGCCGATAGAAGCTCCGCCCATTTTTCGTTTAATAAATCCATGGTGAATCAGGGATGGGCTTTCGCTTTCTCGTTTCGCATTTTGGCAAGAAACGCGAATATTACACCCCTAAGAATGAGGGATTAAATTCCCTAAAAATTTTCAAAAATGACTATAATTGCCCAATTTCCAGTGAAAACCTGTTTAAAAATGGTTAAATTTCTATTTTTCCCCCGGCGGCGTCTATCGGCACCGCGGAACCCCAAAACTCCTATTTATATTTGGTAATTTTTGGTGAAAATCTGTTAACAAATTTCACTCAAATTTTCAAAAATTTTTCCGGCGGCGCCTACCGGCGCCGCCAGCCACCTTTTCGCAAAGAGTTTTTTGGGAAAAGCGCGCCGCAAAAAAAGCTTTATATTGATTTTTTAAATTTGGAATAAAATTTTACAAAATGATGATTTTTGGCCTCAAATGCTGATTTTTTGTCGGCCAAATGCAGATTTTGAAAATTTTGAGTTGGCAGCCCTGGTTCTAGGCTTCTAGGTCCAACTTTTCATGTTGATTTTTGCTTCATGATTTTGCCTATTAAAAAAGTTGTATAAAAAAATTTCGCGTTTCGCAATTTCGCTTTTTGGATTTCGCGTTTCGCATTTATTTTCATTTCGTATTTTTACATTCGCAAATTTGGCGTTTCGCATTTTATTTTTCGATTTGGCCCATCCCTGGTAAGCCTATAAATTCAATGATAAGAATCCACCCTATAAATGCCATTGCTATAATTACCCAATTTGAAATTGGCGTAAAAAATACGAAAACTGCCCGAAATCACCTTGGCTTCCCGCCCGCGATTGACATACTAAGGAAAATTGAAGCTCATACCATACAATGCTCTTTTTACTTTGCTTTTACACTGAATTCCGGTAATATAAAGCGGATGAATTATTATTATTATTATTGTTGGCACATGGACCGGCAGAGAATGGCATTGGGTAAGGATTTTTCGGCAAAATTTTACCCGAAAGTGAGCGGGAAAGGGTGCTAGTGCGTTTCTTAAAACTGCCACCCCCCTAATTTCAAGAAAATTCTTGAAAAATTTTGACAACGAAAAATATTTTTAAAAATTTTTGGAATATTATAAAAACCTGGGAAAATTAATTTTTATTCGTAAATTAATAAATAAAAAATTATGAACTTTTCTAAAAAATCGTTGAATTGCATTTTAATGACTTGAAATTAATTTCTTTTTGGAGTTTAAAACCTTTTGTATAATCTATTAAACACTAGAATTTCAAAAACTAAAAAATTTTGAAATTTTAATACAAACTTTTTTATATACTTTGTAGTGCTGTCCGAGACCAAAAATTTCCCGAGACCCGAGACTTTTTTCAAAAAATTTTCTTGTTCGCTTAAAAATGGTTAAAAAAAATTTTTTTGCGTATTTCTTAACAAATTTTTGTTTTTTTTTAAATTATGATTCAATTAGGTACCATAATCAATCCAAAAACGCAATTTGTTTTCGCGGTTTTTGAGTCAATTTAAAAAATAAAGGGAATTTTGGAACTCCGGCGGTGTCGATAGGCGCCGCCTGGCAAAATTTCGAAAATTTGAGTGCAATTTGTTAACAGATTTAGCCCAAAAAATGTCCAAATTTTTGCGGTTTTGAGCCAACTTTTTATAAAAATGAGGTTTGGGGTGCCGGCGGTGCCGATAGGTGCCGCCGGGGAAAATTTTGAATTTTAAGTGCAATTTGTGAACAAATTTAGTCCAAAAAATAACAATAGGCAAAAAGTTACCAAAATTGCATTAATTTTAAATTTACAAAAAGCCAATCATTCGGGGGTGTAAAAAAGTCTCGGTCTCGAGTCTCGAAAATCGAGACCGAGACTTAAAAACCCGAGACTCGAGACCGAGACCAAAAAAACCCCGAGACTTTTCTCGAGTCGAGACTCGAGACCGAGACTCTCGGACAGCACTAATACGTTGTAAAAAATTTAAGTATTAATATTTTGATAGAAAATAATTAAAGTATTGAATGATACCATAAAATATTGGTTGCAGTTGAGTAAAGTTATGAATTTTTTTACATTTTTCATTTTAGAAATATTCTTCAAAAATTCTAATTTTCTCTTAGAATTTTCGTTGAAAATTTTCATTAAGTTTTTAAAAAAAATTAATTTTTGAAAATTTTTTGAACAATTTTCAAGGATGGAAGTTTTAAGAAACGCGCCAGCACGGCAGGAAAGAAACACACTGATCACTTCCGCATTTGTCAGAACGCCGGTTGAAACTGTTGTTGTAAAAATTTCTTTTTTGAGAGGCAAATTTAATTTAAAAAATTAGATAAAAAAATAAATAACGAAAAAGGAAAAACGGCAAAATTTGGTGGAAAATTTTTTATTTGCTAAAATGCTTATTCCGTATTGTTCGGCTCCTCAAATATTAATCGGAATCGGACGGACAAATGACCAACCAATACGGACAATTGGCCAATCAGTACGGACAATTGGCAACCAAATACAATGGAATAACAAAACAATGAACCACAATTTCGAATGTTGAAGATTATTATGCTTTTATGCTTATGAATTTGTAAATTTAATACATGGTTAATTTCTCACAAGTGTCCTTGGTAGCCAATATATAGGGAGCGGATTTTTAAGGGAGAAAAATTTCCAAATTTAAATGCCTAAATGGGGGCAAAAAAAAAAATCGCGAAAGGTGGTAAAAGAGGGGTGAAAATCTGTACTTTTTTTCCAATGAAGATAAAAGTCACAGTTTTTACCGGCATCACCGCCAGACCCCCATTTTAATTTGCCAATCTAGAGCCCAACTTCGAAAAAATTTTACCTTTTTTTTGCGGCGCGTTTTTCAAATTTTTGAAAACATGGCGGAGAGGTCAGGGGGCCGATAGGCGGCGCCGCGGGGAAAATTTTATAATTTTTAATTCAAATACTTAACAAATTTTGTCCAAAAAATGACCAAATTTAGCGATTTTGAGGCAAAATTTCTCAAGAAAAATAAGATTTTTAGGGTCCGCGCCGGAAATTTTTAAAATTTCAGTGCTATCTAGTGAAAAAAACTTTTTTTGCTCAATGGTTTTGAAAGAAAGGAGCTCAAAAAAATGCATTTTCTGCGTTAAAATGTTTTCATTTGGACGTCATTTTTCGTCACTAGAAATCACTATTTTGGAGTTTCGTCACTTAAAATAGTGAAAATTCACTATTTTGGCGTTTTGTCACTATTTTTTCACACTATTTCGACATTTTTCGGAAAATTCCTTAATAAAAATGCAATAAACCCAAAAAATACACCCCTAAGAATCGACCTAAAAAAATTTCAAAAATATACCCTAATAATCGATCTAAAAAATTTTTTGAAAAATTTTCTCAAAAATTCATCCCAAAAATTTTTTCTTGACAAAATTTTTGATTTAAAAAGTTAAATATTTGCTAAGAAAATATTCTCATTTGCAACTGCATTCAGTAAATATCAAAATTTTTTCCATCAATTTTTGGCTGAAAATTATATCAATATGCCCGAACCCCGACCCCGAACGATTTTGTCAACCCCGACCCCGAACTTGCTGACCACGACAACCCCGAACCCCGACTTTTCCAACCCCGACGGTCGGGGGCCCAACCCTACTTTTACATAATATTTTTTCTGCGCATATAGGAAAAATGGGCTCAAGAACAGCATTTCTTATACGTTAAATGCACATATATAACCAGGGTTCGCAGATCTGAGGCTTTAGCCTCATTTTGTGGTTTTTTGATAGGTCAATGAGGCTAAATTTTCAAAATGAGGCTTTGAGGCTTTTTGTGGTTTTTTGAGAAATTTTGAGTCTTTTTGAGGCTTTTGGGGAAAATCCTCAGAATCTTTTAAATTTTGATAAATTGGCATAATGTTTGGCAATTTAAAGAATTTTTTAAATGAAAATATGCTAAAAATATGGTCAAAATTCTTAATTTTTCCCCCGGCGGCGCCTAACAAAATTTTTCCCGGCGGCGCCTATCGGCACCGCCGGCCCCCCGTGCGCTCCAAAAGTTTTTTGGGAAAAGCGCCGCAAAAAAATCAACTTCGGTTTTTCATGCTTAGAATTTCACAAAATGTTTATTTCGAACAAAAAATTGCTCAAATTGATCATGGACAATCAAAAATATAACATTTGAACATTTTAAACGTGTTTTGAATAAATTTGTGAAAATGAGGCTTTTTGACCCAAAATGAGGCTTTTTTGCTTGCCAAATGAGGCTTTTGAAAATTTTCATCTGCGAACCCTGTATATAACAGGGATGGGCCAAATTGAAAAATAAAAAGCGAAATTTGCGAAACTGAAAAATGCGAAATGAAAAAAAATGCGAAAAGCGAAAATTTTTTCTACAACTTTTAATAGTTAAAATCATAAAGCAAAAATCATTTTTTAAAATTTTTCCAAAAAAACTTTGGGAAGAGGGGCAGGCGGCGCCGGCAGGCGCCGCCGGGAAAATTTTTGAAAATTTGATTAAAATTTGTTGACAGATTTTCACCAAAAAAATCATCAAATGCGATTTTGGCCATTTTCTAAGAAAAAATAGGAGTTTTGGGGCGCGGCGGTGCCGATAGGCGCCGCCGGGGAAAAAAATTGGAAATTTTGATCATTTATAAACAGTTTTCACTGAAAATTAGCAATTTATAGGTAAAATTTTGAAAAATTTTATGGGAATTTAATCCAATTCTTAGGGGTGTAAAAGTCGCATTTCGCGCCAAAAAAGCGAAATGCGAAAGCGAAATGCGAAACGCCAAAAAATGCGAATAATGCGAAAGGCGAAATGCGAAAAAGCGAAACCTCGGCCCATCCCTGGTATATAACCCTACATATAACCGCCGGTTTCTGAAATTTCGAAATGGCGGGGGAGGGAGTGACAGCTGCTGGCAAAGAACATAACTAGCAAAATGATTGCTGTTTTATAACAACTTTTATAATACTCAAAAATCAAATATAAATAAATACAGAAAAACAAATCAAAATACCTATGTAAAAATCTCTGTTATTTCTGGTCATTTATCACATTGTTAGCATTTTGCCCTTTGGCATTGGCAATTTAGGAAAGAAAAGTTGGCGAAAATATGCTGACCATCAGAAAAGTTTGAGTGAAGATGGCCGGCGAAAGAAATGCGGGGGAAAACACGGCACCGCCGAGCACTTGCGGCGTCATTATATCGGGGGACAAGGCTTAAAAGGGGACGAAGACGAATTTGGCACGGGAGTAAAGCAGGGTGGGGGGGGGTGTGTGAGACCGATCGGATTGAGAATGATCGGAGACAGCGCGTAAGGGTTAAGAATGTTGGGAGAGAGCACCTGAAAGGGAGTGGGAGGACAGAGTTGGAGAGGGCGGGAGGAGAGTGAATCGAACGCACGCACATAAGGGGAGAGAATGAACGGGTGGAGGAGGAGTGGGCCGAGGATGAACGGTCCGAACACGTAGGGACTGAAAGGAAAAGCATTGGCGCGAGCGAGCGCGACAAAATGCCTGATTATGTAGGGATTGGCGACACCGGGCGTCAGAATCCATGGGGACGCACTGAAAAAGAGAGTGAGTGACCAATTTAGGGGGCACCACGCGGAAAGATGAAAGGGAATAGAGGGAGAAAACGAATCGGAAAGGAAACTCACACGGAAGGGGAGAGAATCAAAGGGCTGAAATGGCGTGGCCAATGAACGAGCGAATTATGGACAAATTGGACTCACCTGAACGCAGGCGGTGAAATAATAAGCGGGGAGAAGCTGAAAAAGGGCGATTAGAGAGGACTGAGTCGGATTGATCAGTTAATAATCATTATTGATTGGTCATCGATTGGTTGGCAAATCAATCGCCCATCCATCCACTCACATGGATGGCCCGAGGATGTAAGGGCTGCAAATTGGAATTCAATCAATGGTTTTGAATCAAAGGCAAAGCAAATGCAACTGACCTGAAAATGCTGGGCGAAAGCACGGCCGGGCCCATAACGACAAGGCCATAAATGGGGGCGAATTGGAAAGGCGAAAGAATCGCCGCTTCGTACAGATGGACAGCGAAAGTGCGCTTAATGCGGCGCCGATGGTTCTTCCCTCCGCGGGCGAAGGACGAATTGTGCTGAATTTGAAAGGGGAGAAAGCATTTTTGACGGCGCGGACTGATCGGCATCGTAGACATTCATTCGCTCATTTGTGTCCACATTTGGTCCGTTACTTTCTGTACGGGCTCATCCAACGCAATGCCTTCAATGGTCGCCCAAAGTGCCATTTCCTTCTCCTCGGCACTCATTCTGTCGTACGCTTCGAACTTGGCCATGTCCGGCATTTGCTGCACATCGATCACTGAACGGCGCCAACGCTTTCCGCTGATCTGATCGCCTATCCGATCACTCCCCCCCCCTTTTACTCTGGTCCCTCAGCAGTTTGGCAATTTGTTCTTTGCGCGCGAAAGTGTACCCATTTTGTGAGCATTGCCTCCTTTGAACTCTGTCCAAAGAGTCTTCCAAGGCGAAAAAAGCACTCAAAGTTCGTTTGGTGGCTTTCAAAATTGGTCCACCGACGCCTGTGGAGGAGATACATATTGGACAAGACGACACGGCCAATTTATGAGAGCGGGGGGGGGGCGGGAGTGACAGATGCTAGTGCTGCTCGAGACCGAGACTTAAAAACACGAGACTGAGACTCGAGACCGAGACCAAAAAACCCTAGACTTTTCTCGAGTTGAGACTCTCGAGCAGCACTAACAGATGCCCAATCGTCTTCCCCCCCCCCCCTCTTTTCTCATTCTCCCCAATTTACCCTCCTCAAAAAAGTCGACGTTCTTCAGCAACTGAAGCGCTTTCTCCGCCGTATTGGTGGACCCGGTCAGCTCCATTAGTCCGGCAATTAGCTTTTGTCTGTCCTTTTCTCCAATGCCGGCGCTTCTCAGCATCTGAATGGCTGGCTTTGTTGGCGTTTTGTTATTTTCAAATTCAAATTGCCTCTGGCACATTCACAATGGAATTGTTGTCCTTTTCCTCGTACATGGCGAACAGTGTGGGCGACAGAATCGACTTGGGGTTGACGGGGCCGCCCTTGTCGGGTGCAAGTGGCATGAAGCGGGGGCTGAACATGCGGTAATTCTGAGAAGCGGAAGCATTCCGCGCAACGGTCGCTTTTGTTGGCATCGAATCTAACAATTTCATGCCCTCGTGGATCAGTCCCAATTTGCTTCTCTGATGGGTGATGTGAGGAAAGATTAGTGGATTGATTATTCAAGGGATAAACGCAAAGAGAGGAACTGGGGCGATGAATCATCGATAATAATCAAAAAATGCAGAGGCAATTTTGGATGGTGATCGAAATCAGAATAGAAAATAGATCAACGGCACAAACAGACAAGACAAACCTTTTCCTTTGGACTCAGAGAAGGCTCTTCCCGGTCCAACACGATGTCATACCTAAAAGAATGCCAAATTAACGATTCCCCCCCCCTCCCCCAAATTTTCCGTGCATACATTCTCTTCTCAAAAACTTTTGTGCCGGGAAATTTCTTGCGTCGTTCCGTTTCCTCCGCCAGTCGTGCCAACAATCCGTGCACTTTTGTCCATTTGTTTTCCGCCTTTTCTCCCCTTTCGCCCATCATTTTAATCAGCAAATTGGACACCTTTTCGGGATTGTTTTATCAATAAGTTCGTATTTCAATTACTTCCACTTTTCCGGCACTTACGCGTGATCCGATGGATTTGTCGGCGTCGGTGTTCAGCGGAAGCGAAGAGCTCATCGATTTGATCGGAAACAATCGATTATTGTAATTAAGGAATGCAATGGTCGGTCATTTCTAGTGCTGTCCGAGAGTCTCGAGTCTCGACTCGGGGTCGAGTCTCGGTCTCGAGTCTCGGAAAATTTTTGGTCTCGGACAGCACTAGTCATTTCTTCGTTTGTTAACCACACACCTTAAACCGCTCTTCCGCGTTTCCCTGCGTCCCTTCCGCACTTTCCCATCGCCTCCCCATTCGCCCAGTGGTCAGCCATTCTTCGCGCTGCTTTCGCGTCTGTGTTTAATTTGTGCCAATTGTTTTTTGCCATTACCATTTGGTCATTTTTTGATCAGTCCGCCGCCCATTTGCCTTTTTTTTTTGGTTGGTCTCTCCCCTTCCGTTCCCTCAATCCTTCCTGTTCTTAAATGAGTGTCCAATTGGCACCTTTAGCAACTGCTCAAATTCGTCCTCCACTCTTCTCGGCACCCGCCGTCTGTCCTTTTTGCCGTACCGAATCAGCCGCGCCGATTCTGTCCGTTTTGGTCCCTTTCATCTTTTTCCAGCAGGTGACTGTTCTGAAGCTGAACTGATTGAATTCGTTGTTTTTTCTGCCCTCCATTCTGTGGTTCACCTTCCGCTGAGCATGTCCATTTTCCTCCAAATACCGTACCATTTTGTGAGTATCTTCTACCGTAACTCCCTTACTGTCTTGCATAAATGCCACTCCTTTGCGATGACTGTCGCTTTGGTGCTTTTCTAAACGGCCATTTCCGATCATTGCACCTACCGTACTAATTCCCGTTCCCACATTACCGTACCCTCTTCCTGGACAAATGCCAACAATTCGTTGCTCTTCATCCGTTCCGTCTCCATCCATCGCCGTTTGCTTTCTACCAGGCAAATTGCCGACGACTTCAGGTCGAACCGGTTCTCAATTCGGTCCAAACATTTGGCCAACCGTCGCTGCTCCCCTAAAAGGACGGTCACCATCCATTTTGTCAAATGCCATTGTTTTGGTTTGCCTTTGGACAGTCTTTTGTACATATTCTTCCCCAGCTGTCCCATCAGTGCCTTCACCGCCCCATAATACAAATTCTCATGAGTGCTTTTCAGTTTGTCATAACTTTCCGGTGACGACACTCGCAACATTTTGAACTTGGCCATTTCTGCGTCCATCATTTGATGGCCATCACTCGGAGGAGCGCCCTCTAATCAAAAGGGAAAGTGGCAAACTCACGACAAATAACTGTAATAATAATACCAATTACTGTAATGAAGGCACCGCGATAAAGTAGGAACAAAATGCCAACAGGTGCCAATTTAAAATCCATTGCATTCGGCCTGGGGACTAAGGTGGAGCAGCCGGTCATTTACATCAGTTTCCTGGGATTCAAAACCAGAAAACAGTTATTCATTACGCCAGAAAAAGCAAAAATTTAAATTTTTATAGTAAAATTAATTTTTGAAAAGCACTTTTTTAACAAACTAACATGGGAATGCGATGACTGAAGCGAGCATTGCCCTTCCGCGATCGGTATGTCAGCCGTCCGGGCGAGAATGTCTTCGACGGAATTCACTCCCCGCCCACGGGTTCACCCCCTTACTAATTAATTTATTGTTATTTCATTTTTTTAATTATCAACCCGTCGCTTTTTTATCGTCTCCGACACTCATAAATGTCCCATTTCTTTCTTTTCACTCCGTCAATGCATTCATTCCCTGCGTGAATGATAAAGTGTCAACAAAAACAAAAAAATAAATGCCGTCGTACATTTTACGGAAGAAATTTATCGGACGACGGTCATTCATATTCGTTGATCCGGTTAAGCAAAAAAAGGGGGGAGCGACTTAAAATAAATAGTTTGAATAAAAACCCATTCTAATTTTTTAGCGCGCTAACTTCAAAAATGGGCTCAATTTTCTTTTTTAAAAATGCAACTTTTGTTGAATAAATTAAAAAACTATCACATTTATTTTGATTCAAAAATTCTTAAAAATTATAATGATTCAATTTATTTTTAAATTCGATATTAGTTGAAGAATGTATTATTTAATATTATTTTTGATTTAAATGAAGAAATTAACCATTGAATCTTGCACCAACATCTCTCTTTATTCTCTCTAATAGCAAAATGCGTTGTGAGTCTAATCTCGAATAAATATTATTATTTCTCGAATAAATATTATTGTTTTTTTTGATAAAATTAGCGGCGTTGTTGTTCTATAAATTGTACTGCAGCTCATTGTCGAACAAGTCTCTTGTCAACCATTTCGAATTTCATAAAAAATTAAAAATTTGTTTAACAATAAATTAAGCCTGTTTAATTGAATGTATATTTTTTCAACATTCTCACAAACAAAAAATAAGGATGAAAATTTTGATTAAATTTTAAATCTATATAATTATTCCGTGAATTCTAATATATTATTTTTATTTGTGCACGAAATATAATTTCTATATATATATTCATTAATTTAAAATAAATATTATTGTAAGAATATTTATTCTTATTCATTACAGAGTTTGGAATTTCATAATTTAATTTTTTATTCTTAATTTTTTCAATTTTTAAAATTATTTTCATTATCCAGATAGACAAATTTTATAAAAAAGGCTAGTTATTTCATGCTCTAATGAAAAAATAATTTCTTATTAATGAATTTTTATGTAAAATTGATGAGACCAACAACGAAAGTGTTTTTATTTCTATTTAACATTTATTTATTCAAATAAAACCATGTCATTATCACCGAGAAGATCTTTTCAATTATTGTTTTTTTTCACTAAACATTTTTTTATTTTGAGAAATATTTTCTTACATTTTTAATTTTATGTTGAGAGAGGAATTATTTTTCTCTTATTTTATTTTTTAAAGCTTTTGAAAAATACCGTATACCGTATTTTCTCTTTTTATCCCCCTGTCTCCATTAATCCCGCCGTCCCCAATTATCCCCCCCCCCTTTCTGAGGAGTTTGAAAAATAATCCCCCCGGTCCCATTTATCCCCCGGGGGAATAAATGGAATTTTTATTTTATCAAAATGTTTTTTCAAAATAAAAAAAACAACAGTAAAAAGCTAAAAAAAATGCAAAATAGTGGTGAAAAGTCCAAAATGACGAATAGTGACATAATCCAGCCCAAAATTGAGCAAAATTTTTATTTTATTCACTGGGTGCTATTGCAAATGAGGTTACATTTCCTTCTAATATTTTATAAAATATTGACATTTTGTAAATCCAAAATTTTGTCAAGAAAAAATGAGGGATGAATTTTGAGAAGGTTTTCCAATTTTAATGGTGTATTTAAAAAAATTTAGGTCAATCTTAGGGGTGTATTTTTAAAATTTTTTAGGTCGATTCTTAGCGGAACGGGCCAACTGCGTCTGAGACACTTTATGAAGCCATAACTTTTTTCTATGTTGGCCAAATCAAACAATCTTGGTGTCATTCGGAAGCTCTTCATAAGCTATATCAGCTAATATAGAGCTTTCTAATGATACCAAGTTTGTTTGAATTGGCCAACAAAGAAAAAAGTTATGGCTTCATAAAGGTGTCTCAGTTCGGCCCGGCCCCAGCATGTTTTTCCACTATAGCTTTTTTATTTGTTATCCAAATCCATCAATCTTGGTATCATTCGAAAGTTCTTAACATGCTCTATTAGCTTTACAAAAAAAACTAAGTTTTTTATGCCTGGAAAAGTTTTATTGCGAAAAAACTTCAAAAATTTCGACTTTTTCGCAATTTTCATGTTTTTTTTGGTATTTGTATAATCGCAAGCAATAGCATAGAAAAAGCTTCTAAACACATTAAGCTTTCGAATGATACCAACAATGTTGGATTTGGATGGCAAAGAAAAAAGTTATAGAATGCAGAAAAGATTTGTATATGTAGCTCAGTGGTTTTTGTAAGATAGTAATGGGACAAAGGGAGGGAGAGAGCGGAGGTTCGAGTCCGTTGTGCAACATGAATATTTTTATTTATTTTTGTCCAAAAAATAAAAAAACGCCGATTTTTGGGAATTATTTTTGGAGGTATTTGCCAACCAACTTGGACAATCATGGTATCATTCGAAAGTTCCTGATCAGGAGAAGCTTTGTCCAAAATTTTTGTAAATCATATAAAAGTTCAAAATAAAGACGATGTCACCAATGCCATCAATGGAACCAGCAAAATTTGGCATCGGTATAGTTCAAAGGAAAATGCCAAAGATGGAGGACAACACAGACCTGAACAAAATCATGACAACGAACAGGCATGGCGGCATTGGTGGTGATGCCAATGCCAATACGACAGATGGTGGACGAATAAAGCAGTGGAAGAGGATGGCGAAAGCAAACGAAAACGGTGCCTAATTTTTGACAACCCATTCCGGTGGACTATGGCCATGGCCTAATTAGCACCATAAAGATATTTTTGTATAAAATATTTGAAAATTGACTCATTTTGGTTCAAAATACGAAAATTTTCAAAAATTCGAAAAATCAAATCTCAAAATTTTGGGCAACAATGAAATATTATTGGCAATTAAGCTAGCAATTCAAATTTGTCACTGTGAAAAACTGGTTATCCTAAAAATTAGTGATGAGTTCTGCCGATTTTAATGATCCAATTACGTATAATCTACTGCCAATAAAAGAATGCATTAAAATATATTAGTGAACAATGGGAAAATAAATGTTAAAGATTTTAAAAAGGCAAACATTTAAAGAAAAATGTTATTCACTAATTGAAAAGATAAATAACTTATAATATAATTTTTTATGGTTTAATAATGGCTAATTCTAACGATTAATTATTGCTGAATAAAATTTTAAAAATTAGAAGAATAATTTATTTCAATTCATTTATTTTATCCGAAATAATCTCAAAAAATTAAGTGTATTTTTGAATTTGTAAAAAAGCTTCTTCATGGTTATCTCAAGTTTGATGAACAATTATTGTTTCGTGCCTTTACAAATTTCCATTCATTTGCAAGAAACTTCGCCTCTCGTCGCTCGATTTATCCATTCACAAAATACGGAGACTTTGTTGAAAAAATCTTAATAAGAGGAAGTTAATGAGTTTATTAAGTATAATTAATCGCGTAATTAAAATTTTTTTACAAAATGTGATCAGAAACGTACTCTTGTTTGATCGTTCTGATTCATGTCCCAATATAACACCGATTTGGGTCCACCTACCATTCAGGGTTCTGAGCAATGGACCTCCGCTGTCGCCCTTTTCAGTTAAAGAACAAAGTTTAATTTGATTCATTTTAATATAAAATTACATTTTGAATAAAGATATTTTTGACTAAATTAATTTTACAATCACTAAGGATTCGTTTTTAGGCAAAAAATCGGGAAATAGGCACCTAAAAAAGCAGAAAAAAATCATAAAATAGGCATTAATAGGCATAAAAATCCCCAAATAGGCATTAAAATAGAAAAAAAAAAAAAATTTAATAACGCTTTTTAGGTAGCAAACTCGTTAAATTTAATCAAAAAATTAATGTTTTTCAATTATAATGATATATTAAATATTTTAAGTTTTTTTCGAATAAGGACAAATTTTTAAACCACAAAATTTTACCAAGAAAAAATATATTTTATGGAATCAATTTTTGTAAAGATAAAATTTAAGGGGGATTGAAGTTTTATTCATTTTCTCTATAAAATGAAAATTTGTAGAAAGGCAAAAACCTCATTTTTTTGACTAAATTCATTATAATCATCATAGGAACATATTCTTAGAGTAATAAAGGAGGCAAATTGAGTTTGTTTTTAATTTATCTTGAATAAATAAAATCTTAGAGACGATTTTCGTATATGCAAAATAAAGAATTTTGTTAGTGTTTTTAAAACGAACGTGCGTAGTCTTGTGGATTCGGCTGAATTGGCTGCAACCGTTTGAGGCTATCTAATTAATTGAAATTAATTGACTAATTAAGCCTCATTTTGTTACTACATATTGTACCTTATTCCTTTTTTCAACAAAAAATTGGCGCAGCCGGGGAAAAACTTTGGATTTTTAAAAAATCTTTATAAGAAAATTCACCAAATTTTCAAAATGTTCTTGTTTTCCTCATAGTGAACCCCTTACCCTTCCCTCTTTTAAAGCCCCTTCCCTCTCTGCGAAACCTAATCCCTCGTTTTTACATGAGATAATTCAAATTTATAGAAATGCACCTCCTTTCGTAAGTCCCCACCAATTATTGTTGCCGTTTCAACACTGGCTGGCTCTTTTTTGCCAAGGCAAATCCGCGAAACGTCCGGGCCAAATTCAAGTGGAACGGTCAACTTTTAATATTTTATTAATTAATTAATTATTTTAATTTGTTTTATTTTGGAAAGTCCCGAAAAATTAATTTTAATTTCGTTGATTAATTAAATTATAATTTATAAATAAACAGATGCGAGTCGTTTGGGCGCTGCCGTTTGGGCCTTTTAATATTTTATTAATTAATTAATTATTTAATTTGTTTTATTTTAAAAGTCTTGCAAATTAATTTTAATTTCATTCAGTAATTAAATTATAAATAACAGCTGCGGGTCGTTTGGGCGCTGTTTTTTAAATATCTGATTTTTTTTTTCATTTTAACCCTTCAAAAATTTTGCGTGTTGAATTCCATGGCATACAAACGGCGGCGCACCCATAACCGCAAAACAAAAACAAAACAAGCCTCCAGAAGAGCCAAATCATTTTTAAATTCATTGCTTCGGAAATGCTCATGCCGTTTGATGTTTACAACATGCGCCTTTGTGCCCTTGGTGAAGTCTTTGTGGCCGACAATCACTTCCATCTCATTGGGTTTCACTTTCACAAACATTTCCTTCCTAAATAAAAAATTAATTTCATTTCATATTATTATTATTATTAAAATGATTTTTGTCTCTTCATTTTTAAAGCATTTAATGACTTTTTATACATTACTAATTGGTTTTTTCAGTTCTAAAATCCCAAAACTGCTAATTAAATTGGTGCTAAAAGCATACACGAATAGATGTTAAAAGATCAAAATTGTTATTTTATTTAAAAAAAATTTTTCTCACAAATCAGTGTGCATGTTAAAAATCATTTTTGTATTTAGAAAAAATTCCAACTTTTCAAAAAATAGAGAAATAAACAAAATTTGAGGTTTAAAAAAGTGCAAAAATTGTTTAAAAAAATTAATTATTCCCACCGTTGATTTGCCGTGAATCTGATCTTTGATTCTTCAAACCATGGCTGTTTCCATTCGTCACAGTCATTCGTTTCGAAAAAAGTCATATTTGCATGGGTACAGTGCCCGGCAGTGAGAATCCATCGTTTTTGGACAATTGTGCCACCGCAAGTTTGCATTTGCCGGATTTTTCCTTTGGCGTTGCATGTGACTGAAACATGTGCCATGAATGGCCATTCATGCTCTCCGCCGACCTCCTTGCCGAATTCAATCTGAGTTTAAAAAAAGCTTTTAGGGGTACATTTTAAAATTTTTTTGAAAACCTATAAATTCTCAAAATTTAAAATGTATTTTTTTACTCCATAAAAGCGACGAAAATTTTTTGTTTTGCTCTTTTCAAGGCTAAAAAATTTCCTGAGACCAAGTCTAACGCCAAAAGTCGGCTCTTTATCGAGTTGAGTCCCGAGACTCAGGGTCTCAAACGGCAGAATTTTTTTGAAAAAATCCGTTAAAATTTAAGTAAAAAAAAATTTAGCAAAATTTTTCAAGCCCATCATCCATTGGCCTGCGCAGTTTCGTCCTTAAAATTTTCTGTTGTTTACACGGGAGAGTGGGTGCAGCTTGGTCCCGCATGGCTCATTGCTGACGGTGTATTCCTTTCTTGTTTCAATTGCCGCTTCTCGGCTTTTCCCAATGATGTGATGTTCAGCTCGTGGTTCTTCCGCTTCTTCCTTTTCGCTCGGCAACAACGCCAATGCTTCTTCTCCGTTTGAGGTAACCTTTTCAAATTAGAATGCTTTATTTGATGTTTTTTATTTGCTAGTTTTTTGATAATTTAATTTTTTTAAATATTTAAAAATAATAAAAATTGTTTAGCAACGATTTGCACAATTCTCATATAGATTGTAAAATAGGAAATTTAATTCATAATATGAAATTCGAAAAGCCAAAATTTTTCTCAGAAATTTTTTATTCAATTAAAAATAATGTTAAAGAAAATCACATATACCTATTAAGCTAAAATAAATAACTTTTTAATCATATTAATGAAGAATTTAAACAAAAAATTTCTTTTGTGTGATTAATCTCTTTTTTAATCTATCTGACCTACACCTTAATTGGGTCAGATGCTTATCACTTTTGCGAGATTATCCGATAATTTTTTAAACTTTTTTAATGAAATGGGCAAAATTATTTTAAAAATAATTTATTCAAACAGTTTAGCTGTTGTAGCATTTAATTTCAGTCGTTTTATTCATTTTTTAATTGTGAGAATTTATCCATTAGCAATCCGAATTAATCATCAAAATTTTTTTAAAGGTTTTATTCTTTTCTATCAAATAATGATTTACCATCAAACACTGACATTCTTAAGCATTAAAATTGTTGTAAAGGTTATATTGTAATGAATGGCAATTATTTAATTCAATTTTAACTTGCTTAATTTTAATTAAATTATTTATTTATATAATAATATTTTAATCTTTTATGATGAAGCGAAATGGGACCAGCAAATGTTGGGTTATATCTCACATTTTTTTCACTATTCCTTCAATGTTTTCAATTTTAATAAAAATAAAAATGAATTTATTTAAAATGATTCTTCACCTTTCAAAGATCAAAAAATTTGGCCCGATTCGACAACTTTGCGCTGAGATATGCTGTCTTTTTGTTGACCAGCTTGCGCCATAGACAGCAATCTTTTGGGCCAGCGATGCTAGAGAGTCAGAATTTTTTTCCCCGCGCGTCCCCCACCCTGAAAGGCTGGGAAAACAAATTGCCGTCTGGCGCCGGGCGCTTTGCGCTGAGTCGTGCTAACCTGTTTTTGCTAAGTTTGCGCAGCGCCCGGCGCTGAAGTTTGGCGCCGCTTGACAAAAAATTCGCCATCCCAAGGGGAGCATTATAAAAAAATTTTTGGTCCGATTCGACAACTTGGCGCTGAGATATGCTAACTTTTATTGGCCTGTTTGCGCCATGTGCAGCCAACTTTTGAACCATCAGTGCTAGGAAGCCAAATTTTTTACCTCTGCCCGTCCGGTACCCTGAAAGGCTGGGAAAACGAATTGCCGTCTGGCGCCGGGCGCTTTACGCTGAGTTGTGCTAACCTGTTTTTGCTAAGTTTGCGCAGCGCCCGGCGCTGAAGTGTAGTGAGCTTAGTGCCGCTTGACGAAAGTTGCGCCATGTCAAGGGGAGCATTTTAAAAAATTTTTGGCCCGATTTGACAACTTGGCGCTGAGATATGCTAACTTTTATTGGCCTGTTTGCGCCATGTGCAGCCAATTTTTGAACCATCAGTGCTAGGAAGCCAAATTTTTTTCTCCTGCCCGTCCCGCACCCTGAAAGGCTGGGAAAACGAATTGCCGTCTGGCGCCGGGCGCTTTGCGCCGAGATATGCTAACCTGTTTTTGCTAAGTTTGCGCAGCGCCCGGCGCTGAAGTCAAGGGAGGTTGGCGCCGCTTGGCGAAAGTTGCAACATGTCAAGGGGAGCATTTTAAAAAAAAGTTTGTCTAATTTCGACAAGTCTAAAGGGTCGAAATGGACGTTTCGCCTGGCAGCTAGGGGGCGATGCAAAATGCAAAGTCGTCATTTTCGCGGGAAGCGGTGTTTTTTGTGTCTAAAGGATGGGGCGCAGACGTAAAATGCACATTTTTCGACACTTTGGGCAAAACGGACAAAGTGTCGACCCACTTAGTCGGACAAACTGTCGACATACTTGCTGGGACAAAGTGTCGACACAGTGTTTTTGTGCGTGTAGGGGAGTGGCAAGTGCATGAGTGTCTATTTTAGACCATTTGGTCACCATGGACACAGTGTCTACCCCGGGACAGAGGGTCGACGCGATGTCATCCACTGGCCATTTGATAATTTTCTTTTATTGGCTTCCACTGGCCATTTGACAATTTTCTTTTATTGGCTTCCACTGGCCATTAGACAATTTTCTTTTATTGGCTTCCACTGGCCATTAGACAATTTTCTTTTATTGGCTTCCACTGGCCATTTGATAATTTTCTTTTATTGGCTTCCACTGGCCATTTGACAATTTTCTTTTATTGGCTTCCACTGGCCATTAGACAATTTTCTTTTATTGGCTTCCACTGGCCATTAGACAATTTTCTTTTATTGGCTTCCACTGGCCATTAGACAATTTTCTTATATTGGCTTCCACTGGCCATTTGATAATTTCCAACTGCTCACGGGTGTCACGCATGCCCATTCCAACTCCTCACGGGTGCCACCCATGACCATTCGCCAAGCCCTCGGGTTCCAACTGAACACGGGTGCCACCCATGCCCATTCGCCAAGCCCTCGGGTTCTAACTGAGCACGGGTGCCACGCATGCCCATTCCAAATGCTCACGGGTGCCACCCATGACCATTCGCCAAGCCCTCGGGTTCCAACTGAGCACGGGTGCCACGCATGCCCATTCCAACTCCTCACGGGTGCCACCCATGACCATTCGCCAAGCCCTCGGGTTCCAACTGAGCACGGGTGCCACCCACGTGTTGTTTTCCGGCATTCAAATCCCAGTTTTACCGGGAACCTGAAACCAATTCTGGGTCAGTTTCCCGGGAAAATCGCGACAGTTAAGTGCCTGATCCTGTCCTTTCTCGAATGAAAATTATTTATTTAAAATTTTCAATTTGTTAGGATGTGGCATTGGAGCTGATGAAATTGTTGTCATTCCATTGTCATGAATTGAACGATGTTTTTACATTTTTTCATTTTTTATTCCTTCTTTTTAACTTTTATGCATTTTTGAGGGCTTGAAGAAAGGGGCTCAAAAATAGCATTTCTGTATTAGAGGTTTTTAGTGCATATAAAAGCATATTTTGAGGTTTTCGAGAATAAATGCATATTTTGCCATTTTTGGGTTTTTAGAGCATATTTCGCTCATTTTTGGCAAATTTTCATAAGAAAAATGCAATAAAAATGAAAAATACACCCCCTAAGGATCGACCTTTTTTAGAATTTTTTGAGCGATCAAAGCAGCTTATCGGGATTTTTTCGGATGGGTAAAAGGGAACGGATTAAAAATCAAAGTAATTTTTTTTTTTATAAAAAAAGTGTTTAAAAATGTTTTTAGGTAAATTTTGTAAATGAGAAGGAATTCGATGTTGAGGAATTGACGAAATTTAACGAGAAAGCGCAAGAGCTGAAGTCGAAAAACGGAAGAAGCAATGACAAGCCAAAAATGATCGGAAATGAAAAGACTGTGCCCAAAACGGACAATGGCGGACAGAAAAGAGGTCAAAATGGAAAAAGATGGGCAGAAAAAAGTTGGCACTGGGGCATCAACAGTGAAGAAGACTAGAAAAGGAACCGATGGCAATAGCAAAGAGTGACTGATCACAAATCAAAATGATGCTCAGAGTATATTATTGTTCATTTTTTGCAAATTGGTACCGTACAAACCAGTTACAGTAGGAAACTAAATCAATTTTTACTGATTTTGAATATGATGATGACGACAGTGCATTAATGATGCCTCAACTCAACATGCTAATTGTTATCAAAAATGAGGCGGCGAAATATTAGCTAAAAAATCGCCCGATTTCGATCAGCGTTTTTTCGCTTCCATTTTCTGCTGGTCCTTCTCCGCTATTTTGGTGATGTTCATCTCTATTCGGATCATCATTTTGATCAGCAGTAGCAGTTGTACGGCTGATCAAACGCCAATTTGTTTCACTCAGACGGATCAATGCAAGATGTTGGTCCTCAAATTCCGCCAAATATAAATCCTCAAAATCGCAGAGATCCACAACAAATTCGGGCACAGGCACAATGGGTTCCTTGAATATAAAATGATAAACGAAATAAAAAATATTAATAAATTTTCGTCAAAGATGATTAGAAAATCCAAAATTTCAATTTCAAAATAAATTAAAAAACATGTAAAATTATTAGCGAATTTTAATTTTCATTTGAATTTTTAAGCAAAAATTCAATTTAAAAAATTATTTTAAGAATTACCCCATTATACTAGTTGTAGTCATCATTACAACAATTTTCTATTTTTTATTATTTCATTTTTTATAAATTAAAAATAATTTTGCCTGGACCCCTCTGTATTCGCTGATCAGTGTGGCGATCACCAAATTGACCGGTTCAGCTGTGACGGCATCACAATAATACCCATATACGGTCAAGGATTTTTTCGCTGAAAAATTGTAAATCTGTAAACTTTTGGAAGAGGTGGTAACCCATTGATTTTTTACAAAAATTTTTAAAAAATTATGAGAGATTAAATTTTACAAAAAAGAAAACTTTGTAAAACTTGAACAAATACAAGCAAAATCATAAGGCAATAATTTCGATGATAAGTTTAGTACTTTTTCTAAGCACTTCCGATGTAAAATCCTGAAAAAATTTTCATTGAATTTGCGATGATTGGGCTGAAAAACCCCAATTTTATGCGAAATAAAAAATTTTTTTAATCATAAATTAAAACAGGACCAAATCCTGACGAAGTTTTGAGCCAATTCAAAACACTGATCGGTTCAAATTCGAGCCAGTGAATTTCAATGTTGGGACATCGCAGCACATATGGACAGGCCATAAATTCAGCGGGAATTTGCCGGTACAGTATCAAATGGCCACATCTTTAGGGTACTGTATGAAAAAAAAAAAAAAAACAAATTGTACAACTTTGAAAATGAGGCAAAAAAGTCGGCCAATGAAATGCGTTGGGATGCCAATGCTGTCACAAAATTGTCAAGGTCATTAAAGTCCATTTGACATTCAACAATTCTAGTGGAAAATTCACGAAGCATCGAAAGCAATTGACGATCAAGTTGGCCTGAATTTTGTGAAATTTAATTATTTTTAATTTTTTATGGGAAAATAAATATGTTAATTAAGGGGTTAGTCAAAAAACAAACAAACATTAAATGGAACATTTTTGGCAGAAAATTATTCATAACTTCGCTTAAAATGAACCAAATTTTTAAAAATCTACTTATATTCGGTAGCTCTCTCTCTCTATGTATTCTCTATTTACCTTCAAAATAAAAAAAAATTCGTTAAATTAAAAAAAAAGTTATGACCTGAGGAACTCAAAAAACCATTTTTTGAATATTTTTCGTAATATTTTTTTCTTGAAACTTAACGAAATTCTTTCAAATTTTCCAGGATAATAGAAAACACTTAGGGCTATCGGATGATATAAAGAAGCAAAAATTTGTTGCTTTTAAATCAAAATTGAATCCATTCATGTTAGAATAAATAATTCTATTTTTAAAGAAGTAGAAGTTTTGAAAATATTGTCGAAATTTAAAAAAAAAACTGAAAATTTCTCAACAGATATTTTTGATAAAAATTTCGAATTTTTTAGATTGATAAATAAATATATTCAAATTCAAAACATGCCCTGAATGATGATCCGTCGGAAGCCAATGATGTTTGGGGGTGGATGGTCTGAAGGAATTGCGCCCCATTCCCATTTTAGCAAATTGCCATTGCCCAATTCTTCAAGATGCATAAACTTAATTAAATATAATTGATATTTAAATCAGGGTTCCCAACTGAAAATCTACAAAATCAGCATTTGGCTTATAAAAAATCAGCATTTTAGAAAATTTTATTCCGAAATGGCCGGGAAAATTTTTGAAATTTTTTATAATAAATATGGCCATAAATTTGATAACTTGGGACTTTTTGGTAGCATTTATGCATAAAAAGGCCATTTCAGTTTTGACCCATGAAATTAGCAAAATTAATTCATAAATCAGTAGAATTGGGAGCCCTAATTTAAATGCATAAATAAAATAAATCTATTCACTACCATCAGATCATCACTGATAGCCGCTATGCAAATTTCGTTGCCAATTTCAAATCTGCGCAATGACTCCTGTCAAACTGTGCCATTTAAAAAGTTAATAATATTCCTTTTTTATTGTTTTATAAATTTTCGTGCTGCCTTAGCTAACTAAAAAAGCTTGATCTTTAATTGAACGACTGATTGGTAGCCAATTAAAAAAAAATAATAATTTTTTATTATTTTTCATACTTCGCTTTCCCAACAAATTTTTATGGGTTTTGCGACACGTGGGCACAGTCTGTTGAGAATGGGTTCAGACAGTGCCCAGAAACGTTGGCAAGTCATTTGGACGTCTTGGTGTAAGTCAGAGAATGGCACAAATTTGAACACCTCGTCCCAAGTTTCGCTGGGAAGCCAACTGCAATGGATAACTTTTTTCGGCATCCTAGATTTTTTCTGGACCTGGATTTTCAGGGATTTTTATCCAGGATATCCAGATCCATGTCAAATATGAAAAAAGCTTGATTTCCTGGACAAAGTTTTAGAATTTTTATTTCATCTGACCGATGTATTTTTAAGTTTTTCAAAAAATTATTAAAAAATTTAAAAACAAAATGTTATTTTCAATTAAATATTTTTATATGTTCCAAAGCAATTAATTGATTTTTTTTAACATTTGTTTGCTTTTTCAAAAAAATTTTTAAAAAATCAGGTCCATGCCTCGAAAAGCCTGGATTTTTCCTGGACCTGGCGTTTCCAGGGTTTTTGTCCAGGAAATCTAGGTCCAGGCCCAACATGGAATCCAGATATAGGCTGCCAAAAAATTTGACATTCTACCCAAAATTCTGTACAAATTCGTGAAAAATAAATTTTAATTTTACATTGTTTTCTTTGGTTCAAGTGTTAGGTGGCCAGACTCAAACCGACTGAACCAATTGTGTGCCGTTTCAATGTCAACAACATTTGGTCCTTCGACGGCACAAATTTTGCGCACTGTCTCCTCGGCATTGGTGCCCTTCTTCCAATAATGACGCAAAAGTGCGCGAATTGCATAAATTTCGGAAAGTTGCTCCATTTTCAGGTTAATTTAATTGAAATCTATTATTGTAAAATGCGTCGCGTATATATCATAAAATAATTTTAAGATTTACAATAAACGCCTAAGAAGTAAAAAAGTTTTCCAAGAAATTGATCCTCTAAATTTAGAAATTTTTTCTTGATAAAATTTTTTATTTAAAAATTGGCCTTATTCAAAAAAAAGTTGAAATATTTAAATTACTTTCATTTGCAATGAAATATAGACAAAATAAAAATTTTTATTTGCCTATTTGCGTTTTTTGTGCCTAAAAAAGGAATCCCTATTAATTAATGAATGCATATAAATTTAATTTATAAATTTTAAAAATAAATGATTAAAAATGTTTTTTTTAATTTAAAATTACGGAAAAACAAAGGAATATTCTCGAGAAGAAAAATGTGAATGAAAATCAATATGTGTATGTATGTACGCGAGCAAATGTTGGCGAAGTTAAGTTGAAGGAAATGGGAACGAAACGGGCCAGTTGCGTCTGAGCCAAGTTTAGACCACCATAATTTTTTTCTTTGTTGACCAAATCCAACAAAGTTGGAAACATTCGAAAGCTCTTAACAAGCTCTATCGGTTTTCCCAAAAAGCGCAAAGATATACCGACATATAAAAAAGTTATAAATTAAAATATGCAAAAATTCTGACTTTTTGGTAGTGTTCATGTTGCAACTTTTTGATAAGTTGTTCAATCGCTTAGCAATATCTTATCAAAAGCTTCTAAACATGTAGAGCTTTCGAATGATGCCAAATTTATAAAATTTGACAAACAAAGAAAAAAGTTATGGTGCTTTGACCCCTACCGAATGGTAACGGGTCATTTCGGCGCCGCCGTTTCGGCGCCAGGGTCGTTTCGGCGCCAAAAATCAGAAACGCAGAAATAGTAATTTTTTTTTTTTGTTTCAGAAGATGAAGTCAATAAAATAATAGTCTATATTAAATTTAATTTCTTCATTTTCACTTTCATCTTTTGTGATCTTGCATAATTTTGTCGGTAATAGTTAGGGCGGGGATTTATATGGACATAAAATCGCAAAATATGGCCATAAAATATGGACCAAAAATCGCGAAATATGGACATAAAATGGCAAAAATATGGACATAAATTTTTCCAAATTGGGGTGTAAATTTTAAAAATTTCTTCAAATTCGCTCAATGTAAGGTAAAACTTTAAAAAATAGTTAAATATGGTATTAAAATACCATTTTAGAAGAAAAAACACGATACACCTTAAAATTTACTAATTTAGCAAAAAATCAACCTGAAAAGCGAAATTTTCGTTTTTTTGTTTATTTTGACATAAATTAACCAATTTTTAAGAAAATTTATATTTCATCAATATTTTCGTGAAAATTTTGCTAATTAAATGATTTTTTGAAAATTTTTCCGGTTTTTGTTGTCCAAAAGGTCAATTTAGCTGCTAGGGGCCGTTCTAATAGAGGTTTTTTGGAAAAATGCAAAAATATGGACATAAATATGGATAAAAATCCCAAAATATGGACATAAATCGCGAAATATGGAAAAATATGGATATAGAAATCCATCCTAGAAGCTCCAGATCAAGCTAAAAACATATTTTTCGTGCGTTTCGGCCTCCCACAGTCCAGGAAAAAAATATGGATTTCTATATAATTCCCCGCCCTAGTAATAGTACGATGGTAGCCCCCCTTTTTCGAAAAACAAAATTTTTGAAATTTTTTTCGAGAGAAGTTATATTAGGGGTTTTAAGCGCCTCTTCAATTTGGTGCAGAATTACATTCCGGTGAACCCGAACAATGATAATGATCACAATTACCACATAAACCCAAACCATCATATTATTTTGGAATTTCTGCGAGGCATTTCGCGCAATTATCATATGAACTAGAGACCGGACAAGAGGGTCGGTCGGTCGGTTTCGGTTAAAAACCGAAAAAAACCGAAGAAAAATTTTCGGTATATCGTTTCGGTTTCGGTTTTTTTTTGAATTTTTATATTTTTTCCAAAAAAAGCAATAAAACATTTTTATTAACCTCAAAATTTTCTCGGTCGGTTTTTTTCGGTCAAAAACCGAAAACCGAAAAATACCGAAAAAAGCCGAAAAAAAACCGACCGGTCCGATCTCTAATATGAACCCGTAAATTGTTTGTTTTAAATCATTTTATTATTATTGTTATTATTTTACAATTTTATGAAAAATTTGATGTGAAAAAAAATTGGTGAAAACTTTTATTAGTTTATTGTTATTCTACATTTTTGTTAAAATTAAAAAATTTGAAAATTTAAATCGCTTAAAAATTTCCCACTGATTCATGATTTTTTAATTTTGGCTTGGCGCCGAAACGACCCTGGCGCCGAAACAACCCTGGCGCCGAAACGGCGGCGCCGAAACGATACAGACTCGAAGGAAATGCCTAGGTCCCGTTTGAATTTTCTATTAATTAGATAATTAATGGATGGATTTAAATTTATGGAAAATAAGCCAAAATATTATAAATGTTTGCGAAAAAAAATTTTCGATTTATCGAAGAGAAATAAAAATTCGAAAAATTAATAATTTTGATCAAAAAAGAACTAAATAAAATTAGTGGATAAATTTTAAGTATTGTCCAATATAAATATAAAGAATCAAGTTTATATAAGAACAAAAAAAATATCAAATATGCATTTAAAATCCGGTCATTATTATCATAAAGTGATATGAAAAACAAATAAAACCGTCAAATTTTTTTTTTCATATCATCGATTTGTTGTTCAATTACGCCACAAATTTCTGAACAACTCTTGTCGGAATGTGCTAATCTCCGGCTGTTGCTTCTGATAGCCAAGCTTGTTCTGCATTTGTCGTTGTTTTCTGTTCAAAAATTGTGCAATTTGGCGTTCCGTCCTTTGTTTAGCCATTTGTCGGTGGCCAAAATTGGCACTGTGATCATTTGGCGACACCACAAATTCGGACAATTTGTCACCACCGATGTGCGTTTCAAATGAGCGCTGTTGGCCAGGACTGCGCAACAAACATTGGACAGGCGAAAAGTAGCAGGGCCTATTTTTGGGAGAAATAAAAAATTTAATTTTGGCGCAGAGACAAATCGCCAATTAATCAAATCATAGGGCCACAATTTATATTTTTTAGTGGGCCATTTTAACCAATTATTATGCAATTGCTCAACTAATTTGACATTTTCTTGCAAAATTTCACTACGGTAAAAACAAGTTATAGTGAAAACTTAAAAATTGGCTGTTCGTAAATTCTATTAAATAATTAGCAGCGCTGTCAAAAATATGCAAATGCATTTTTTTCCTGAATTCTACGTAGTCTAATTAATAGGAAAATCATCTTCTTTTTGGTATTTGCGTATAAAAGTCGAGACTTTTATTTGCATATTTTTGCATGTTTTGGGTTTTTCTGCATATTTCATGCATATTTTGCCATTTTTTGTAAATATTTTCAGATTTTTTGCATATTTTGCCATTTTTCGTCAAATATTTTTCGATTTGAATATCCCTTAGGAAAAAAATTTGATTATGCCTAAAATTAAATCCAAATCTGAATGGGTGCGCGAGTGGGTCAACAGTGAGTTTCACTGCCGAAAATCTTGAGAAATTTTTGATTTGCAATTACAAAAACAACCGATATAATTTATGAGGAATAAAATTTTTTAAATTATTTTGCACCCCTAATTTTCAAGTTTTTTTGTGCATATTTGGTGCATATTTCACGATTTTATTTGCATATTTAGGTATGTGCATATTTTTGACAGCCCTGATAATGAATCCAAGGGCGTAGGCAGGGGGGGGGGCTGAGGGGCTAAAGCCCCCCCCCCCCCGAAACCCAAAAAATGAAAAATTTTCAGTAAATTTTTTGAAATTTTAAGCAATTTTCTGAACAAATTTGCATTAAAATACTCAAAAATTTTCTCGGCGGCGCCTATCGGCACCGCCGGACCCCCATTTTAGGCCAAAATGGTAAAAATAATAATTTTTTGGCGAAAAATTTTGTAAAAATACACCCCCTAATTCGAGTTTTCAAAAAAGCAAAAATACACCCCTAAAAATCAACTAAAAATGAAAAATACACCCCTAAAAATCAATTTTTTGACTTCAGCCCCCCCCCCCAAAGCCAAGGGTCTGGCTACGTCTGGCTACGCCCTTGTATGAATACAAAACCGGAGTTTGGCGATGTGTTTTTTTGCACGATTTAATGCATTTAAAAAAATTCAAATTCTTTACCTCAAAATGTCTTTGGCGCTGGACGGCACTTTTTCAATTTCGGCACTTTGCCCTTTGTCAATAATGTTCGCATGTTTTATCTGCTGTTCCGCGTCAAGAATCGTTGCCATTTGTTCACGCTCAATTTTTCGGATCATAAATTGGGGCAACAAAAGTGACTTCCACGGCAGCGGCAAATTTAAATTTTGATTTGGCAAATGGCGACAGTTTGCCAAGAATGACAGTGAAGAGAAAATGCCAAATATTGCCAATGTAACGGAAAATTGCATCTTTTAAAAAATTAAAATTTTTAGAGGATAAATAGAAAATTTCACTTTTTGTAAGGATTAATTTAAAGAAGGGAATTAAAATTAAAATTAAATTTATTTTTAAGTATTACTTTTTTTTATATTTTGCAAACAAATTTATTTGCGAAAAGTCAAATTCATTATTATTTTTTGACACCAAAAATAAAAATGCCGAACTAAAAGCCAATTATTTAATTGGGTGTCGCAATGAGAGTAATGTGTTATAAATTTTGATGGATTACAATATCAAATGGGTAATAATTGAAGTGGAGAAGCAAATTAAATATGTGGCAAAACTTTTGAGTAATATTAAATATGTATTTAGTTAAAAAATGATAAATTATTTTTAAAACTAAAAATGATATCATTTTTAGTTTTAAAAAATAATTTAATTAAGTAAGAATTTATTAAATAATTAGCAATTTCAGTTCTTAATAATGTTAACTTTAAGGTGGGTCATTGCCATTTTTGAATTGGTAGCTATGTTCGAGACTCTCGGTGTCAAACTTTAAAAGTTTTGTTTATTTTTATTTTTTTGAGGGGGTGGTCGTTCTCGAGTCTCGAACGCAGCATTTTCGGTCTAGAGAACAGCATCAATTTAGGGCAGGGCAGAAGGAGGCCTTATAATTAATAATTGTAATCCATAAAAAGCGAATTATTTTCAACAAAATTTTCTTGCGAATTTCAGCGTTAATTAATTACCATGGTGAACACTAATTAACATCATTATTTTACGACATTAGGCAAAATTATTATGGTAAATTTTATCGCGCAAATCACAACAATCGTAAGTGATTTTATATAACACTTTTTAACCGTGAGAAATTTCCATTTTTATTTTATTTTGTGAATTTTTTTCCTAAAAGAGTCAAACACGTAATATTGTTAAAACAAAAATAGAATTACGCCCAAATGAATTTTATATTAGCAATTAATTGTACGCGTGTGAAAAAATGACAGATTTAATTCCATAGGCGGAAAATGAAAATGGCTTTTTTCACTTTTAGTGAATATAATTTTTTATTATCTATTTAAACTTCAATATTAAAATATTTTATTCAATTTAAATTATTCATAATTGAGTAATTAAATTGTTAATTTGTTTATTCATAACATGTATTAGGTTATTAATGGAAAATTAAGATAGGCCTGGGAGAAAATTTTCTTTCCGATTCTTAATTTGGTTATTGGTTTCATTTTTTTCTTCCAAAAAGATATCGGAAAAAAATTTTGAAAAATTTAAGCGAAATTTATTCGATTTAAAAAATTTTGTTTGAAGTGGGAGAGGTAATTAATTAATCCCCCAAATTTTCTACCCTTGATGGATTTGGGCCCAAAGAAATGGATTTTGCAAAACAAACTATTGGTGAAAATAAACAAATAATTTTATACCAAAGAATTGCATTTTTAATTTTGATAATTTGCATTTCACAAATCAATCATCGGTCTGATAATGATAACAGTGATAAATGTAGAGATTTAAAAAAGGAGACATAAAAATTTTGATAAATGGGTGATTCATGAATAATTTCAATGGAATTAAAACAAAAATCTTTTTTTTTTTTTGCATATGGCATTTTGCCTTAAATTTGTGCGTTTTTCAGAGGCGATCATTTTTATTTTTAAATGTTTTTACGAAATTTTGTAAAAAGAATTTTCCATTAATTTTCATTTTAAACGACTCCGATTTAAACGCCTCCGGCATAATTTTGGTGTCCATGAATTTCGTCAGCTTTAATCCCTTGCTCTTCCTCCTCCTTTTGGGTGGCATAAGCGCGGTAAATGACGGAATAAATCCAACCGCTGAACAGCAAATAAACCAACATCAAAGCAAGCCAAGCCGACGCAATTGCGCGAGCCTCTGAAAATTTTTTTTTGGAAACATTTAAATTTCATATATTTTTTTGTTTGGTAAAAAAACTCTCAGAAAATCCGCAAATTTTCCTGCTCCTGGCCTTATAATTTATTTTGAAGGAAAACGCCGGCGCGCGACAGAATGCCAAAAAACCGGTTAGAAAAGAAACACCAACTATGCAAGAACCAGCCAACCGGGATTTTTTGAGATTATTTAAAAACGGCTGGATTTCCGTTATCTTTGTTTAAAATAATCGAATACCTTAGAACTCCTAATAGCTAAGGGATATTTTTGAGAAAATTTTCAGAATTTTCCGCTAAGAATTTTTTAATTAGAGCGAAAGTTCCGACTAATTACCGAAATGCCGATTCCCGGCTCTAATATGAAATATTTCGGCTGGAGGAGAGCAGCCCTTAACTTTTTTTTGTCAAAAAAACCAATTTTTAATTGATATTTTTTCGCTAAATAATAAAAATAATACATAATTTTTACCTGAATCGTTCGTTGCTTTGCCCGGGTGTGCTTTTCGCCAATTGTCGTCAAGCAGTGATTGTGGGTCCGTAATCAGAAAGTACAAATAGGTTAAGCAGCCAAAAATTGCAAGAGCCAACGAAATTCCCTAAATAAGTAATTAGTTTAATTTTAATTTGATGCCTTTTTGGTCACAAATAAGATTATCCTTGAAATTTATAAGGAATTTGAAATTTAAAAATAAAATATAAGAAAATAAAAAAAAATAAAATGACAACAGATATTTCAAAATTATTTTATAAATTTCATTTAAATATTTTCTTAAAATTAATGATTTCTGCGCCTCAGTTCTTTTTTTCAAATTGATTAAGGAATTAATATCCTAAATTGTTTAATTTTTTGACGAAAAATATTAATTAATTAAAAATGTAAATGTTTCCTTAAAATTTTTAAATATTTAAATTTACAATCTGAAATAAATATTTAACATACGCCGTAATATTTATATGCTAATTTACCGTGTAAATAAGGTATGGCGTATAGAGCCAAGCTTTGCGAAGTTTGTAGGCCAACATGATTGACAAAAACAGCATCGCAGAAAACAGGATGTGCTAAGTTATGGAAATTATTTATAAAAATCCAATCGAAAAATGCCAAAATCAAAAAATATTTATATTAAATTCGAACCAAGCATTTGCCAATGTAAATGCTTGGCTTTTCTTGAGAAGTGGGCGAATATGGCAAAAATATTGGGACCAATGCGACCAAATTGAGCACAAAACCGATGAGTGCGAATGTGAAGGCGCACTAAAGAAAATAATATTTTATTAAATTAAAATTACTAAATTATTTTAATTATTTTTTGCCTTTTGCACGTTGAAAAAACAACAAGTTCTCGTGTGATGGTCATAAAACAACATTTTTTTTCTTTTTAAATCTAAAGAAATATTTATGTCTGTAATTAATTAAATTTTTTTGAATTTTTAGAAAAATTTATTTCAACGAAAAGAATCATAAAATGTGGAATAAATAGAACTGCTGGTGAAGAAAAATATATTTACGGAGAAAAGAATGAAACGAAATCGATTTAATCGTGATGAGAGAAAATTGGGGTTGGAATAAACAAAAAAAGCAATGAATCATAGACCAAATTTACGGAAGAAAAGCAATAAATACATTAAAAAAAAGAATTTAATTAAAAAATAATTGCACAAAAAATGATTTATTATTATAGAAATATTTCTATTATTATTAAAAAGAGATAATATTTCGAGTGTTTAAATTATGCATATTAGGGAAGAGTGAGAAAAAAATTAAATTAAAAAAAATATATATATAATTTACATTTCAATCGAATAGAAAAAAAACTATAAAATTTAAATTTTTATATTGTTCGAAAATTATGGAATAATATCAGAAAAAATTTAAATAAAAGGTAATAATTTTACATGAATAATAAAATAAATTATAATTTTTTATTTAAATGAAAATATTAGAAGTATTAAGAAAATATAAAATTTTTAAATATTTTTTTTACAGATGCTTGTTTAATAAATTGAAAGTTGAATTGGCTAGGCTTTTTCTTTTTATATTATTCTTTGAATATTAAAATAGCATTACATTAAAAAAACAAACATTAAATCTAAGAAAAAACACTAAAATGTTTTAAATTTAATTGCCAATAATATTCCTTCATAAACAAACATTTTATTTTAATTGGAACCAATTAATCATAAAATCTAAAAATTTGTTTATTATTTTTTAATCATCGGACAAATGGGAAAATTTGGAATTTTTTTCTTTCGAGAAAATTTTAAAATTTTTCTTAGATTTATATTTAAAATATTTGAAACCAAAAGTCAATCATTTATTTGGAATACATTTATAATTAATAAACTCTACAATATTTTAGTTTTTTAATTAATTACTTTTCAATTTTACACATCTTTTTCAATTTTCTTATATTTGTTTTTTCATTTTTTATTAATTTTTATATTTTTTAATTTTTTTCCCAAAAACTTAAAATTTAAATAAATAATTTTAAATAAATTGATTTTTTTAAATTTTCGACTGATTTTATTAAATTATTTAAAAAATCATTTTTAAATTTTGAATTTTTTTCCCAAAAATTTATAAATTAATAAATAATATTAAATTTATTTTCAAATTTTAATTTTTTTTTAAATTTATAAAAAATAATTTTAAAATTTTTTCCCTAAAATTTAAATAAATAAAGTAAATTTGTTTTCAAAGTGAATTTTTTTAATTTTCATTGTTTTTGATTGTACTTTATAGAAATAATTTTTATATTTTTTAAATTATTTTTTTCAAAAACTTGAAATTTAATTAATAATTATAATTTCAAATTTATTTTCCAAATTGAATTTTTTTTAAAATTTTCCACTATTTTGATTGATCGTACGTTTCAGACGAACTTGGAACTGCATAAGTGCATAAATCATCATCGGTGGAGCACATTCCCATTCATCCAAGGTCACTTTTTGACATGCCATTAGTTCGCTACCTCCGCCGGCGGCGACGGAATTTTAGTGGGTAAGAGTGTGTCCATTAAAATGCTATTAATTTAGCAAATTAGGCGATCAATTAAATTTGTAATTACAGTCTAATAATATATTTTCTTAAATCAAAAATTCTAAATTTTTGTTTTTAAATGAAAAGTTTTTTATGCAAAAATCTATATTCAAAAATACTTTATCTAAAATCAAAAAAATAATTTTTTAAACAATTATGCTTAAGAAAAATTTTCAAAAAATTAAAATTAATTTCTTAAAAAATTCATGCTTCTACACTGTGTTAATTTAAAATAAAGACACCCTGTTTTTTGGGAGTTTGACCACTTCCCATGAACCGATCGAGCTGAATTTTTAACTGTACGTAGCAATTCTGAAAATATTAAGATTCTAAAAAGGAGAAGGCGAAATGACGACGGAAAAAAATTTTATGAATTTTTTCCCGAAAAAGGGGTGTTAATTTAAAATAGAGACACTTGATAAAAACGAACAAAATCTCAATAACTACCAAAAAGAAACTGATAAAATAAGCTAAATAAGAAAGAACAAATCTTTTTTCACATTTCTATTTCTTTTGCAGACAGAAATCTGTCTTTTAGGCGGATGATGTCTGATTTCAGTAAAACACGAAAAACTTTATCATTTTGAATACATAAAAAGATTACAATTTTTTTAAATTTAAATCCCTATCCCATTGAAAATCCATCACAAAACAAAAACTCGAAGGACCATCTCGGTAAAAAATAAAATAAAAATTTCTAGGAAGCCCTCTTAAAAAAACAAAAATTTTCCAAAAATTCTTTACCCACTACCCCTCCCCCTACGTCCATTTCATCTCTCTCTCTCTCTCTCTCTCCCTCTCCCTCTTTAAATTTTTCACACTTCACATGCTGCTCTTCCATACCAATCCAATTCTAATTCCATTCATTTTACGGACCGCTTCCACCCACCGCTCTGTCCTCGTCGCGGCTCTCGACATTGCCGCCCGAGCTTCCGTCTCATCTTCCGTCGATGGTCCCCCCCCCCTCGTCCATCGTCGTCTCCAACACCATTCATCCCTTCCGCCCAACCCCGATCATCCTCATCATCCCAATCTTCCGTCCTCCTTCCCCCGTCCTATCGTCCATTTCCAATTCTCTCGCCCCCCGGCCCCCCAAAACTCCGGCGGCGCCGACCTCAACCCCAAAATTTTTTTGTTTGCGCACCGCTCGTCCACTCGTCCGTCCCATTCGCTGCCGTCCTTGTCGGTGGACAGTGCCAGGACACAACATAACAAAAAACATTGTCTCCATCTCAACCTCCATCTCCACCCGACGATCGGCGATTGTTTTGGCGGAATGGCGGGGGCGGGCGAGGGGGGAGCGACTGGAGGTATTGAGGACATTAGGATGTCGCAGTATTTTTGATTGGAACGGGGATACTATGACATTTGGAAGGGGTGCCATTTGCGGGATAATTTGACTGGCCTACCTATTTCTGCTGTTTTCCTCTTGGGCAAATTACCTGCCGAACACTAGAGGTGTGCCGTGATTCACTGTTACGGTTACCGTGAATTTCACGTGTTTTTTCACTCACGGTCACGATTCACGGTTCACGGGTTTTTCAGTCACGGCACACCTCTACCCACCCACCACCCGCCCTCTCCCACTAACCATCTGCCTTTAACATAGTTAGGTTACCGGTATGAGATTTTTACCTACTGTATTTTATATGTTAGGGAGGACACATATGTATTAGAAGGAATTTTGATGTTTTCATATTTGGAAAAATTTGACAATATAAACTTGATTTGTTCTATTTTTGTAAACCTTTTGGTGTTTGACGATTTTGAATTTTTCAACAACAACAAAATTGACTGATCTTTGCCTTTCATTTTTTTTTGAATGTCATCTTCAATTCTGAGAGATTGAATAACTTGACCTCTGCGGATTTCCGAATTTCAAATTTTTTTTACATTCACTTTCGGCTGTCATGGTTTGACTGTGGTCAACAGCCGGTGGACCGCTGAAGGGTGGGGGGGGGCGAACGGGGCCGACCGGTGAGGGACGGGGACGGGAAGGTCGGGGACGGGCGGAGAAAGGGGGGCGGAGGAGGAGGAGGACGAATATGATGAGGATTATGAATAGGAATTTTGGGGTACCTCTTCCCCCCGGGGGGTGGAGAGGGTGCGCAAGAAAAGTGATGGCACCGACTGGTGCATTCAATTCATCTCATTCTTCTTTTCATCTCATCAAACCCCTCCTCTTCCGCCTTCCTGTGTCCTGTCCTGCTGCTGTCCCTTTTCATCATATCGCCACCACCAGCACCATTTTCTTCCATTCAAAATTCATCCGTTTGAACAGCACACTGTTTTTTTTTGCGCGGGAGGGGGGTGGGGGGGGGGGGAACGGCGCGGCAGACAGAATAGACGGGGAACAGCAAATCCCGCCTTGTCTCGTTCCCCAAAAATACTTCTCAAAAACCCCGCTTTAACTGCTCACTGCAACTGAGGGGGACAAGCCCCGCATTAGCTTTATCTTCCAAAAATACCCCCCACCCTCCCTCAATTTCCCCTTGCGTTCCCCGCCTCCCAAATCTTTACGATTATTTTGCGACGACCCCGGCGGTTCAGGGGGGGGATGAAAGAGCAGCAAAACGGACGGGACAGACGGGCGGGGGGGGGGGGGGCAGCAAACCCCGCCATGTATCCGCTTCCAAAAAATACTCCTCATTCAATTCCCCCACTCTCCCATCCCCGGTTCCTCCCCGGCCCCCACACCCCGATCATTCTTTTCATCTTTGCACAGCACCACCACCATTACCAATCGCTACAATGCCATCCATCTAACTGTGGGGGTTAGAGGGGGGGGGGGGGGGGGGGAGGTATGTTTGGGGAGAATAGGAGGGGATGACCATCCCCGTCCCTCCTCACCCGTCCCACCACCACCCAACAGCCCTCGCCCAGCAGCCCCACAAAATTGTTGGTCGGATAGGACGGGGTCGGACTGTGCAAATAGTCTCGACAAATCGTCGTCCTCGTCTTTTCAGTTGGGCGGTGGCGGCGAGAGGCTGTGATGACTGACTGACGCGGACACACTGACAAACAACCAGCCGCCCCGCCCGAAGCCGTCGGAGTCGCCCAGTGTGTGGCGGGGCCGGCCGGGGCTGGGACGGATCGGCGGATCAACAACCAGCAGCAGCAGAATGAATGGAATGAATGAATGTTTCGAAGCGAAAAAAATTTATTTTTGGGCGCAAGAGTGTGGTGGTGCTGGTGGACACAAAGATGTTGCGATCAGCAGCAGCAGCAGAGTCCAAAATTCAGAGCAAAATTTGATTTTTGGTCGGCCGATTTCGCCTTTTTTTATTTGCTGCGACGAAGTTATTTGGTGTTAATGCGTCGTTTTTGATCTGGTGAATTCGGGTTTTTTGTGTATGTTTCTGATCAGTCAAGACTAAATGATGCCTGATCAGTAGATTCTCCACTTTTAGGCAAATGCCATTTTTTTGCACATTTTTTTCGTAGAGACCAGCACGAAAAATATGTTTGTCTTCGTTTGAAGTTTCAAGGGTTAGTTTTAAAATGCCTATATTGCCTATTTGGCATTTTTGATGATTATTAAAGATTTTGAGTTAATTTCAACAAAAATGCAATAAAAAAAATAACTCTTAAGTAAGGATGTAAAAGTTTTCAAAAGATAAAACCAAAAAGTTGAAGCTTTTTTCAAAAATTAAGCTAAAATTTATTTTATTTGTTAGCTTTTATATTTATGCATTTTTGTACATTTTCTGAATTATTGAATTTATTTCGCTAAGAAGGAAAAAATGTCGTTTAAAATTATTTTTGTATAAAAATAGCCCAGAATCGCAAAATTTATTTGCCTATTTTCGAATTTTTTATGCCGAATTGAGACCAATTCTGCCTAAAAGTAGAAGTCCTACTGATTAAGTTTATTCAAAAATTTGTGGTCAGGAATTTTATTTTCTTAAACATTTGAACAAATTAATTTGATTACCTTTTTTTAATTAAGAATTCCTTCATGCTTTTAATTTTGACATTTCCCATGGAAGAAATTTTGTGTTTTTTCAAAAATTCTGAGTCCCTAAAAATGGAACCTGCATCATCATATGTAGATATACCAACAAATGAAATTCATAGCGAAATTCCAATTTTACCAATGTAAAGGTGTACCATAAAACTATTTCTGATCAGGTCCCTGATAAAATATGACTAATAAAACCCGTCCAAAAATTAATGATTGTTCAGTTCATTCATTAGTTAATTAGGTCTATTTAAACTAATTAAATTAATTGTTGATCAATTTGTCCGATAATAAATCAAGGACAAATTTTCGTACGATATATCCCAAAAATCCAGTCTGTGTAATAGATCAAAATCTCAACTGATTACCACACACACCCAAAGCCCAACATTCCCCATTTTAATTGCCATGCCACTAAATTTGTGCCCCGTTGTTTTATTGCCTCCGCCGCCGACCAAATCAATTATATGCAAAATTGGGTCCTGCATCAGCAGTACTTGCGCAGGTAGCCCAATAAATCCCCAGTTTTATTAGCTTTGGGCTGGCAAATTTGGCATATTTTTGGACAAAAGTTTTTGAATTAAATTTATTAATATTTTAATTAAAAAGAATTAAAATATTTTTTATATTTGAAATTATATTTCCAAAATATTCAGTTTTTAAATTAATATATATTTAATTAATTTAAAGCGATGAATCTGGCTAATATATTATTGTTTTTTTTATTTCTGAAATTTAAAAACATTCATATAATGTAATTAGGCAGCCTTAATAATTAGCTGATTCTTTTTTTTTCAAGTTTCTAATAACATTATATATTTGTCTTACTAATTAAAAATTTATTATTTATTTCTCATATTAACAGTTTTTTATTTTTAAAATATGATTTTATCAAATACAATTCACTAAAACTTAAATTAATAAATTGCTAATTATTTGATTTTGCTTTATTTGAAATGCTAATTATATTTTTTGTTTTCTTAACTAATTAATTTTTAATTTTTTTAATTCCTTCCTCTTTTCTTCAAATTGAATAAGATCAAAAATTCCCTAAAATTTTTATCCATTTTCCGCTCAAATTTATTAACGGAATTTTGCACTTCGCCCACTGAACTTTCACACCTTCCCCACATCATCAACAACAGCAGAAATGAAAACTCGTCTTTGCTGTGGTTGTTGCTCAAAATGAGCACACCTCCGCCTCAAGCAGTGCGCACAGCAACAAATAATTAGCACCAATTTTTTGTTGTGCGCCAAAATTAAAGCGTTACTAATTGACCACAGCCACCACCACCACAACCAATTAGCCCTCGGGGCAAAACTGACAGCAGAGTCAGCAGCAGCAGCAGGTGGTTGGTGGTGGTTTAAGTGGTCGCCAGCGGCGGAGGGGGCGGGTGGGGGCACCCATCGCCGCGTAATGACGCGGCGATGCCTCCCCCCCCTGCCCGGAGGGTAAAAGACGACTCGCCACCACACCAAATTCACTCTCTACCGTATACCCAAGGCGGTAGTAAAATTTCGTCAAAAGTCCCTCCCCCAAATGCATCCAATATTTATCCCCAACAAATCCGTCGTCGCCGCCTTGCACTCATAGAAGCAAAGCTGAACAAATCCGCATTCCTCTCCCCCATATTCAGCAAGGGCTGGGTCCATCAAATATATGTTACCTTATCTATATTTGGGGCAGATTTTTGTATTAAATTAAAATTAATTCTAAATAATCACATTTATCGTCGTAGTTTTTCAATTTTTTAATATTTTTCATTTTAATTAATCACAACAATGTTTCTACAAATTATTTGATGAAAATTTTTTTTGACTAAGCAATAATACCAGTATAATTACGAAAAAGAACTTTCATAAAAATTTTATTCATAGGCCCCCTTAAGCCCACGACACGGGGAAAAGAGAGCCCCACAAATGAAAAAGAAAATTTTTTAATCCAAAAATCCCAAAAAATAAAAATTCCATTTAGTTTTCAGCAGCGCCAATTTGCATTGCAAATCCATTAACAGAATAATTTTTCGGGGAAAACCAAAAAAGTTTCTTTGGGTTTGCTACCCTCCATCCCTATTGAAATTTTATTTTTGTTTTTTTTAATTATGGTCCCGCAAAAAGATGCCAAAATATAAAACTCCAAAATTAATTTCGGCAATGCCACGCAAAGACCCGATTTATTAGACAAAAAATTTGAGTGAACACTAAAAAAGGGGTTTTGGATTTCCTACCCTGCCCCAAATCTACCGAAAATTTATTTTTATTTTCTGTTTACGGTTCTGCATAGCCCCATAACACCCAACTAAATGTCTTAAAATGGTCCGGCCGTCGTCCACCATTGCTGTGGTAATGCATATCCCACCCATCCTATCTTTGCCGTACCGTCCGATCCCGTGCCCATCCGCTCCCCCCTCCCCGACTCCCGACTCTTGACCTTCCCTCCCGTCCATTCATCGTCGTCTCGAGAATTGTCGCCCCCTAAGGGCTCCCTCCCCTCACCCACAAAAAGTTTTTACCTTTTCATCAAAGATGCACTCGGGAGATGGCCTTTGCCGGCAAAAAGTTGGGGCGCGGCAATCGGCGGGGCGGATATGTTAGTCAGTCACAGTCACAAAACTTCAGAGGGCACATAAAGCGTTTGGAGTGGCGCAAAATTGGCGGGTGGGCGGGGGGACACTTTTTGACAAATTGCAAAAAGTTGATAAATTAGGGAGATTTTGTAAATGGGAAAGAGCGGCATAAAGGGGAAATGAGAGAGCAGATCAGAGTCTTGAAGATAACAAAGTCGAGAGAGGAGTTGGACAGTTTAGGCGGTACTTTTCATAAAAAAAGTGCCGACAATTTTTCTTTTTTCTCTTTTTGACTTTTTCTGCCTGATTAGAGGGCACTGGAGAAAGCAATTAGAGTGAGCCATCGATACTCCATTGACCCGGTAATTTGTTTTTAAGATTAAACCAACGCGACTTACGAAAGTGTTAATGGCTTTCTGTCAATTCGTGACTTCCTGAAATTTATCAAAAACATTTACGGCTTTTCTGAATTTTATGCCTTTTTTTAAATTAAAAGAGGTTCAGGTTTTTTGAAAAACTTTTTTTTTTTCTTAAATTTTTAAAAATAATAAATTAGGTTTTATGCATTTTATAACTTGTTATTCTTCCTGACTTGCTTCTCGCTTGATAATGGCTTAATAATAGCTTTTAAATATATAGAAATACTTTTTTTTCAAATTTTATTTATTTTTTTATCTTTCTTTTGAAATTTACTATTTTCAATTTGATTGAGGGCAGAGATTTGAAAGATTCCAAATTTGCCTAATTTAGTCGATTAAGAAAAAATAATAATTAAGGTTTCATAATTAAACTAGGCGCCTTCGTTTTATCAATACCTTTTTTTGATGAGTTTGATCGTTGATCACTATGAGTCATCCGTGTCTCATTGACGTATGGAGGATCATCCATCTTTTCCATTTTATCATTGTTTTGTTGTACTTTCTCATTCCCATTACAGCACGGCCTTCCCGTCCCCCTCCCCCAATTTCCCGTTTAATTCCAGTTTAATCTCGCTCGATTCTTGCCTCGTCCGCAATCACAACACTCGAGACAGTCTTTCACACCAACAACCATTTTGGTCCCGACGACCAATCTCGTGCTCCCCTCCCCTTTCCTCTCCCATTCATTAACTCTTTTCTTGACCAATTTTGATTTCCACTTACTCACTCTCGGCATTCTCTTTTAATTTCTTTCTTTCTCTATCAATTTTATCTCATTTCTTTCCATATTTTGCTACTCTTTTTCCCTCTTTTTTGCATGCACTTTTCTCATTTTATTTTCCAATATCTATTTTTTGCTTATTTTTCCATTTTTTTACTAGTGACTCTTGAGAGTCTTGGGCTCTAGTCTTACCGACTCGAGAAAATTTTCTTTATTTTTAGGGGTCACTGTTAAGTCTTAAGTCACTGATTTCATCTTCAAAGCTTAACTCGAGAAACATTCTTGGAGATTTTTCTGAACCTCAGTTGAGCACTAAGACAAGAATTTTCAGAATGGTCTCGAAGCTTCACTCGAGAAAATTTTTTAGAGATTTTTCTGGGCCTCAATTGAGCATTTTACATTCTCGAGCCTATGGAAATTTGTAGGTCTCGAGGAAAATTAAAATTATTCCGCTTTTCCTCTCTTTTGCTTACATTTTTTACCCCTCTTATTTTCCCCCTCTTAACCCCCCCCCTCCCCAATCCCTCTCGTTTCCCTCTCGCTTTTTCACTCTCGACAAAACTATTCATTCATTCTTTACCCATTCCCCCCCCCCCCCGAGCGCTAAACGCATTTAGCGGTTGGTACAAACACACGTAATATTGGTGGGAGGGCGCTGAAAATGAGGGGAAAACGAACCATCATCATCACCATCGTCATCATTCATCCTTCCATCCATCGATCGCATGGACAGAAAATGAATGAATGAATGAATGGTCGGATGGGTTGGGTTTGGGCCGGGAGGAGGAGCAGGGGGAGGAGGGTTTGCTGTTGCTGATGATGATCATTCCATCATTCTTCAACTCGTATTTATTTTACAATAATTGCATTATTCATATTAATGAGAAATTTTTAAACTTTATTTTTATTTTTTTTTAAATTTTTAAACTTTATTTTTAATTTTTTTTTAAAATTTGAAATCGAAAGAACGAATAAAATTTAATTATTAAACAATGAACAAAAATGGATGGTATTATTTATTGCTAAAATGATGAAATAATTTGCTGAAAAATTTATTTTATAAAAATTAATTAATTAACAACGGTTTTTGGTTTTACTGAATTTACACTTTTATATCCGCTTATTATTCGAAGTTTGGAGAATGGGATGGGCTTAATGCCCACTTCTCAATTTCCTTGTAATTTTTTTAAATTTCGAGAAATCTCAATTCATTGCCTTGTTTTTTTTTTGAAATAGCCTCTCTAAAAAGCTGGTTTTCCTTTAATATTCAAGAAAATCATAGGGGTTTTTCAATGAAAATCTCGATTTTTCCTCTTGGAATTCATCGTTTTCTTAGAAAAATTCAAAAATTCCCTCTTGGTTTCACATGAAAATCTCGTTTTTCCTCTCTCGACCTTCTCTTCCGACCCTCCAACCATATTCTTTTCTCCCCTCTTCCACGCTTATTCATCATCATATTCATCTCCTGAAAGCGCCGTCCTAATTCGCTGATTTCCATACATAATCCCCCCCCCAATTTCCATGCCCATTTTCCATCCAAATACACTCTGTGCTCCAGGGCTGTTTGTTGTGTGTGTTGTCGTCGCTAGCGACGACGACGTGGCGACCGTCCGCCGACGAATGGTTGGGGGAGTGATCGACGTGGATTTAGCCCCCCTCGCCCGCCCCGGAGGGGAGGAAAAGGACAAAATGATTAGTCGGATGATGGGCTGCTGGCGAATGTGGGGGGGGGGAGAGAATTGATGGAAGAATGAATATTTGTACATATTGTTGTTTTAGATGTTGGATGAGGATGAATGATGATGAAGAATGAATGTGAATTGGTCGGGCGGGGGGAGGGATTGTTGAGGGCAGGGAGAAAAAGCCCCTCTCCAAACAGTCCAAACAGTCAGCCGTCTCCAATAAATGGTGGCAATTCATTCATTCAAAATCATTTGCTCATTCATTTTTGTCATTCACTCAACAAGTCCATGGCGCAGAACTGTTGGCTTTTTTGTTGGAAATCGGCGACAACACATTCAACAATTGATCAGCAGGATGAGAGTGACTTCTTCTGCTGATCAGAAAAGGCTTTTGGGCTTATAAGGATTTTCTGATTAAAGCCCGATCAGTCTCGATGTCAAATTAGTTTCTGAGTTTGAGCAGGTTTTCATTTTCATAATTTCATCTTTTCTGTCCGACATGGGCTTGGATTATCCTTATCTCGATTATTGGTTCTTGAGATAAATCTTGGGCCATGGACTTGGCTTTCAGAGCTTTGGGTCGATTAACCAATTAACCAATCATGTCTCCCTCATCAGACAAGGGATTGGATTATCCCTTATCCCGAGTCTTGAGCCCTAAGTTTGGGTCACCATCATGAAAGGGTTTGAACATTCCTGAACATCATCAATTCAAAAGCCTCTAATCCTAGCATCATCAGCTATGTGCCCTGATGATTCCGGCACTTTGGTCTGTGATCATAATTTAGCTACTATTCGTAAATCCCGAGCATTTATATGGGTCAGATTAATTCCCGAACCCCATTTTCAATTTATCCATGGGAACAATGCCCATTCAGTTCACAATAAACTCAACAACAAAATTTTTTGCTTTTCATAGGCATACTGTGTCCTGTTATTTATAGTCGAATGTGAACCCTATTTGTAAAAAATGGGAACCAATTAAAAGTGCCTAATTGTTTTTCGCGTAGCCCATTAATAAAACAAGCAATTAGTAGTACACACGGGCTGCGAGGGATATGGGCGAGGGATGGAATTTGAAGCACTTTTAAGATCGGATTATTTCTAATCAAAAATTTATCTAGAAAATAAAAATATCCTTTTTTCGCTACTGATTTTTTACTTTCAATTTAAATTTATTTTCCCAATGAAAGTTTTTTCCTAAACAAAAATTCGTAATTTTTCCATTTTTTATTTTTAAACAAATTTATTTATAAATTGCTCATCTCATTTTTGATCATCATTATTATCATTATCAGGATCATCATTATGCATCAAATTTGCATAGTTCCGGCAGTTTTTTTCTCTTCCCACAACTTTTTGCTTCCATTTTTTGCCGCTCGCTCTGCTGATGTGATGACCATTCATTCTCATCAATTCCATCCAACCACCCACCCACCCATCCGTGGGCCGATCATTTTCCACTCATTTTGTTTATTGTGTATATTATAATTGTTTTTTTTATGACACTTTGTGATGCTTCCCATCAAAACTCTCTCCCCGCCCTAAAACTCCGTCCAATGCGACGTCCACGGAATTGTGTCGATTGAGTCCCAAAGTTTTGAGTCCCGGCTGAATAGTACTCACCGATAAATTTTAGCCTATTTGATCAATTTGTGATAAGTTTTGATCAGTCAATAGTTTTGAAAAGGTCTAGACTTGTTTTTGTTTTTTTGTTGAAGCTAAACAGTTTACCTGGACAACAATCCAGGGAAATCTGGGGCGATGAAATCCAGCCCGGCCAAAATATATCGAGGAAAATCCCGGCCTGCTGGGCACAGGTCCGGGTCGGGCTTAATACTCCCTTGAAGCTCTATAGCCTTCCAAAATAAAAACCACTGCAATAACCCTGTAATTTGTTAAAATGAAAATTGCAAAAAAAAAATCTGGGTTTTCCGGCGTTGCCAAAATAGGCGCAAAAAAAGGTCGAAATGCCAAAAATGCCATAATAAGGATGCGCTTATTTAGGTATCTAATATCCAAAATAGGCAAATTACAATGAAGGCCTAAATCCCCTCCGGCGAGAGACTCAAAGGTTGGGGACTGAACAGACCGCCACCCTTCGTCCGTCCCCGCGCCGCTGCAGTCGTTGGCGTTATGTGATACGCACACAGATTTATATCAATTTCGGTGCCCCTCCCCCATCATATTTCCATCATCCATCCCATCCCATTCATCACAATTCACTAAACAACCAACTAACCATCCAGTAACCACCCACCGTTTCTCTCTAATCAAATTTCCGCGAAAAACTGATGCACTTTTATGGTTCCTCCCCTCTCGTCACATTTTGCAATAAGTGCACACATTTTACTGCCTGCATATACACACCATAAAATTTTTATGCTGAATTATGGTGTGATTTTGGGCAAAAATACAAATTTTTGATTTGTAAACTCGAGAGAGAGAGTCTTGAAAACTGGATCTCGTCTCGCTTTGATCTTGTTCAAAATCATTGGGACATATAAAGTCCGAAGTTTCAACCATTCTTGATAGATCAGAAACAAGGTCGAACAAAAATTTAGAAGTTGTCGGTTAAAAATATTTATGTAATTTTTGGCATTTTTAAGCCAATGTAACGAAGAAATAGAAATTCCAAAAGCCCCATTACTTCCAATGACCAAAATCGTAAAATAATATGTTAACAAAAGCATTTTTTTAATCGAGCTTTTATCAGGTCAAGTTAGCTTTTAGTTACAAAATTCTTAATCATACCACTCATCAAACTGATCATTTGTAAAAAACATGTATCCGAACTATCCGAATTTATTTATTCCAATCGAATTATTTTAAGATTTTGTTTGTTTTTAAATGCCATTAAATTTAATTAATTAATTTTTGTTTTTTGTTACAGATTCGGACAGAAAATTGACCCACCGCCAATTGCGGTGCACCTTTTTGGTCACGCGCATCAATTGCGGCTTGGTGGAGGACAACAACACAGAGAATAACAGCTTGAACTGAAGGACAACAACGGGGAGGAAAGCAATGTCCGAATGTTGGCACCATCTCAACTTGGGCACACAATGCCGAAAATGCGCGAATGTTTGTGGACGAGAAGAGGACAATTTTGGGTAATTAAGGCATTTTAAATTAAAATATTTTAAATTAAATTGTTATTTCTAATATTTTTAAAAGCAATTTAATAATTTAAATATTTTGAATTTTACTTAATTAAAATATTTAAATTAAATTGTTATTTTAAAGGGATTATAATAAATTAAATATTTTGAAATTACAAAATGGTATAATAATTGTTTTAATTCCATCCAATTAAATTATTTTTTACAGCCATCCAAAAATGGTGCCGAAACACGAGGAACGTTTGGTGCCATTGTTCCGCTGTGTGGACGAGTTGTTCGACAATGGGCTCGAGTTTCGAAACAGCAGATGTGAAGAGGACGATGATGTTGGAAATGTAATAAAAAAATTAAAAATAAATCAAAAATTATTGCTATAATTTAATTTATTTTGAAAAAAAAACTAAATTTTTTTTTTAATGAAATGGCAACAAAAATAATTTATAAATTTAAAAATGGAAAAAAAAAATTGATTTTTGAAAGTTCTTTTTCCTTTTCATTTTTTAGCATTTTTTTTTTGCGATGAGCAAAATAAAGGAGCCAGAGAAATATTTAAAAACTTTTAATTAAAATTTTTTTATCTTTATAAATTTATTTAAAATTTTAAAATTCACTATTTTTTATTTTTAAATTATTTTTTGAGTTTTTAAAATTTTTAAAGGCATTGAAGGACTGACTGACTGTTTGCTGATGTGCCCGATTCGGTCGGTACTTCAACAACATAAGCCAAAGCAGCAGCCGCACCAATAACAAGGAGGACGAGAACATGGCCAAAATGAGGGCACTGAACGAAAAATATGCCGGCGCAGAGCGGACAAATGAGCAAAATGCGTATGAAATTGACACTTTTTGGCACTAAATTAATCGGGAATGAACATATTATTATTTAATTCCTTTAACAAAATTGGCACTATAAAAAAAGACATTTTTGTATTTGAGAAAGTGTCCAGAAAAATGCAAAAACACAAAAATTCACCTTTGGCACATAATTAATAATGGGGAATGGCCCAATTTATTGGTTAATTTTTTTTTATAAAATTTGCACCATAAAAAGGCATTTTTGTATTTGAGAAAGTGTCCAGAAAAATGCGATACACAAAAACTTTTTTTTAATTTTTTTATAATTCTATTTTTTTTAATTTTTGAAAATTTTAGAGGCTCCATTTTCCTCCAATTTCGACCGTCTCTTCCGTCGTCCCATCATAAATTCGCTTGTCCAGCAATTTTCATCATAATTTTTTTTAATTTCCATTTTCATTTTTCACCACTCTACCACAAATTTCTGTTTTTCTGATGATGCTGCACTTTTTTTTCAAAAATTTTTTTTTTTTTTTGCCTTTTTACCAAATGCAAAATTTTGCCTTTCCCAAAAATAACATTCTTTCATTTTTAAAAATTATTTTCTTTATTATTTTTATCATTTATTTTATCATCATTTTATCATTTGCAAACATGACACCCATTCTTTTGTAGACAATTTATGTGTTGATGGATTGGGAATTTTACATCAAAAAATGTGACTTTTTTATCTCCCTCTAAAACAGATAAGAATGTTGGAATCCAAATCCAATGAATGCAAAAAATGATTTAAAAATGCAATTAAAAGAAAATAAAAAATTTAAATTCCCATTCCATCACTGTAAATTAATTAATTAATTGTTTGTTTTTGTTTGTTTGTTAAATTGTATTTTTTGTAAAATAGCGCGAAAAAGAGTGGCTATGGTCTTTGTTCGGAAACTTTTTGTGCCTTGCCAATTTTCCCGCCTTTTCATTTTTATTATTTAATTTATTTTATTTTATTCATTTTTATTTTAATTTTCAATATTTCCCCCTGGGCCAAATCCGCTCTTTTTCACCTTGTTCAAACAACAAACAACAACAAAAACCACGACAACAACGAAGCTGATGAATGGAGCACCAAGCGATCGAAAGCGCTGTGATAGTACCAAAAAGTGTACATACCGTATAATTTAATGATATACTTTCCACCCATCCACATTTATGCATATACCGTAATACCGTAGAATCATTATTTATTATATTATTATTTTTTGTCTTTTTCATGTATACTACTGTAGTTGTTGTCTTTAAATTGGACACACCCAATCGAGTTACCGTAAGACATATCTTCTTCATTTTTCCATTCATCATCATCATTATGTATCATTTTAGCATCGTTTATTTTATACCACATGATAACCATCAACAAAAACATTCGTTGTGATATTTTTTTAATTTTAATTTTGTATGCACCCAAAATAATATTATGCAGCTGTTTTGTACCGTAATTTTGGGCACATTCAAACTGTAGTCGATTCATTATGCTAAATTATGTAGTTTAAATACCGTAATTTAAAAGTAATTTTAATTTTTGTGCCCAAAATGTGTATAAAATCATATTGTATATTGTAGAGAGCACAAACACACACATACACACACTTTCTACCATTTGTTTTTGTAATATTATTTTGGGTACATACAGTAGTGACACAGTAAATTTAAATTGTTGTCCCACCGCAACCATTTTCTCTACCGTAACTAATATTCATTCCATTTGTTTAACCCACCACACGACCATACCATACTGTATAAGCACCGCATACAAAAAATACAAGAAAAATGCACACCGTTTGTTGTGTACAATAGAAAAACAAATGAACAAAACACCACCCACCACCAAAATGAAGCGTGAAAAAACTGTGATTCCGTGTACATTACATTCTTTTCTGTCCTCGTCTTATTTTTTATTTGTTCTTTCCTAATTTAAAAATTGTATTGGAAGGATTTGATTTTATTTTTTTAATTGAATTTATAAAATTTTCAAAATCCTTCTTGGCATTTTGTTTATTCATTTTTCATATTATTATTATTTTTTTTATTATTGTACCACTTTTTTTACCACTTTCACACAAATCACTTGCTCTCTAATGGAGAAACAAATTCAAAAGATTGTTGTGCTACAACTGAGGTTGTCGATTTGCGGGAAAAATTTTACAAATTTTTTTTTAATTTGGTAAAATTTCCGGCAAAATTTTGGTAAAATTTTTCCCACAAAAATTGACAGCTCAGCCCACTAGTCCCGATTCCTTTCTTTTCTTTTACAATTAATAAAAATCGGAATTTTTTCTTCTTTTTTTTGTAAAAATGAAATAAAATTTTCTGATTTTTATTTTTAATTTTAATTATCTCTTATTCATTCTAATTTTTCCATTTTTATTTTCTCCTTTTATGCAAGATGGGCTTCACCAAAACGTGCCTTCCCATTCTGTACATGTTTAATTAATTAATGTATTTCTTTATCATCATTTTTCGTTAAAATTCCGTTTTTGCCTTTTTCATAAGTATTAATTTATAATTTCATTTTTTAATTTTAATTTTTTAAGACTGTGGCTAAACCAAATCCAATTCACTTTGTATTGTGTATTTCTATTTCAATTCTTTTTTCCATAAAATTGTAAAAAATAAACTGTTATGGTGATTGCATAAAGAGCATGAAGAAATTTTGCCAAATTTTCATAATTTGTATGTATGGGTCAAGAGTGTCCAACGAAGGGCAGAATTATTTTAATATTTAATAATGGATGGCTTAGGACCTTTTTCATTTTATTTTCATTAAAATTTCTAATATTTTTTTTTCATTTTGTGGCCAAATTGGCATATAAAATTTTATTTAAAAAGTCTCTTCCTTAACGCAATAATAAAGGAAAAAGAATATTTTTGTTTTAAAAATTTGTTAAATTAAAATAGTATAAATATTTTAGGTTTTGAAAATAATGAAAAAATTTCTGGTCTCTAGTCTTGGGATCAAAAAGCGAGAATCCGTCTTTTAATATACATATAAATGTTATAATAGATTTTTAAATATTTTTTTTAAATTAATTTTTTCCAAATTATGCTACAAAATTTTTTGAATAATCAATATCAATTATGATCAAAATTCTTGTAGCCGTCAATTTCTTTCATAGATTTTTTCCATCAAAATCCAAATTTCTTCCACGGATTTGCATTGAAAAGGAGTTGTTTTCCGCCAAATTCCAACGGTTGTTTCATGGCATATCGTTGTGAAATTGGCAAGTCCATCGTCAAACCTTTTGCATCCTAAATTGACAAAAACATTATCGAATTTAAGCAAAAAAAAAAAATTGGAAAAAATTAGAGATTACAATTATAAGTTTTATTAATTTTATTTAAAAAAAATTATTTTTTAATTTTCAAACGTTTCGGCAAATTTATGTCGTTAACCAAATGAATAATTAATTTATAGACTCAAACAAACACCAAACATTTCGCGAGTGCAATTTGATTAAAAATGCAAACATCAGACTATTTAATTTACCTATTAGAAAAGTGAGTAATTTCTTTGTGCAAAACATGTAAATTAATTTTTCTTTTTTTATGACTCATTATCGTGAGCTTATGAACCGGAAGTTTGGTCTCCGCCAAAGCCGCGATTCGTCACATTTAAATAAATGTTGTAAAAATATGACAACTTTTTTCATAGGCTGGCACTGATAAAATCGAATTTTATTTTTTTATTAATTACATTATAAAATGTCCTCTTATGGCGCCGAAAAGTCAGTGCTTAAAACTGTGGCACATGGGAAGGAACAAAAATTTTGAGAAAAGTAAATGGCAAAATTTGTTTTTATTTTGTTGTGTAGAGTTCAGCGGGACCGAGATTGATCTGGATTACCCAGGTTTCTTGAGTCTCGATCCAGGTCCTGGTTGAAAATCAGGGTCACGGCCCCGGTCAATCGCGTGTCCCGGTTTTTCCATAAATCTCTCTCATCCCACTCAATTCTTGACAATTAAAATTATTTAAAAATGAAATTTTGTGCCAGCATTGTCGATGTGCCGAACAATGATCGGCTCCATACTTGCTGGTGTTTAGAAGTGCTCCCGCCGATCACCACTGGGTCAACAGATTCTTTGGATTGATCACTACGGCTCAGATCCAGATCAGCGCGGAACTCGTTGATTGCCGGATGATGCACAAACATTTCATGCTGTCCCTGGGTGCGCAACAGACATTGGATTGGCGAGAAATAGCAAGGCCGCCTAAATTGGTTGTTATAAATAAGACTGATCAGCAGATTTCTCTGATTTTCAATAAACATTTTTTAGGTAAAGCAGATAAATTCTAACCTAAACAATTATAAATTCTGCAAAAAAAAAAAATCTTTTTTCTTCTTAAAATTTATATAAATTGGTAAAAATCAAAATCAAAAATCTAAGAAAAAGCGTTTAACAAAATCATGCATTTAAATAAATTTTATTACAAATCATTCATGGGCATCAAAAAAATGAATTATGAATTTTAAACCAATAATTTATTTGAATTCAAAAATTCTTTATCGAAAAAACAGCAACTTTCTAAAACAATTTTTGTTGCCGACTTTGAAATTTGATAAAATTTTTACCTAAATTTTTTTCAAACAACAAATTTTGATAAAACCGAAAAAAAGAACACAAATAAGCGCTTCAGGGGCGTTTTGTACATAAAGCCTACCGCATGGGCAACAGTGGGCTGTTGATGTACTGTTGCTGCGGTTTCAGCTCCTCATTTTCCTGTTGTTGCTGCATTATTTGTGCATCGGTTGGCACCAAGAGTAGCAGCTGGCGCGAATCGGCGGTGCCATCTCCATGCTCTCCTTCGGCACCATTATTTGATGCCATCCAGCGATTGGTGTTGTACGACGATGGTACAATGTCTGACAGACGACGAATGTACGCCTCGCTGATGTGCTGGTGCAATTGTGCCAAGATTAGCAGCAGCATCGGTAGAAGCAGAGCCATGGGTTACTAATCGTGGTAATTGGTGTATAATTGATTGAATAAGGTGCTAAGAATGGCTTAGCTAAAATTTCGAGATGAATTATTTGTTTTAAATTTAATTTATTTAAATTTGTAAATGATTATACAATTTTTTTTTACAATCAACATCAAAATGAAAACGAGAGCATGAACCAATAATATAAAATTTATAAAAAAAATTACAATTAACGGGCACATAAATGTCGGTGAAATGAGGAACAAAAATCCAACTAAATTTGTCGGGGATGGAATTATAAGAGTGCAATCTAATTTAAAATTAAAGTCTTAATTAAAAATAATCACCTGTATTAATTGCTTAACACTTACGGGCCACATTAAATCAATTATTGTAAATTAATTAATTAAATTTAAATTAATTACTGAATATATTTGTAAAAATGAACATGAGTTAATGTGTTTTTTATGACGTTGTTTGACGCTTATAAAATGAAAAAATTCTTAGCATTAATTAAGTCAATTAGCTATGAGCTAAAAAATAATTATATTAAATTTTGCAGCCTTATTGGCAACGGATTAGAATTTATGCATTTTTAATATGAGACCAATTACTGAGTGTGTAAATTGCGTTAAATGGAATTAGCGACAATTTGGCAACATCAGAATTAATGAATGGTCTCAGAAAAGAACTCAATAAAATTTAAAATAAATTTGGGACTTCTAACAAATATTTTTTATTCAAATTTTTTAGAAATTTTTACTAGTCCTTTTTAAATAAATTTTTATCTAATACAAATTTTTCATATGAAAAAACAGTTGGTAGGCTCTGTGAACATGCCAGTGATCGCGAAAACCTGTGAAATTCACGGTAACCGTGGCCTTGACCAAGAAATTACGGCGCATTCTCTATAAACTAGGGGAAAGTTTTTTAAATTTTCACTGAAAAATTAATTTTCCGTTTTCACTTTTTTGTCTTCATCAGCACAAGATTATGTAGCCTAATGACTAATGATTAAACTTGTCAACCAATTAATGTCATTTTTATGCCCTCATTAGAGGCATTTAGGTAAATATTAAACCTTTCTTACAGAGAAAAAAAATACATGTACAATGACGAAAAAAGGCAAAAAGTAAATTTTTAATTGGGTTATTAAACAGAATTATTTAATTATACCGAAGAAAAATGGAATTAAATGGCCGCCTTATTGGTAATTGAGTGATCATTTAGTGTTAATATGGCCAGAGAAAATAAATATATATTTTTAGAAAATAAATGTACGTCATGTGACTAAACAGGAGGATTGTTTTATGTGCCGCCAACCAATAAAATGCCAAAAAGGCACTCATTTTGGCACATCAAATAAATTTAGAGCGTAGGAAAAATGCCTAAAAAGGGATAAATTATGTTAGAAATTGGTTCAATTCAAAAAGTTTTTATTTTTGCTTAATATAAAAATACGAATTAATATATGGACATAATTTTTTAGACAAAAAAACATGGTTAATTTTTTAATAAAATTTTTTTATATTAGTTAATTTTTTTAGTATTTTTTAGAAAATTTTCTCTACAGGGTTTGGCAAACATTTCTCATCTAATGGGCCAAAATTGCTGTTTTAATAGAAGGGGGGAGGGATGTTCCAATTGAGAATTGTTATGAAAAATACTAAAATACGAGAAAAAAGAAATTAAAAAAAAAAGTGTGTATGCCCCGTGGTTATGACAGTGATGGCAAAAATCTGTGTGAAATTCACGGTGTCCGTGGCCTTGACCACGAATGAATTATTGGGTTGTAAAATAAGTCTTTGCATAGTGCCCAAAAAATACATATTAAAATTCATAACAATTCAAGTAATAAAATAAACTTAATCAAACTTTGCCAGATTATTCCCTTATAGGTATTAGCCACAGCTTTACGCCATTTGATTAGTGTTTTCACTTTGGCTTAAAAAAATTATGGTCCCGTAAATTGGCCGAGATCTTGCAAAAACCACTCACATTTCAGGAGGCATTTCTCAGCCCCTATTTTTTTTTTATTTGAATAACAAATATTTTCCTGAAAGGCAAAGTTAGAAGAATAATTTAGGGCGAAAATAAATTTCATAAGTAATTTTTTTCATTTTTTATTGGAGATTGTTTTCAGAATTGGCCCAAGAGAGATTTTTGAGAAAGGGGGCTTTTTCAGAATTTCTTTCCTATTGTTTCAAAAATTTTCAAAAATTCGGTGTATGTAAAGTTTAGGTCTGATCATAACAATAGCATGAAATTTTGGGAATCGGTCTCTTATTGAAAAAGTTATGCCATCCAAACACTTTTTGGAGTTTGCTGATTCAACAATTTATGATGACTCGTGGGAATTTTTTTAAGAAAATCTGAATGGGCCATGAGATAAATAACAAATAGCCCTTATAAAATATACATAATTGGTTTTTTAATTTGGCTGAGTCTCGGAAAGAAAATTCATTAAAAAAATTTCGAAAAATTACATTTTTGGAGGTTGAATTTAAAAAATCATAAAAGTTCACAACCTCAAAATAAAAATCAAAATAAGGCTTATTAAAAAGCCCAGAGTTTTCTCCTTGAATAACATATCCAAATTAATAATAATTTGTTTGACCGATTTTTAAAAAATCCATAAACAAATCAATTCACAGCTATGCAAAGACTTATTTTACACCCCAATACTTGCGCACCACTAAGAACCTGGGGCCAGATCTTTTTAATTTTCACTAAAAATTAATTTTTACGTTTTTTATTTTTGTCTTCATCCGCACAAAATTATGAAGCTGACTCATGCTTAAATTTGTCAACCAATTAATGTCATTTTGCCGTCCTAATTAGTTGCATTTAAATAAACATTCGTTACTAATAAAAAGAGAAAAAAATATATGCACATAATAACTATGTAAAGCAGGCAAAAAAGTATGAGTTATGAAGAAAAATATTTAATTATATTGAAGAAAAATGGAATTAAATGACAGCTTTATTGGTAATTGAGTGTGATGATTTATTGTTAATATGGCCAGAAAAACAAAGAAAATAGGTATGTATTTTTAGAAAATAATTGTTAGTAATTTGCCTCAACTGGAGGATTGTTTTATGTGCCGTAACCAATAAAATGCCAAAAAGGCACTCATTTTGGCACATCAAATAAATTGTGAGCGGAGGAAAAATGCCAAAAACGAATAAATTGTGTTAGAAATTGGCTCAATTCAAAAAGTCTTTACTTTTCATGCTAAATATAGAAAATGAATTAGTATTTTTTGATGAAAAATTTTACTAGCAAAAATTGAAATTATAATTAAATGTCAAAAAATGAATGCAGCGATTTTCCATTGTGAAATTTATAGAATAATAAACAAAAAAAAATTTCTTAAAAAAACAATGAAAATGATATGGAATAAACAAAAATGTTATTAATTTTTTTTGAAATAAAATAAAAAACTATTTTTTTTATTAATATGCATTTTCGGCTTTTCACCAATACTTTTCATAAAAAATGTCCCCAGATTTTTTAGCCCTAAATTTTATTAATGCATTGTATTGTTTTGACAACAAAATATCATTCAATGATAAGGGTTATTTGAGCATTATGGTTGGTGGTTTGTGAACCGAAAATATTTTTTCCACTAAAACGAAAAACGAAAATAAAATTAAAAATTTTAAAAACCAAAATGAAAACGAAAGAAAATTTTTTGACAATACTCAAAAAGTGCCATAAAAAAGTGAACGAAACGAAACGGCACGAAATTTCGCGCATCCCTGATCAGTGATCACAACTCTGAACATTTATGATTAGTACATTCTTTTATGAAAATTCAGCTCAAACAAATGCTGCAAAATGCCGAAATGTCAATTCAACCACATCATTAACTAATTCCACATTCATCATCATATGTACAAATAAAGTACACATTGTCCAAATGCCATGTTATTTATGTGAAGCATGCACAGCATATAAGCACAAATTCTCATGGGAATTGTCTCATGTTTTAATGAGGAACCAAAAAAATAATAATATTATGCCGGAGGGAAGGGAAGACACACACAAATTAACATATATGTGTACTAGCTAATTAGATGAATAATTAAGAAAAACGATAGATATATAATATAAATGTCATGATAATAAATAAAAGGAGAGGCAGCCGAAGTTAAAATGGAAATTGGAAATTTTTAATGAAAATTTTATCATACAAAATATATTTAAGAATCATTGGAAAATAAAATTTTAGAATTTAGCAAATAAATATAAAATATTAAAAAAAAATTAAAATTTCCATTTGTTTTTATATTAAAATTTTATTTTATTCGTCCTAAAAACCATGCTGGGTCGTTTCTTAAATGCCGCCAAAGGGTAGTAAATTAAAAAAAAATGTAAAACACATAAACTCATAACTTGGCTCAAATTCAGCCAAATTAATATTTAATGGTATCATTTAATAGCTCTACAGAAATTAATTTTTTTTAAATTTTTTTTACAAAATTATAATAAAATTATGGTCAGAAAATTTCAATAGGATGATAAATTGATAATGGGTTGATTCTCTTCCTTTTAGTATGCTTGCAAAGTTTGGTGCCCTTCTGATCATTTACCGAAAAATTATGAGGGACAAAATTTTCACTAAAATTATAAGCCTAAAATGAAAGGCATCATTTAAAATTTCATAAAAAATATAAAATTATCATAGAGAAGCTTTTCCTTGTCTTATTGATGCCTTTAAAAAATTTTGTTGAACTTCTTATCATTTTTCGGATAATTATTTGTAATTAAATTTTATACCTAAAAATAGGCATATTTAATAATTCATAAAATTTTTTTTAATCGAATTCATAAGCCTTCTCTAAAATATGTGCATTAGAATGCTTATTAACATGACAACAAAATTTGGTGCGTTTCAGAGCACTTTCTGAAAAATAATATAATAGAAAACCCAGTATTTTTTTTAAAACCAATAAGCGTTGAAATAGTTTAGATTAAGTTAGTCCTGTACCGGGGATTATGCTTATAAAATTTGGCGCGATTTTATTAACTATAGAAAGAGTTAAATTCGATGAATTTTTTAAATTTAAGCCTAAAAATAGGCATACCGAATTTTTACTTATTATAAGCCCATCTCCATTAATCTCCCCGTCTCCAATTATCTCCAACCTTTCTGAAGAGGTTGAAAAATAATATACCACGTGCATATAATTAGAGGAAAATACGTTAAGTTCATTTTGTGTTGTTAAAATATTGTCATGATGGTTTTTGACGAACGTCATATAAGCTTTCCACAATCTCGATTGTATGTCATTTAAAGCTGGTAATTTTTACTTCCATTTAAGCCTAAGAAATGTGACCTTAAAATTTGACGAGTCGACCTAATGAAAAAAAATTGCCGAAGGAGAGAATTTAATTAAATCCAATCCACCGGGGGACCGTACCGGGTGCAGCGGTGTAAGAAGCATTGCTGTTTTGGTTCATCACGGCACCCGACCTTTTGGCTAGTCAGTAATAAGTAGGGATCGGATTTCTAAGTTTTTACTTATTTTTCTGTGGCTTTAACTCGACGAGAAATGCACTAAAAACACATTTTTTGTTCGAAAATTTTGCGTTTTGTCGCCCTTATTCGGCCGTAGAAATCCTTATTTTGGGTATTCGCCCTTGAAAATCCATATTTTAGATGTTCGCCCTTAAAATAAGTTTTTCACATTTTTTTTGGCAAACTTTCAAAAATTTTCCAACATAAATTTGTTTTTTTTAGACCAAAATTTTTGTATCTTTTCTTTCTTGAGACAAATTTTGGTGTTTGAAATTTTATTTGTTTTGGAAAAATAATTGAAAAAATATCGAATATTTTTAATTATTTGCAACTGTAATCAATGAATAAAAATGTTTGCCTTAATTTGAAATTATTTTTATAAAAAAACAGTTATTTAAAAAAATTATACCACTAAATTTGGAACTTTTTCAACCTTATTTTCGCTTTTATTTCGCAATTTTTTCGCCCTTATTTACGGCCTTATTTTGGACTTTTTTTCCCTTAAAAATCCTATCCCTAGTAATAAGCGTTGCTTAGCTTGCCAGATCGGACGTATGCGCCCGATTGCACCATTCCAAACATCTGTCTCAAATCATGAGCCATTTTCAAAATATAATCATTAAAATGCTATGATAACATTTGATAATAGCGATTTTATTAAGAATTTTTGAATTTTAGAATGGATTTCGCCTGCTTCAACAATTAATACTTTAATGCCTGTGGGCTTATTTTCAAAAAAAAATTTTCACTATAAAATGATTTTTCTCAGGTTTTAACTTTTGAAAGTGTTTTTGATATATCTCCTAATCTGTATTATTTATCAATTTTTGAGAAAATTTTTCATTTATTAGGTGTCTATTTTTTGAAAAAAATTTAGGTTGATTCTTAGGGGTGTGTTTTTTTTGTTAAGAATTTTTGCAAAAAGCCAAAATAGGTTAAAATAGAGGTTTTTATAAAAATTTAAGTTTTTATTTGAACCCTAGTGATTAATGAGAAAATCCACCAACACGATGATTCATGGCGAAAAATGAAGAGGAAAAAGATAAATCTTAATCTCATAATGAGAGAAGCGAGCTTACGAAAAAAAGATCGGTAAAAAATGAACCTAAAGAAAAATAAAAATCCAATGAAAGAAATTTAAAAAAAAATTTCCGTTTCATCGAGCCAAAGAATATTTATTATTTGGCGTTCCCCTGTTTCTTTATTGCAATGTTCTGCAACGTTTTCGTTTAATTTCAAGCATTTCATATGAGCACGGAGAGCTTGTGGTTCTGTCCAACAACAACACCGCAGCGTGGTTAGGGCCCAAAACCTGAAATTTTTGGAAAACTAATAAAATTGGACCAATAAACACTCGTGCTACTCGAGACTCAGAAAATCTCGGGCTTTTTTTGGTCTTGGAAACATGAAATTTTTAGAAAACTAATAAAATTGTGCCACTAAACTCATGAGCTACTCGAGAAAACTCGGGCTTCTTTTTTGGCCTTGGAAACCTGAATTTTTTGGAAAACTAAGAAATTGTGCCAATAAACTCGTGTGCTACTCAAAACTCGAGAAAATCTCGGGCTTTTTTGGTCTTGGTCTCGAGTCTCTGAGCCGATCCCCAGTAAATTTTCGGTCTCGAGCAACACTTAAATTAAATACGTCCAAATGTGTTGAGACTGCTGGTGTCGGTTGTGGGAATTGCTTCAAATTCTGGTAATACCTGAGCAAGTACACACTCAAAAAGGTCTTAATTATATATTTTTTAAAAATTTATTAAAATTTAAAGGCAAATTATGACCGTAAATGGGGCAACAAATGTGTTCAGTGTGGAGCCCAATGAACAAACATTAAAGAAATTCCAATATGCGCAAAAATGGGCACTAAAGCTGAACACATCACGATTGTATATGGCAATCTGAATGTAACAAGAAATATTGCTAAGAAATTGACTATTTTTAAATTTTGGAGAGCGGGACCTAGCATGGGGACGGACCGGCGGTAAATTGGACACCGGAATATTGGACACCAAAGAAAATTTGGACACCGGCGGAAAACTGGACACCAAATTACGCTTATAAAACGATGTCATGACAATCGTACAAAAGCAACCCGTACAATGGCTTAGACTAAGCCTAAGCTTTGGCTCAGGCTTAGGCTTGCTTGGGCTTAGGCATAGGCTTAAGCTTAGGCTATATTTAGCAAAAAAATTTTTATTATATCCAATAGTGTCTAATTTTCTGATGTCCAAATTGCCGGAGCCTTTTTTATTATAAAAGGTAATTGTTTTTGAAATTGCGGTTCATGTAATGTTTTTGGTAGTTGGCACGACTGAAAATCTCGAAAATTACGGTCAAGTTGAGAATGTATGTGAGCAATCCCATCATCGCATGCGCATTGTGCAGCGTTATCCAACAAATCCACCAGACAAGCAAATTGTGCCGTCTGTTGCGCATCACCGCCCACAAAAAGCGTGGCATCACAAAGCCAGGAAGCACAAAAGCGATCAGAAAGACGTGGAAGAATATAATTTGTTCTATTGGGAAATTTTTTTATGTAATTCAATAAGTAGCGGGTGCCTGAACAGTCGGACCTAGGCTGGAGCTTTTGTGGCTTCGCCAAATGATAGCCATCAGGGCTGCACGCAACTAGATTTTCAATTACGGAAATCCGTAATCCGTAATTACGGCGATTTTCTCAATTACGGAAATCCGTAATTACGGGCGGTCAAAAAACGCAATTTCCCGTAATCCGTGATCCGTAAATTTCAAATTTCATTTGCTGAATTTTTCAAATTTATATGAAAAAAACGAATAGAAAAACTGGTTAAAAGTAAATTATAAATATGCTCAGAATTAAAGCTTTGTAAGCTTTTTGATGCGAAAAATAACAAAAAAAAAATCCATCCGTAACCCGTAATCCGTAATTATGAGACCCAAAATCCCCGTAATCCGTGATCCGTAATTACGTGCAGCCCTGATCGCCATACAAATGTATACTGTCCCAAACTCATGCATATTACAAATTTGCCACCTTGTCGTTCGTCATAAATGACGTCCGCCATTTGCCGGATTCGCGTCCCATTTGCAAACTCCAAATAATAAGTGTAATGGCCATGACGCCGATTTGACGGCTTCAAACTGTGTAAAATGCACGCGGAGCTGACCAATTGAAAGATGGTGACAAACTGTGGGAAAATGTAAAAATAAAAGATTTTTTTTAATAAATATTCAATAAAAAAAATATTTTTCGCAAAATAGGCACATAAAAAGGCAGAAAAAATCGCAAAATATGCATTAAATAGGCGCAAAAATAGGCAAATTAAATTTTTTATTAACACTTTTTTGGTAGCAAAACACAAAAAACTCAATCAAAAAATAATGTTGGTTATATATTTTAATTGTAAATGAAATATTAAATATTTTAAAGTTTTTTTTTCGTATAAGGATAATTGAGATAATTGATTAACCAAAAATTTTTACCAAGGAAAAAAAAATCTTCCGAAAATCCTGAAAATAGGTTCCAAAAATGACGAAATTGGCACAAAATAGGCGCCTAATCATTAAGCATAAAAATCCCCGAAAGAAGCAAAAATAGGCATTATAAAGGTCATAGGAGAAACCCCAAACCAAGTTGTAAAGTCGTTTTTTGTGCATAATTTGCCTAAATTCTAATCAATCCTATTTCAAAAGTAAAAATAAAAAAAGATTATTTAATAAATTAAAGAAAAAAATTTTTTCAATATGTGGCCAGAAAATGCCAATACTTATAAATAATGAGGCCAGAAAATGCCAATACTTATAAATAATGAGGCCAGAAAATGCCAATACTTATAAAAAAAAACGCTTCTGCCAATTTTTTTTTATATTACCGGGCTGACAATCGCAGCAATGGCAATTGTAAATTTAAGACCTGACATTTTTTATCTAAATATAATTTTTATTTCAAATTTATCTAAAAAAATTTGTAATTGATACAACCAAAAATGATTTTGCATAAAATAAATTTATTTTGAATGGCACACACCCGGTGTGTGTGGCATGGCACAGACAGCAGGCGGCGGCTCGTCGTCTCTTGGCATTATTGGAAAGAAGAGGCGGGCGACGGCTGCCGACACAAATAGGCACCACAAAATGAGATTATTTGAACACAATTACATTGTATTTATGCCTTCAAACACGAAAGCATTGGACAGAAAAAAATGAGGGGCAAATATGAAAAATTAAAACAATTTAAAGCACTAATTTGTTATATTTTTTGCAAAAAATAATTTCCAATTATTAGGAAAAATAAAATTTTTTAAAATTTAAAAATTTTTAAATTTATCTGAGTATTTTTGAATTAATAAAGAAACATTTTCTGTCACACCTAATAATTCATTTTATCAATTTTTGTAAAAAAATAGTGAATTTTTTATTTTTCGCATTTTTTTCAAAAAATAAATTAAAAATTATATTTTTTTGCAAAAAATAATATACCAATTATTAGGCAAAATAAAAAATTTTTTTATAAGTTATCTGAAGACTTCTTTGTGGAGAATATTTTATGAATAAATAAAGTAACATTTTCGCTCACACCAAATAATTCATTTTATCAAATTATAAACAAATAAATAATTTTTATTTTTCCCATTTAATTTTTAAAAATAAATAAAATTATATATTTTTTCAATAAAATAATTCACCAATGATTATGCAAAATAAATATTTAATTTTTTTTTATAAATTATTGGGTATTATTTTTAAGAGTATTTTATTAATAAATTTAAAAAACGTTTCTCTTACATTAAAATATTTTATTTTTTAATTAACCTAATAAAATATAAGCAATTTTTTTTATTTTTTGCATTTAATTTTTAAAAAATCAAAGATTATATTATTCGCAATGGAAGGAAGAAGCATCTCTTTTTGGCACTGGCCAAGGAATTGAAAATCAATAAATTTCTTCCTTCTAAAGCGGTGCTTCTTCAAAGGGGCAATTTCGTTCCCTTTCTGCTTTCACAACACTCTTTTTGTTGTGCCAATGTGTGTAATAATTAGGGGTGATATTTTTAGGCTCTAAAAACTAGAGTTGAGCGGGACCGGGAAATTTGACAAAAACCGGGACCGGGACTTACCGGGACCAGAAAAGTCGGGACCGGGACCGGGACAGCGAAAAAACCCGGGACCAACCGGGACTTTTCCTAAGTGAAAATTTTTTTTGAAAAAAATTGAAAATTTAAGTGCACTTTGTTACGAAAATTGCCAATATTCAAAAATGTACCAATAAAATTTTGTATTTACGTTTTGGTGGACGAGTTCGAGGAAAATTTTTAAAAATTTTGTTTTCAGGGGGGGTTTTTGGAATTTTCTGAGTCCCAAAATTCTGTATTTTTTTAAAATAAATTTACAATCTTTTAAATTTTTTGCTTTTAAATCGCTGTTTTTGTGGCAATGTTTTTTCAAAAAACTTTTTTGGAACAGTGGGAGGGGGCGGGGTCCGGCGGTGCGATAGGCGCCGCCGGAAAAATTTTGAAATTTTGAGCGAGATTTGTTAACAGAATTTGTCAATTATGGGTTTTTAGGCTATTAAAAATGAAAAAAATAATAATTTTAAATTAAAATATTTTTTATTAATAAAATTCAATTAAAATAATGGTAAAGAAAATATAAAAAAATTTTCTGTTCCATCAGGGAATTGAACCGAAGAGACAAATAATGAAAGTAAAAAGGTTAGCCACTTGACCACTTATGCATATGAACAGATTCTATAAATGAAAATAAATAATTTAATTTATTTTTATCAAAAAATTCATGAAGCCCCCCTGCGAGGCGATACTTATTTGGGTTAATTGAATAATAGGAAAATAATTATGCACAGTTGGTTTATTGTTTTTTTTGAATTTCGATTTTAAAATTGTATGAAAATGTAAGACCGGTAAACATTGAGCAAATCATTAGAAAATAAAAGAATTTTGTGTGTTAATTGATGTATTGAAAAAGTTAAATATTATGCTGAAGAAAGTAGGGCAAAGCCGCAAATGTCCGATTTTGGCTTGGGCCGCAAAATCAGCAAAAAATTGGGCCGCAAATGTCGGGCCGCAAATGTCCGGGACGCAAATGTCCGATTTGGCTGGGGCCGCAAATGTCCGAGCCGCAAATGTCCGGGACGCAAATGTCCGATTTGGCTGGGGCCGCAAATGTCCGAGCCGCAAATGTCCGGGACGCAAATGTCTGGACACCCTCACCAATTCCCTTCTCTTTTCTCACCCAGACCACCATTCTTACCAGTGCTTATTTAATCCCGCCGGGACCGGGACTGGCAAAACCGGGACCGGGATTTCTGTTTTTCCAAAAACCAGGATCGGGACCTGAAAAACCCGGGATTTCCCGCCCCGGTCCCGGTCCCGGTCCCGCTCATAATTGATAGGTACGCACGAATTGACATTGGTTAATTATAATTACTTAGATTTCTTTCGATATTGTCTATGTAATTTTCATGAATTAATTTCCCAAATTAGAATAGGTCGAATCAAATTTTTGTAACAGAATTTATCAAATGGAACATTATTCTATAAACTAAAAAATGTAAAGGATTTTATAAATAAAAATTACCGAAAAATAAAGCTTTCCCGACAAATTGTTGAGATAATTATTCTAGACGATTTTTTTATATCTCAATGCTTAACTATCGCCTTTTTGTATCGCAACTGGTAGAAATTGGCAGTGAAAAAAAGTTTGTTTGTAACTATTTACAATAAAAATTTATGCAGCATTTCTAAAATGGATGTAAAAATAAGTTCTTGCGTAATATTTTTATATTATGTGTTGAAGAATTTGAGTCTGCTTCTGTTGCAATTGGAAAATTTTTCAGCTTTTCTCGAAAAGTTTTTTCCCAGAAAAACGATGGGACAAATAAAAAACTAAACATCTCTCATGACCAATTTAAATTCCCTTACATTTTGGGTTTACTTTACTATGCTGGCCCATGAAAAAATGCAGTTTTTCCGATGCCAAATTTTCGTGAATTTTCTTTCGGCGCGTCATAAGCGGATTGTTTGGTGGCAAATGCAAACAAATTTTGTGTTATTCGAATGCGCTAGGCGGGCTCTACATTTCCAAATGTATCAACAAAGGGTCTATCTCCACTCTCTGGCGAGGTATGGCCAGCCAAAGCAGAGTGGGGCATAAACAAGAATTTTTTAAAAATTAGGACAAATCAATATTGAGATAAAAACTTTTTAAATCAAAAATTCTTGTCAAGAAAATAAATAAATTTTGGAGATAAATTTTTGAGAAATTTTTCTTTTATTAGGGGTGTATTTTTAAAAAAATTTAGGTCGATTCTTAGGGTTGTATTTTTTTTCGTTTTTATTGCATTTTTATTAACAAATTTTGGGCAAAAGGCCAAATAGGTCAAATAGGTTTTTTCGAAATTTTTTAAGCTTTTAAGGCTCTCAAAATAAAAAACTAGAAAATCGTTGTTAATAACAGAAAACTAAACTAAAAATCGTATCACTAAATAATTCGCTAAAAGCAAATTGCGCTTGCTAAAAATGAATGTTGCCCGTCCATTAGGGAAAAAAAAATTAAATTATTTTATTTTATTTTAAATAAAAATACAATATTTTGTACAAAAATGGCCAAATTTTGTGAATTTGCCAATTTTTATAAAATAATAAATTTTTGTAGTCCGGCGGTGCCGGTAGGCGCCGCCGGGTGGAAAAATCTAAAATTTGATTGCAATTTGTTAACAGATTTTGTTCGTAAAATGAGCCAAAAAATGAGAACCATAAAAAATCGGTCTCGAGTTTCGGGTCAAGTCTCGGTCTCGAGCCTAGGAAAATTTTCGGTCTTGGACAGCACTACCATTGGCACGCGCGGAGCGCCCAAATTTGCATATTTATCATCATTTTGCGTTCAAAATCGATTCCGACCTTTTTTAAATGGTTTTTTGTTTTTGATCTATAAGATATATTTGCCCAATTATTAAGAAAATAAGGGTTAAAGTCAGGGTTGCCATCCGTCCTTGAATGGCAAGGACGTCCTTGAAATTGGGCCCTCTTTCTTGAAAATAAAAAATGTCCTTGTATGCAAGGACGTCCTTGAAAATGAGCATTTGGAAAAGTTTAAAAAAAATCAAAGAAATTTGAGAAATCTTTGTAATTTTCAACAATATTTTGATTAAATTATGGCATTATGTCATTTAAAAATGTAATTTTTGAGAATTTTTGAAATTTTATGGCATTAAGTCACTAGTCACTATTTTTCTTAAAAAATTAGCCAAAAATCGCAAATTTTGGTCATTTTTGGAGAAAAATCTGTAAACAACTCGCATTAAAATTACAAATTTTTCCGGACCCCCCTATCCTCAAAAAAAATTTTTAAAAAGCGCGCCGTAAAAAAAACCCATTTTATAAACAAAAAAAGTCGTCGCATGGCTTAAAATCGCAAAAATTAGGCAGTTTTTGGTGAAAATCTGTTAACAAATTGCATTCAAATTTTCAAAATTTTTCCCCGGCGGCGCCTGTCGGCACCGCCGGACCCCCCCCCCCCCCCTCTGTCCCACAAAAATTTTGGAAAAAGCGCGCCACAAAAAAAGCGTTTTTAAAGCAGAAAAAAGTCGTCGTAAATGAAGAAAATGATAAGTGAAAACAAAAAAATGTTGGAAAAAAACAATTCCGGTGAAAAATACAAGCCATTTGAATAAATATTAACCATTTTGCATTGCATATAATAAAAATTTTAAATGTCCTTGAATTTCATGAATTTTCCCCACTATGTCCTTGCAAATCGGCATACCCGTCCTTGGAAACCAACTTCGGACGATACCATCCCTGGTTAAAGTGGACAATATTTGAAAATTTTTTGGGATTTGTTAACTGCTTTTGCCATAACCTAATTTTGAGCGAGTTTTAAAGAAATTTAATGAGTTTTTATTTAAATGGGGTCATCCTTGAAACTTGACTTTTTATTTGTTTTCGCACAATATAGGTAGTTGACTTTGTTCAAATAAGTTTCAGGAATAGAGCTTGGGCCGGCGGTGCCGATAGACGCCGCCGGGGAAATTTTTGAAAATTTTGCTCTGTTTCTTAGCAAAAATTTCCCAAAAAATGACTAAATTTCTCTATGAAAACAATATGTAATGTGTAAATATTCAATTTTATCCAGTGTACATTTTTCACGGACACATTCATGCTCTGTAAATTTTACAACATAAATCAGGCATCTAGCCAGGGGAAAGTGTGGACAATCCCCCCCCCCCGCTCCCCGAAATGAAAAATTAAAAAAATTTCAAGAAAAAAGACAACTTTTTTAAAATTTTAAGCAATTTTTTAAAATGCTTTAAAATTTCCAAACAATTTTCCTGGCGGCGCCTAAGGGCACCGACTGATCTAAATTTTGCCAGCTAAATTTTCCATATTTCATTCAGAAAAATGAGTCAATTTCTTTTGCATTCATTTGTCATTCTGCCGTTGATCGCTCTGATCATTTGTGGCACAATTGTAGCATTTGAGAGGTTGAAGATGATGATGACACACCGGAGGCGGAGGAGAAGGACATGATCAAGGCAAAGGCACTGGGCGAAACGTACTTTTGGCGCCAAATGATTGAGGGATGGAATTGCAGCGATGAGTCATTGAAAAACTGAGTAATTATTATGGCTATCACATGTGTGATGCTACTCAAAAAAAAAAGTTATGAGCATTGGAAAGTGATGGCAATGATATCCGATGGATATGTGAAAAATTTGGAAGACCAAGGTAAAAAAAACGATTCAAAAGATTATAACATTTTTTAATATTAATTTCTTAAAATCCATTTTTTCAATTAGTGAAACCAGAATTTGTAATGAGTGCTGGAAGAAAATGCAGATGGTAAATTGATTTATGAAAAACTGAAAATTCGATTGACTTCGAACACCGGTAACTCATTCGCAAAAAATCATAAAATTCTTTAAAATGGGAAAATAGAGGTTTAGCAAACGATGCCTGAGTTTTTTAAATTTTTTTCTATAATTACGACAATTTTTAAACCAAAAATTTTATGGGGTGAAAACCAAGATGTTCGTTGGAAAAAAAATGGAAAAGTTGACAGAGCAAAAGGAAAGAAAACGGAAAAAACAGGAGACAAAAGTGTGACAAAAATTGATCACCTGAAGTGAGTGAGAGAGAGTGATTGAGTAAGCGAGAGAAAGAGAGTGCATCGGAGAGATGAAGTGAAGTGGACAAAGAAAGTGATTAGCCTAGCGATTATTAGTTTCAGTTTGTGATCAACCAGCCAACCAAACGATCACTCTTTCCTTTTTTTTATTCTGTCCTAAATTTTTTCGAGTATTTAAATTTTTTTCGCAACTTTTTCTTCGGTATAAACTCTGGATATTTGATTCTGTTGTTTTTAGTGAGCAATTTCAAACTAGTTGAGGATTTCTTACCTTCAAGAAAAATTAAAAACAAAAAAGCTATGCCAAGTAGACTTTTCTCCACTTGAGACTGATAGTCTTTGCATATTTTTGCATGTTTAATATTCGTGCATATTTGAAAACCTAAGTAATTTAAGAAATTAATGGATTAGAGAAATCTTGAGAAATATTTTTCTGTACTTAATTTGATCATTTTATGTGCAATTTTTTCACTCTTTTTTGTTACTCATTTTTATGCGCATTTTTTTACGATTTTCTATGCATATAGGTAGATAGCCCTTCTTACTAATCATCCATCATTCAATGATTAGAACAAAATTTTTTTTGATCAATTTACAAAAATGCTGGAGGGAAGGATGGACTGATCAAACATTGCCCAATGATTGACGACTGACTGATTGTTGGCATTACAAAAATTTCCCCCTCATTTTGTTCATTTTCCGGCAACAAAATTTTTGGCGACTGTGCTGTTCTTTCATTCTTCATTCACCGTCCCGAGAAGTTTCTCAAGAGTTTTACTACATTATTTTCTGTTTGTTTGTTTGTTTTTTGTTAATTCCCGCCACTTAAAATTGTCGTACATTGCCCTCCCTCACCCATCAGCAGCATGTAAAATTGGCTTTTCCTTCTGCTTCAACATAATGCTTTTTGCTTGCTTCAATCTTTACATTAGCGCAGGTCGCCGACTTCCAATTTGTTTAAATTTGAAATTTTGAACTTTCATTGGATAGCGGCACTGTTAAGTGCCGTCATTGTGTTTCGAATTAAAAGGGGGTTCCAAAATTTGCCGCTTTTACCAGTCTTGATTAAAATTTGTGCGATTGCGGACTGCGGCAAATTTTTGGAAAATTCGAAACCATTTTTTGGGATTTGCTCCAAATTTCGGCATTTGATTTTCATGGAAAGTTCTTTTTAATTTATGATACTCCATCACTATTCTCAAGAATATTAATAAAGTCCCGATAATAAGTTATCTGAGCGAGTAATACATTATTCTGGCGCAAAAATTTCTGGAATAAATAATGCCGCAATTTCGGTCCCCAACGGAATAAATAATGCCGAAATTTCGGTCCCCGAAAATTGGCGTAATGCGGGATGCAAATCTGGATTATGAGCATTCACTGGTCCCATAAACCGGTTTTAATCAAAATTAAAATTTAAAAATAAGAAAATAAATTTTGAGTTATAAACATTTTGGAACAAGTCGTGCCGTGCCCTTCATTATTTAATGGAAGCAACAGCACCAATGGCCACTTCAACGGATGAGGGCGGAAGTCCGAGGGCAAATATGGAGGAGGGATTGTTGTCATTGCCCCGGGACTCGGTGACTTTGTCAGTGCCAAGCAGCAGACTGAAAATGCCAAGACGGTCCAAAGGTAAGTAAGTACAACTTAATTGGCCCATGAGCTTGATGGGCATGGCATATTCCTGCCTCTCGAAATGAATAGTAAAAATTTTAAATTTTCGATAAATTATCAAATTTTTTGTAAATTTTTGGGCCAATTTTTTCTCAGTAAAATTTAATAAAAGTTGGTTTTCCCCAGTTTTTCCCATATTTGCTGTACCTTTGCACTCTATCCCTCAAGAATTAAATGAAATGAATGTGAAAAGAGCGGAAGAGAGAAATGAAAATTATAGATGCAGAGCGGAAGTGGGAAAGAGAACGGGGCGAGAGAGAGAAGAGAGGGAGAGAGAGAGAGAGCGATAGAAATTGAAAATAGAGAAAGCATAGAGACAAAAGTGGCAGAAATTGGAGATACAATAGGCATAAAGAATTGTGAAAATAAATAGCTAATTCATAGAATAAGGTAGCGAGAGAGAGAGAGATAGACGAGAGAAAGAACAAGGAGAGAGAAACAAAGGGAGAGAGAGATTAATATATATAAAGAGAGAAAGAAAGAGAGAGTCTGAGTGCAAAGAGATGTGTGCCAATTTATTTGCTAATTGCTTTGTTTGCCGCCGCCACTTTATGCCAATGGCCATGTAATGAAAAGCCATTTTCATTATTACAGAGGACAGGTTGTTGTCGGCATTAGGACCATTCATTTATTTGTTCCTGCCAAAGTCATCCCATCCCATTAAATCCCCTAATTTATTTAAAAAAATGTTTTTTGTTCGCCAATTAGAAAGCTTGGCGTTCCATCGCGACCCGTTCAATCGGCCGGAATTGGTGCACACCTTGCGCGGGCGTGAGCTTGTACTGTTTGTGTTACTGTACGCAATCGGTGTGATTGCCATTGTGTTCATATTTGGTGAGTGCTTTTTTGGGTGGCATTTTGCCGAAATTGGCATTCCAAATTTTGTTTGTAGCACTTTTATATTTTGGTTTTTGAGTTGCAACAAAATTTTTTGTCCTATTTTTTATTTTCAATATTTCAAAAAATTGCCAAAAAAACGAAAAATGTTCCCTTGAGAATTAATCTATTTAAAAAATTGAATTATGAATTTCTATTTTAAACCAATTTTTCCCGTCTAAAAGTTTTTAGTGATTTTAATGAATTTTAAGAAATTATTTTTGTCTCTGTGAAAAAAGGGTAAAAATTTAAATGAAAAATATCAATTTTTCATTTTTATGTCAATTTTAAAATTTTTAAAATTTAATTTCAATCAAAAACAAAAAAAATGGCAAAATTTTTCGATAACAATTACAAAAAACAGAGTGTACAATGCCCGTGTTTTGGATCAATGATCAAAGTCGCGCAGAGCAGCGCCGTCGTGCCGCAATTGTGGTCCGATCGGCACAGAAAGTGATGCTGGACCGAGAAATGCCATCGTCAATTGGCCCACTCAGAAAGACATGAGCAAAAAGAACTGAAAGACAAATCAGCAAATTTGATCAAAACTTTTAATGCATGCTTATAGTTAATTAGATTTATTTAATAAAGGGTATTTTTTTATTTTCGAAAAGATTCGTAATGAAACAAATCGAATTTTTGTTATAAATTCATTTTGTTTTTTGCATTAAAAATAGGAAATTCATTTATTTTTTTATAAAATTGCTTATTTTTAGGCTTTCATAAAATGTTGTTTTAGAAATTTATAAAAAATTCTTTTTTTTTCAGAATTTTTTTTTTTGATTTAGTTATAGAAATGATTTTTTTATTTATTGGAAAATAAAAATTGCTGTATTATATATTTTTGCATTTCAATTTTTCGCATTTAAATTCATATTTTTATTGAACAAAAAAGTTTTTCTGGATAAATCTGTTTTTATATCTCCTTTTATCTCTCCTTTCATATGCGTTTGGTTTCCACACCATCGCATAAATTAGGTGCTCGAACTGCCAGCAGAATTGATCCATCCAATTCGGGGCATAACTTTGAAGCGCACTGATTGGCTCTGCTGTTGTTCCCTGAGGCATTTTTTGTTTCAAAATTTTAAATTATTCAACATCAAAAGGTTGTTGCTCACTTGTCCTCCTTTTTCGGCATCACTTCTTCATGTGCCGCTTCCTCCGAATAGCATTCGCACTCTCCGGGCGGTCCGTCGGGGCCCGGAGGTCCAGGCGGACCCGCAGTTCCAACATTATCCTTGTAATTGCTGGAAGAAAAATGGGAAATAATAATTCATAATTAGGGCTTAAGCCTTATAATGAGTTCGAGAATTTAGACCGAGAATCACTCCAAGGAATTTGAGACCGAAAATGGCCCAAAGGGTCGAACTGAGAAAAGACCAAAAGAATTGATACCTAAAAGGAGCCGAAGATTCAAAACTATGCTTAAAACCTCAAGAATTGATCGAGATTGAGTTTAAGTATCTAGGATTAACCCCAAGAATCGAGACCGAGATTAGAACATAAGGGTCGAAAATGACAAAGATAAAGAGTTGATATCGAAATGGACACGAGATTCAAACCTATATTTAATCCCCTACGATTGATTAACCCCTGAGAATTGAGTCCAAGCGTCTAGGAGCAACCCCAAGAATCGAGACCGAGATTAGAACCTAAGACTCGAAACTGAGAATTGAGATAAAATCGAACCCGTCGCTTTCAACGCTATGATCATAACGCTTCTCCCGTTCCGCTTCTTTCTTTTCTTCCGTTTCCTCCTTTCTCTTGTACCCTTCTTTCTCTTCGCTTTTCTTGACATAGCGTTCCACCGGTGACGGACATTTGCCCGGTTTGCCCGGAGGGCCCGGTGGCCCCGCGGGGCCGGCATCGCCGGGGCGCCCCACTGGGCATTTTTTGTCGGCAAACTCAGCCCGAGCAGCTCTGATCACTACCGCATCCTGTACAATTTTTAATTTTTCCTTATTTTGTTTCAAAATTTTCCCATCTAATATTCTACCGCAAACTCCGACATGGCCGATCTTTTGCTAGGCGTATACTTGGGCGGTCTTGTTCCATATTTGGATGTAGTGGTGTCATATTTCGGGGTCGTCGTGCCGTACTTGGAAGTTGTAGTGTCGTATTTCGAAGTTGTAGTGTCGTATTCCGAAGTCGTAGTTCCGTAATTGGAAGTCGTAGTGTCATGTTCTGGCGTTGTTGTGCCGTAGTTAGAAGTCGTTGTGCCGTAGTTGGATGTTGTGGTGCCATATTTGGAAGTTGTGGTGTCGTACTTGGATGTTGTGGTCCCATATTTCGATGTCGTTGTCTCATATTCTGGCGTTGTTGTGCCGTATTTAGAAGTCGTGATGTCATATTTTGGTCTCGTAGTGCCGTACTTGGAAGTCGTGGTGTCGTATTTGGGTGTTGTTGTTTTGCCGTACTTTGGCTTCGTCGGGCATTTCCCAGGTGCTCCAGGTTTTCCAAGCGGTCCTGGTGGACCGGTCGGTCCCTTTTTACCAGGCTTGCATTTCCATGCCTCGGTGCCGTATATGAACAGGCATAAGCCGGCCAGAAGAAGGTATGGCTTCAGCAGAATAGTTCCAAACATTATAACAACTTAATAAATAATGTCATTCAAAAAAATTATATTCAAATTAAATAAAATTTTAAAAGTTTGCAATTTTTGATAATGATAATTAATTATATTTTTCTTTTTAAGTTTTTCTTAGGAAATTTTCGGCAAAGTGCCAAAATAGGATATTTCAAAGCTTAAGATTTAGGATTTATGATTCCAAAAATTTGACGTTTTTTAAATATTATCCGTAAGTTAAATTATTTCATTCAATAATTTATTAAAATAAATTTGTAGGTATGATATTATTATTTTTTAAATTAAATAACTTATTTTATTATGTACAAAAATGCATTACTTCTTCACTTTTTATATATTATGGGCGACCTTTTAATTAACTTTTTGCAGCAACTCCTCATTCGATTAAACAAACATTTTTTCTTAATGAGATCATTTAGCGATGAATGGACAAAAATAAAAAATTACAAATTATTTTTTCATTCCAATTACAAATTTAGGAGTAGTTGCAAACTTGTTTAAAATTATTTTGTCGAATGATATTGAAACAAAATTGAAAAATTAAAATAAATTTAATGGGTGTGCACATAAAAATTAATTAATCAACTAATTAATTAATTGCGCAATAAATTTTACAATTGTGAAAAATAGTAAAAATAATGGTCACATTCCAATTTAAATTTATTAATATTTCTTCAAATAACTATTTTTATTTGGAAAGTAAAATTATTATTTTTTTTTATTTTAAGACAAACTAATGACCCATTTCTTTTGTTTGCTTAGGCTAATTTTTTGATAAATTTTTGCAGTTTTTAAGCGACAAATTAATTTTAGGCTAATATTTCTGCAGCTATCTAAATAAAACTGACGCATTAATGCTGTATTTAATCAGAATTTTTTGTCTCATTATTATCAAAATGGCGTCATTTATTTTGTTTATTATTTTGATTATTACGAAAGGTATGAAATTGGTTTAAATTAATTTAATAAAAAATAAAATAAAAAATTTAATTTAGCTAATAACTCAATGGGACAGGATTCTGGTACTAATGGTAACACGATCATATGAAATATTAAGAAAATGGAATAACACTAATTATCAAATAAAAAATTCATTTAAATTTCATTTTTTTCTATGAAAATTTTCATTTAAATTAAAACGAATTGAAACATTTTAATAATTATTAAAAAATAAAAAATAATGAAATATTAAAAAAATATATATTCAATAATATATGAATAAACAAAGGTATTTAAATAATTTAATATTTTGTTCCTTATAATAAATTTTGACATCAATTAAAATAAAAATCTTTTCGATTGAATCATTATTTTTAAATAATTAACCTAATAAAATTGATCAGTTGTTCCTAATTAACAGATGTCCAATTAACGTTGGTCAACGGTTGTCCATACAAAATTTATGTTGCCGGTGCGGTGCAAGTGAATTTGACGGTCAATGAAAGACAAACAAAAAATGTGCCGTCAGTGAGCACAGCGCAACGATTATGGGCCAACACTGACTGTGACAGCGAAGTAAGGAATAATTGCTCAAGAGTCGAGTTCTCGACTCTCTTGGTCAATTCCCGATTTTAAATATTAAGACAAATTTCGGGCCCAGGTTCATTCTCTCTATTTGAAAAATTGTCGGTCTCGACAATAATCATCATTATTGGAAAATTGTTGGTCTTATTTTTAGGGGAATTCTCGGTATTGGACAAATTGTCAGTCTCAAGGTAATTCTCATTCTTGGGCATTATCAGTATCAATCTTGGGACAATTCTCTGTATCAACTCTTGAGACAATTCTCTGTCTTGGAATAATTGTCGGTCTTTTTTCTTTGGCAATTCTCGGTCTGGATTAATTGTCGATCTCGAGGATAATTCTCATTCTTGAACATTATCGGTCCGAGAGGACAATGCCAATTTTCGTCTCGGTCTCGAGTCTTGGAAATTTTCAATTGTGGAATAGCATAAGAAATCGTTTTACTTACAAGCACCATTAAGATGTACAAATGAACATTATTTTTGGAAAATTAAAAAAAAAAAATTCTTAGCCTTTTTAGGCAATAAATAATTACTTTCCAAGTTTATGTCGACACTCAAAAGATGCTCACGGCAAAAGATTATTTTAGCTTCTTGAGTATGTCGTGAAACATTTATTTTCCAAAAGTTAAATATAAATTTAGCCAATGCTTCATGAGTCCTTGCAAATAAAACACTTAATTAATTACCTGTTCCTCTGAGACTTAATTTCTTTTTAGTTTGGTTTTAAAAGCGCTTATAAAAGGTTAGATTATTGAAAAATTGGCTGAAAATTTTTGGAAAATTTTTGATTACAGCTCTGAATTTGCCATTTCTGTCACTATTTTTGCTATTTGCCCAAATTTTAGGCCTTTATTCTGGTAATTTTCGCCTCAAAAAATCTAACAAATATTTAATTCTGATATAATTACAATTTACTTTTACTAGTTTTTCTATTGTATTTTTTTTTAAATATAAAATTTTAAAAAGTTAAAAAAATTGAAAATTACGGATTATGGATTACGGGAAATTACGGTGTTCTTGGACCCCCGTAATTAGGGATTACGGATTTCTGTAATTGCAAATCCAGTTACTTGCAGCCCTGATTTAAACCCTTAATTACCTATAATTAAAGTGTCCTTTTTTGCCAGAACAACCCGTTGTGCAACCTTCAAGCAGCGATGCCGCCAATTTCACTCTTCGAGTGGACCTTTGATGCGGACGGGAAACAAACATATGATGTCAGTTATGTGGACGGTGCCAATGTGCCGATCAGTGTACGTGTGCTGAATTGTCCTGGTGTCAATTTCAACAAAAAATTGGGCAACAGTTTGGACACTTTGGTCGACCAGTTGCCCGATGCAATGAAAATGGATGTATTTGGTGTACGTTTTATTGGCACAATTAGGGGGTAAATTAGCAACAAAAAAAAATTAATGAAAAGGGTATAGGGCTGATGCTAGTGAGAGTGCTTATTTGTAAGATTTGTTATTTTAATTTATTTTTAAATGTGTCCTACCCATGATTTATAGATTTTTTATAGTATGCGCAGAAAATTCTTAAAATTTTCAGCCGACTCGAAAATTTTAACACTAATATTTTCCATTGATTTCATCAATTTTCAAAAACTTGGGTGCTCAATTTTTGGTCATATTTTTTTCTCATACTTCCTGTTTTACTTTCTCACATAATCTCTCCACCTTCTCCCTCTTCTCTCACATAATCCCTCCCCCTTCTCTCTCTCTCTCTCCCCCCTTTTCTCTATCCATCTCTCTCTCTTTCGCAGTGACTCTCCCTATTCATGTACTATTTCCCCATCGAAAATTAAATTTTTTAAAACAGAAAAAGCGTGTCAAAAGCGTGTGTTTGGCGTACAACACCGACTCAGTGTGCTGTCGAAGCCCATTTGGTACGCCGGAAACGTGTGGCCCAACCAAGGGGTGGACCGATGATCAGAAAAAGGGCTACGAAGCAATGTTAGCCGCTTTTCCCAACTCGTACAACTACGCGTATGATGATCACATTGCGACGGAAGTGTGCATAAATGCCAAACAATTCACGATCGGATTTTGCACCAACGTGTAAAGAAACATAAAGCAAAGCGTTTTTCGTCAAGAAAAGAAATTGTGCCCATTTTTATTAGAGACCGGCGCGGGACGGGAAAATCTGTTAATAAATCGCACAAAAAATTTCTCCGGCGGTGCCTATCGGCGCATCCCTCTGTTCCAAGTTTTTTGAAAAAATTGCGCCGCAAAAAAGCGGTTTTGAAAAGCAACTAAATAGTCAAATTTATGGACCATTAACAGATTTGATTCCCGATCTCTTTTTACCCTCTTACCCATTCGAAAAATCTTAGACGCCCTTTTATTGCATCCCGCCAGCCCTAAAAATTTATTGTTCAAAACTTCAGGTATTTTTTAATTTTTGGAAATTTTTTGAAATTTAATTTTTAAAAAATTTTGAATTTTCCAAAATCCCGCAATCCCGCGCGGGATGCCGCAAATTTTAAATGCGGGATTTGCGGGATTAATCCCGCGGGATCCCGTCCCGCAAAAAATTTTGGATTCCAATCCCGCAGCGGGATCCGCACATTTGAAATTTCCGGTCTCTAATTTTTATACACTGGCAAAATGAATTTTCTAAAAGTTTTCGTTTTAAAAGTTTTTTTTCGACCCAAAAATAAAACCCCGTAGTCTGTAAAAACTTTCGGGCTACGGGTCCATAAAAATCTTTGTGCGGTTTTGGCCCCATTGATTGGGTCGGATGCTCAAAAACCGGACTCAAAAAGCTTAAGAATCCGGAATGGCTTTTTAAAAAAAACATTATTTGTTGAAAAAATTTAATAAATTTGTTTGACAATTTTTAATCCGAATTTATAAAAATTTAAGCGAAATTAGATTTTACAGCTAAATGAAGGGAAAACGCCCACCGGTTTGGCCAAAATTCGCATTGGCGCCAAATGCCTATAAAGTATTATAATAATTTTTCATATCTAAACAACTAAATAAATCGCTCGACCCCTTGAACATAAAAAACCTTGATAATTGTAGAACATAAAAAAGGTAACCCGCTCGGTGGGAGTAGAACCCACACACCCTTTCCAAACCGTGGAATGCTCAACCGACTGAGCTACGGTGCTTTATTTAGAGGTTCTCCCATGCCCTTTGTCCTACTTTCTCACACACTCCACTTACTTCTTGCTACAGATGATAAAATAATATATAATATATAAAAAATAATAAGATAATACTTAAATTATAAAAATCTATTAATCCTCTCACCTCCTCCCCTCTGAAGAAAATGCCATGGATTTTAAAAAAAGCGTTGGCGCATTTGTCATATGACTAGCGCAAATGCAATCCCATTATTACGCGGCTTACAGGCAAAGTGCAAATATGGTCACAATGAAAAGTGCAATAAAATTTTTTTTTTTTTTTGCCAAAATTAGGCTTCGATGAATGTGGATGCCCTTTATTGGAAAAGTAAATCCATATAAATTGGCATACAGGCAGTGGGTGAATTATTATTATTATTATTAGTTTTACTTTTTTTTAATATTTCCATTTTATTTTATTTTTTATTTCCTTAAAATGATTGCGAGAGCTGTTGTGATGTTAGCTTTTTTCGTGAATGGTAAAAAAATAATAATCTTAGCCTAGAGCCTAAGCCTAACCTAGAGTCGAATCCTAGCCTGGAGCTTGCCTAGAGCCTAAGCATAGTCTAGATTAGAGCCCGGCGCAGGACCGGATCCTGCGCAGGATTTTGCAGGATCCCAGTCCGCAATCCTGCATTTTTTGGAAAATGCAGGATTTGCAGGATTGCAGGATTTGCAGGATTAATCCGGCCGGATCCGTTCCTGCAAAAATTTTTGAATTCCAATCCTGCAACAGGATCCGCAAATTTGGTTTTTGTGCGGGATCCGGCAGGATTTCATTGATTTTTTGAATATTTTAAAGAACAGAATGCCAAATTTTTGAATAAATTTATAATAAATTCAATTAAATTAAATCCAATTTCATCTTAAATTTCATCTAGAATTTGCAAAAAATTTCCCGGCGGCGCCTATCGGCACCACCGGATCGGCTTTTACTTATTAATCCTGTATAAGAAATTGTCAAAATTTTCCAAAAATAATTTCCGGCGGCGCCTATCGGCACAAACGGACCCCTTTGTTCCTAGTTTATGAAAAAATTTCGCCGAAAAAAAGCATTTTTGGAAAAGCAAAGAATAGTCAAATTTATGGACCATTAACAGATTTGATTCCCGATCTCTTTTTACCCTCTGACCCATTCGAAAAATCTTAGACGCCCCTTTTAATGCATCCCGCCAGCACCTAAAATTTCTTTTTCTAAATATCAGGTATTTTTTCTTATTTGGAAATTTTTTGAAATTTAATTAAAATTTTTTCAAAATTTCCAAAAATCTGCAATCCTGCGCGGGATACTGCAAATTTTAAATGCAGGATTTGCAGGATTAATCCGGCCGGGCCGGTCCTGCAAAAATTTTTGAATTCTAATCCTGCAACAGGATCCGCAAATTTGAAATTTCCGGGCTCTAGTATAGATCCTATTTAATTTAAATTTTCAATTTTTAGTTTCCGACGGAATGTCAAACGCTCTTTCGACCGCCAATGGAATACCGTCGTCACAATTTGTGCAAAATCCAAGCATCATGCAACAAATGGCGATGAACAACCATCCGATTAACAACAAATTTGACATTGGCACCAATTCACTTGGAGGTAATGGCAAAAATGGCGGAATATATTTTTTTGAATTTTTTTAAATTTCAAATTTAGTAAATCAGCATCAATCAGTAGCAGAAGCACCAGAAGCAGCACATCAGCAGAAAAAGTGAGAAAACAAATTGTTAAAAAGAAAATTAAAATTAAAAACTTATAATTTAATTTAGAAACAACCGAAAAAATAATCGACATGGAAAAGGGGGAGGTCAACATAAAATGTAAGTTATTGCATTTATTGAAAAACCTTCCCCCCTCCCCCCCCCCTGCTGAATTAGCCTGAAAAGCCCACTTTTTGAAAGGGGTTGAAATATAAAGCCCCTGGGGCGGGGGCTCAATTTCAAGAAAAACGGCAATTAAATTATGTCTTTAAAGCCCCTGGTGAGGGGGCTCAATTTCAAGAAAAACAGCAATTAAAATTATATTTTTAAATTGAAAAAACTGAATTAAGACATGTTTCACAAAATGGACACAAAACAACAAACAAAGGGATAAAGCTGAAGGAAAAGCGAAAACTCAGAATTAAGAGTAGCAAAGATATGGGAGGAATGAGAAGCAAAGTTAAAAAATTGATCATGTAAGTTGGCGCGGGGGAGCAATGGTGGGTGATCACTGATCAGGAGAAATTTTGATCAGTTCTCGTTTGAGCCATGATTTTTTTTAAAACAAAAAGTAAAACAAATTATTTTTTCAAATTATTAAAAAATTTTTTTTTGCACTTTATTTAAATTTTATGTTGAAAAAGCATAGAAAAATAAAAAGGAAGAAAAGTCTTCAAAAAAATGTCTCTAATTAGTGTGAAATTTACTAATTTTAAAAATTAATTGATTTCCATGTAATTAAATTTGTGAAGCATTTGTTCATTTTTTTATATTGCCTTTCATCAAGGTTCTTTGCTTTCTTGCTGCTCAGTGTGAGCACGTATACTGACAAAATGCCGAGCAATGTGATGATCCGTAAGTGTTCGATAATGATTAATTAATGGTGTCAAATTTAAACTAATTAATTCATAAATTTATTTTGGATTCTGTCTTGCTAACAATCTGAAAATGGTTGTTAAAATTCGTAAAATATCTTTAAATATTTTTAAAAATGTAAATATTACAAAAAAAAAATTGACGCTATTTGCAAAGTGACAGTTAACCAATGAATCGAACCCATAAATTTTTGAAAAATCAAATTTCCGATTTTTAAATTTTTATTCGAATTCTGGTTAGAGATTTGATTAATTGGTTAAAATTAGGGTTGAGCGGTACCGGTACTGGTACTGAAAAAAACGGTACAACTGAGAACCTAGTACCGGTTTTGACCGGTACCGGTACTAGTACCGGTTTTTTACCGGTTTTCCCAGCCAAAAAGTACCGGTTTTTCAACCCGAAAATTACCGGTACCGGTTTTTTTTTACAATTACCGGTTACCGCTCAACCCTAGTTAAAATTAATATGTGATTCTTGATCATTGCGCCCGAAAACAACTCTTAGCAAACAGCGCCAAATTTTTTTTATTGTTTTAATGTAAATTGTAAAAAAATAGGGTACCCCCCCCCCCACTCTACACCTAAAAAAGTAGAAAAATTCTCTTGCGATAGCATTTGCCATTGCTGTTGTGTCCGAGAACAACAGATATGAAGAAAAGACAAATATTTATTTGGAGCACAAATATAATAAATAAATGGTCAAGCGAAGGGAAGTGCAATGGGAGGAATAAATGACAGAAATGAACGAGGGAGGGAGGGAAGGCAGCGCTTATATGTGAGGGGGAATGTGCCTAAGGGAAAGGAGTGAACAAAGTTCACTCCACTTATTGATTGGTCTCTCAACACCACATTCGTCCCTCCTTCTTAAAGCCGTGATCAGGCCGAGGGATCGAAGATCTTCGGCTTCTTGCGCTTCCGCGTTGAACGTCGAGGTTCAGCGTTGACATGCTGTTGTGGCTGCTCCGGTTGCGGCTCTTCCGGCAGTGGTTGCAGCTGTTCATCGTCCATCGCTTCGATCGGCACTTCATCCTTTGAGTCCGAATTTTCCTCACTTTCTGAACTCGAATTGTCCAAATTCTGATCAGTCAAATTCTCTTTCAGCTGATCGAAATGTCTTTTCCAAATTCCTCTCGCTGTTCGAACGAGGAACATGGCCGTGCCAATTTGTCGGGTGATTTGTCCTTGGATCCATTTGGATCCATCGCGATAATTTCTCGCGTACACTCGTTGGTTCACCTCGAATTTTTTCCTTGAATTGGCCCCGCGATCGAAATTCCTTTTCATTCGTTCCGCATATGACTCTTTTGGCACTTTGGCCGCTTCAAAATCATTCGCCGCTGTTGGTTTAACCAAATCCAACAAGGTTCGAAGCCTGCGGCCGAAGAGAATTTCCGAAGGTGCCAATTCTGTTGCAGGATGCGGTGTGACACGGTATTTAAGGAGAAATTGAGATAACGCAATGTCCTGCTTCATCCCCTCCTTTTGGAGCTTGTTCATTCCTTGCTTGAAAGTTTGAAAAAATCTTTCAGCAGCTCCATTCGACTTTGAATTGTATGGCGCGATCGTCGTGTGGACAATTCCCCGTGATTTGCAATAATCACCGAATTCTTTCGAGCTAAATTGTCCGTTATCGGAGACAATTTGCCCGGGAAGTCCATGCGCTGTAAACACAATTCTGAGCGCCTCAATCGTTGCCAGTGCCGTTGTTTTGCGCATTCTGACCACTTCTGGCCATTTGCTTTTGGCATCAATGATGATCAACCACATTGATCCCCAAAACGGTCCGCAAAAATCAATGTGTATTCTTTGCCACGGTCTTTCCGGTGATTCCCACGGGTGCAATGGCACTTTCCGCTCATCCGGCGCCTCTTCTTGGCAAATTTTGCTTTCAACTTCATTGCGAAGTGAAAATGGCATCGGTCTCGGCTTGCTTCTTCCGAATTCGTCCTTTTTGGTTTTCACGGCACAAATTGTCGAAATTCCAAAGGCTCGGTTCAAATCGATTTTCAATCCCATGATCAAATCGCGGCCACATATATTTTTGTGCTTACCACTTATGACATGAATATTGGACTCAATCGATCTTCCTTTGTGCCTCACGTTCAGCGTTGCCTTTCCCAAAATGCCACCGATGGATTTTCCGCCATAGGCCACCAATCCATTGGATGGTTCCAGTTTTGGCTTGCCGATGCTTTTCCAATCAATCTCGTCAATCACCGTGACATCTGCACAGCTGTCAAGCTCAAAATTCAGCTTTCCATTTTGAATTAAGAGTTGAATAAAACCAGTGTCGGCAGATACTCCGTTGACTTCGTGAATGACGCTGACTGTCTTTGGTTTTTGACCAGGGTTGGCATTTCCATCACTGCTTTTGCTTTTGCAACCCACAGCCCAATGCCCCCATTTTCCGCATTTGCTGCATGTCGAATTCTGATTCGGGCACACATTTGCAAAATGTCCCGGTTCACCGCACCGAAAGCAACATCCCGTGCTTTTCGTCGGCTTCCTTGGTCCTCTTTGCTGATTGCCAACTTTCGCAACCTCCGGCATTGCATTTGAGCCAATTGCTTGGGCATCCAAATTGGACTGCTCCAACAAAACGGCTGATTCGACGGCGTCTTTGAACTTCAGGTTTTTGTCACCTTTTTTGATCAATTCGACCCGAATTTCATCACTTGAAATGCCATTGATAAACAAGGCACAAAGACACATGTCAATGCTGTCGCGGCTCCATTCTGCCTTGGCGATCAAACTGCGCAATAGCACCGAATAGTCCCTTATCGATTGCCCTGTCTGCTGCTTGGCTGAAAACAATTCATGCCTGCACGCGGCAATCGATTTTGCTTCGCCAAATCGTTCCACCATCAGTTGTTCAATTTCGGCAAGGTCCATGGTTCGGACATCCTCAGGCTGTGCCATTCGCCGAAGCTCTTCGTACACCTGACCCATTTCGGTGAACAGGAGCAGACGCTTTGTTGCGACATCGGTCACGCCTTTAAGCTGGATGAAGAATTCGAAACGTTCCCACCATGTCGCCCAGCACATATCTGGCAAAAACGGTCCGGGGCCTTTTCCAGCCTTTATTACCGCTGCCATAGTTGGACTTTTCTTAATTTGTCCCTTCAACCCGAATTAACAGTGAGAATAAATTGTTATCCGTCCCGGATTAACAAACAAAATCGATTAGGCAATGTTATCCAATCGGATTAACAATGCCACTCAGCTTTCAGCCTTGCTTTTCAGCAAATTTTCCTCTTGCTCTGTTCGGCCTCGATAAGTGATTGCAATTGTTATCCTTCCCGGATTAACAATTCAATTCCTCCAAATTCGGCGATTCGTCGCTGGCTGTTATCCGTCCGGATTAACACCAGAAATTGAGAGTGCCACCACCTGGGTGAACAGCTATTCCAACTCGGAATTTAGCTTCCTCTCCTTTTTGACGATTTTGGAAACAGCTATTCCAACTCGGAATTAGCAATCCAAATTTTGCTGCTTCTCAGCTCTTTCGCCGCTCAGCTTCAGTTCGCTTCTGCTCTGCTGACTGCGCCAAAATCTGTTGTGTCCGAGAACAACAGATATGAAGAAAAGACAAATATTTATTTGGAGCACAAATATAATAAATAAATGGTCAAGCGAAGGGAAGTGCAATGGGAGGAATAAATGACAGAAATGAACGAGGGAGGGAGGGAAGGCAGCGCTTATATGTGAGGGGGAATGTGCCTAAGGGAAAGGAGTGAACAAAGTTCACTCCACTTATTGATTGGTCTCTCAACACCACAATTGCCCCCAGGCAAAACGGGCGAAATTCATTTTTTTATTCATTTATTTTCTTAAAATGGGACAATGTTGGCAAAACTCAACAATGGCACAGAAAAAATTTCTCCATATTTTCAACAAAAAAAAATCAAATAAAAAATAGCAAAGTACAAAATTTTAAATTTTCTCATTTTAAAGAATATGCCAACAAATTTGTGCCAATTGAGCAAAAATATTTGTCGTGCCAGAATGTGCCCAACGGCGGCATTGGGTACAATTGTGAATTTAGTTTGGACAATTTGGAGGTGGACGAAGAAAGCTCGAAGCTTTCAATTTGGGCCAATGTGCATAATGATAACAGCAGCTCACTTCAAAAATTAACCGAATTGGTAGCGAAATTGCATTTAATTAATTAAAATTAGGCTGAAATTAATTCTTTTAAATTTTAGTTTAATTATTTCACAATTTTTGTACTCCCCGCCCTTCGGGGAGCAAAAAAGACGGGGAATTTTGTCGTGGATGGCTGGAGAAAATTAAAAAATATCGAGGAGCAATTCATTTTGGGCAGGAAATTCTTAGACAAAATTTGTCGTGGATGGCCGGAGAAATTTCAAAAATGATAAAAACGCTCATTAGCCATTTGGTATTTTTAAAGTCAATTTGAATTTTTACACAATTTTTGGCAATTTTTAGGCATATTTTTAGTGCGTAAATTCACATTAATTAAATTTCTTAAAAATAATTTTAATTTCGTCTCATATAAATTTTATTTCCATTTTCTGTATAAACATATAGTATATATAATAAATCTTATTTCCTTTTTTTCGGTGTCATATCTAGGGTTGTAATTTATATGGATTAACATATTTTTTTCTGCGCATATGCTATGAAGAAAGGGGCTCAAAAATAGCATTTCTGCGTTAAAATTTTTTGCATTTTTGGCAAATTTTCACAAGAAAAATGCAAAAAAAGCAAAAAATACACCCCTAAAGATCGACTTTTTGGAAATTTTTTACAAATTAACACCCCCAAAAATACGAAAAATTTGAGTTTTCGTTGTCATTTTGGCATTTTTAATAATTTTTTGCGAATTTTTCTTTTTTTAAATGAGAATTTTTTTTGAAATTGGCAAACTTGGAGGTGTTTTTATACAACGGACCACAATAAAAAAAAGTTGCATTTTTAAGTTTTAAATCCATTTTTTGGTCATCTTATATTTTTAAGTTTATTTAAGCAAATATTGAATATATAAACCTTTTTAGGAATTTTTGAGGGTTTAAAACATATATTTTTGGAGTTTTTAGTCCATATTTTGGTCCATATTTGGCCATTTTTGAACGTTTTAGTCCATATTTCGTCCTTTTTTAGTCCATACTTCGCGTTTTTTAGTCCATATAATTTACAACCCTAGTCATATCTCATGTAAAAGTAATATTTTGCCAAGAATTTTAGCCCTGCTGGTATATTTTTTATTCCGAAACTAATTACATTTAAACAATTTATTAGGACATTGGAAAGTGTGAAGTTGAGGATGGACGTGCATATTGTGGTGAACAAATTGAGATTAAGCCGGACCAGATTGATCAGCTTGACAAAATTGAGCTGAAGAAAGTGCCAACTGCTGCTGCTGCTGTAGACAGAAAATTGTTGCAGCAGGAGGATAAAGCAACAACAAAACGAAAAGTGCCAAGGGGTGGCAGAAAATTGTTGCAGCAGGGTAAAGCCAATAAGAAGACTCAATTAGTTAAAGGGATTAAGATTAATTAGTAAAAATTGGATAGTGACAGAAAACATTTTTCAGGGCTGTTGGCATAGTGTCAAAATGATTTTTGTGTAAGTTGGCTTTACGTCATAGATTTTTTTTGCGGTAATATTTTCATTCATTTTGGTTTTGGTAATAATTCCATTTTTATAGTGTCATTAATCAGAGCTTGTGATTAGTGAAGCTTGTTGATACGAAAAACAAATCTAAATAAGCGAATCAAATATTTTTACATTTTACTGGATTTTTTTTTAAATTTTTGGCATTTAAAAATTTTATTTTCAAATAAAAACTATTTTTATTCGAGTTATTTATGTATTTGTATTTTCATAGCTGTCGGCGGCATGAATTTCTTGTTTGTGAACAAATGCCCATATGATGTTACGGTGATCGGTGCCAAAGAAGGCAATAACATCATTCCGCCAACGATAGTGCCACAGGGCAAAACAGCGCAAGCGACCGTCGCGGGTGGGCTGACTTCGTGCCGTTTATGGGCTGAGACGGACTGTGGCCAAGTAAGGCACACGCCTATTCATTTTTGGCATTGATCAAGAAGAGGCTGGCTGACTCTGATCAGTGCTTTTTCGTTATTTTTCCAAAAACTAAATTCTATATTTTTCATTTCTATCGCCAAAATAAATTATTTAAATTTTCAAGTATGGGACAGTTTACTGGCAAAATTTAAGCCCCGTTTTAGCCCGTTTTGGCCGGGTCCAGGCCCTGGCTCGTGCATTTGGGCATTTTTTCAAAAAAAAATCCTCTATTTAAAAGGTCCCCTCTATTAAAAGGTGCCCTTTTGACCTATAAGGACCGAAAAATTTTTAAAAACTCAATTTTTGGCATTCTCTTGATAATATAATAAAAATGTAACATTTCAAAAAAATTGGAAATTTGTTCCAAAAAGACAAAAAATGGAAAAAATTAACGACACGAATTTGAAGAAATTCTGTGGAAATTTACTCTCAATTTTTAGAGAAATTTATATGCATATATTGTAATTTTTGTGCGCTTTTTTGAAGATTTTGTGTGCATATAATTCTCAACCATAATCAACATCATCGTTAATTAATTATTATTGTTATTACATCATTAATTTGTCATTTCACTCACTAAAAAGGCTCTGCCCGATGGCACCGGGATGAAAGCATGCAGCCCAACACAAGCTGATCCGACAGTTTCACTCTTTGAATGGAGCACTAATCAAAAGAGCCAAACATTTTATGACATTAGCTATGTGGATGCTGCCAGTGTGCCAATGAGTGTGTTTGAGCCAACGTGTGCCAAAAGTTTTTCGTACAACCCAAATTTGGGCAATAGTATTCAAAATCTTTGGAATGCGGTACCGGCGCCAATGCAAGCGGTTGACCAATTTGGGGTAAAAATTCTTATAAAAAATTAAATTAAAAAAATCTCGCATATTTTTGGAAATTCTCCGGCTATATTCCGGCAATTTTGATCTGGACATTTTGGTCCCAAATCCCCGACATCATTCCTCTATCCCCGACGGTGGGCGAAGTTCATTAGATTAAAGTATAAAAGTTACAAATTTACTGATTACTCAGGGCTGGTGTAATCGGAGGCCCCTAAAAATGGAGCCCCCCCCCCCCGACATTTGCGCCTATGTCCAAAATCGGATTCAAAGTTGAATTTTTTCAAGCCCTGATAGCCTAAACAGCATTAAGATAAAATGATCGGATACAAACACTTCCAATCGCCTATTTAATGCTGTATTAGGCAATCAAGGATTGAAAATAAAAACTTAATTTTGAGCCCGATAAATTGTTGCATTTTTGGTTTTAAAAAATGAAAAAAAAAATTGGGAAAAAAATAAATTCAAAATATTGAAATAGGCGCATCATTTAGTGGACAAAAAATGCCCCATTAATGAATTTCCTTGCTAAATTTTGCACTGATGGGGCAAATTTTAATGGATTAGCCATAATTTTGGTTGAAATAAATATTAAACTATTTTTATTTATATTTTTTAATTTTTTTTTTAAATAAATATTTTTCCACCAAAACAGAAACAATTCGTGAAAAGCCCTTGTCAAGCTTACAATTCGGCGGCGACATGTTGCACCGGGCCACACAATTTGCCCACCACATGTGGCGTATTTTATCAACCGGATGGCACTGTTCTGACAAATGACATGACCCAAGAAGAAATTGACGGTCTGAATGCCATGCACACCGCGTTTCCCAGCTCGTACAGCTACGCGTATGATGACAAAATTGCCACCGGAATGTGCCCGGGGGTTAACCAATTTACGATTGGCTTTTGTACAAATTGCAATGATGCCAGCTGTAGTTAGATTGTTTGGCAAATGCTGATCAATCAGTAGTGATCAAATGTGGGGGGCTGTGATCAGTTTTAGATTGTTCAGTGAGAGAGTGTGATCAATTGGGGAGAGATACAGAGGCGGCTGCTGTTGATTGGTTATTAAGTGTTTATTTTGTGATTTGTTAGAATTCATAGTGATCGGAAAACGAATGAAAATTTGGGGGCCTGATCAGTCAAAGTTTATCCGTCAATTTCCGAGTCGAGTCAAAATTAGGATAAGGGTTTCAATGCCTTTTTTTAATTTAGTTTTCAAGTTTTTTGATTTTCTGTTAAGTCCCAGGAAAATTGAAATTTATTAACATTCGTTTTTCATTTGAGTTTCTGGGTTCCAATTTCATTGTAATCCTTGTTGGTATACATATTTGTTTTTATCATATTTTGTATCAAACCTGTATATTTTTTTGCTTGTCATATTATTTGCGAATTCCGATTTTTTTCGTTTGCGTTCAAAATCTAAAACATTGTAATTTCGGATATCGGAATTCTGGATTTAAAACTTTACACTGCTGTATATTTGTATACATATTTTTGTATCCTGTATAAATTTTATGTTTGAAACGCACAAAGTTATTTGTGGGCAATTAAAGAAAATCTAGAGGCTTAAGCCTATTCCGTGACCCGAAAATACGTCATTATAAAATGCTTCAGTGATACAATTATCTTTAAAATAAATTTCTGTACCATTAAGTATTGTAGTATAAAGAAATTCTATAAGAACTTCGTTCTGAATTCGAAAACCCAGTCCCGAATTCGAACAAAAAGTCAAAAGTCCAAAATTTTCGAATTTAATCAATTGTGACATCATTACTAGGGTAGGCTGGGTCAGGGTACCAGGCCTACTCTAATATTATTATTATGAATTTAAATTTTATGTGAATACTTTTTCTAGGGAATTTTCAATGTAACTTTTATGAAAAAATTAAAATTTTCAAAATAAGAAAAAAATTGACATTATTTTTTTCTTAACAGAATTTAATTTTGAAAACATTCTAAAGAAGTTTTACAGCATTTTCTATTAAAAAAAAATTCTTCTCAAACTGCCACTGAACCCTTCCAAACATTCTCAACCAATTCATTCCCCAATCATCTCCAAATATTCGTAATTTAATCGCTTCACAATCAGAATTTCACACATTTTTTTACAGCCAATGCCATCTTTTGAGATTTAATCCCCAAGTGACTTCAAAAATTTCCATCCCCCAAATTGTCCCCCCGGGGGGCCCCTAATGAGAGGGCGTCAGCCACTAAACAAATGCGCATCCCAAAAAGCAGCAGCAATGATTTCGTCAGCTAAAGCAGCAGATTTCCTGTTACTGCTTGCTGATGAATGTCGTCGTTGTCCTGTCCCATAACCCCAGCCCCACCACCACGTCCCACATATCACTCCCCACGAATTTGGCCCACCTTTTTTTCCTGTTCCTCGTCCTGCCCTGCCGCCCCAACTCCTCAACCCCCGCACATTATCCCCCTTTTGTTGTTTTTGTTGTTGTTGTTTTGTGCCCCCCCGCCCCCGCCTTGGCACCCCGTCCCACCTTTTTTGCCCTAATTGGGAAATGGGGAAGGAGGAGGAGGAGGAGGAGAGAGGGTGAAGCGGAAGAAGTGGGCCTTCCCCATCCACCCGGGGTTTGGACCCCCTCCCCCCCCCCCCCCCCTGTGCAGCTGATTCACCTATTTACCTTCTTATCCCCGAAAAAGGGGGAGGGGGCTTTTCCATCACATCCTCCCCCCCCCGGCCCTCCTTAGGGGGGAGAGGTGATTTGGAAAGGACGACGAATAATGGAAGGGGAATGAATAGTCAGTCAGTCCCAATAGGGCCCCAGGGTACGACGACGACGACAATTTGTGCAAAAAATAGTCCGCGTTTGGCTGATCCACTCCACAGATCCACCTCTCCACCCTGCCTCTGTGCCGACATCCCATCAGCTTTTCTGGGTTATGCACAGCGAAAGGAAAATCCGCTTCACCCCCGGGGCCCTGTCCCCCGCGCTCTCACCACCCCCCTCGGGGCAGGGGGTCGTTGGTGGCAGGAGGCCAGCTTTCCGACCCACATCATCCACTTAATTCGTGTCCCAATTAGATGACGCGGATTGGTGGGGGGGGGGGGGGGACAGGGCTGCGGCGCGGCTGACGGGTCCATCCTTGGCCCTTTACCCCCCGCCCAAAAATTCCATGGGCCCTTCCCATTATTCCCAAAAACATTGGCTCCAATTGTGTGTGTGTTTTGTAACCCCAAAATGAGTTGGAGGAGGGATTTTGTCCTTTTTTACAGGATTTGTTGGCTTAAGCATTCATTTTTTGTTGAAAAAGAAAAAAAAATGGAACATAAACTCAAAACAATTTATTATGAAAAATGCATTGGCATTATTAATTTTAGTCAGGCTAAGTAGCCTATTAATTGTTTAATTCATGAACAAAAAATGACCAAATTGTTTGTGGTGGTGACAATTTTTTGAAATATTTTTGCTTGGCTAAAAATCATAATAAATATGTAAGCTCTCTTCATCTGATCAGGCCAAAAATTTTAAATTTCTTCCCTGATCAAGGTCCAAACAAATCCCACAATTTACCTGTTTTCTAAATTCATACAAAATAATGTGATCAGTTCAGAAGTGATCTGACTAGCGCAACGCCATGTCATTGGCCGCCAGTGAAACTGCCGCCACGAGCAACAATAATTATAATCATCATTATGAACAGTTGTCCGATCAGTTCAATTTGGCACAACTTTTGGCTAACCAACAACAACAAGAACAACAGAATGAATCACCACTGATCAGCAGAATGCTTCTTGAACATCAGCAGCACTATCAGAACCAACAACACCATTTGTTACTTCGTGCCGCAAATTCGTTGTCCATTAGTGGCAATAATGATAATTTGCCGTTGTTGGCACCGCCAAACAATGGCTTTCATCCCTTGCCAAGGCTTCTTCGACTAATCACAATGACGTCACCACAACCAGCAACAACAACAATATGTTGTGATGTTGGGAGAAGCAACATGAACATGAGCATGGATCAACTGCAGATGATGATGAAGACAATGATCAAAGTTGAAGATGTAGATCAACTAAAACTGCAGGTGGAAGAACCTGTGGCGACAAATCGGCAGAAGTCGGCATTTGTTGCGGCACAACAGCCGCAATTTCAGCAACAACAGCAACTTTTACAACGCCAAATGATCATGGAACAAATGCTGTGGGAACTATTAGCACAGGTAATTAGCATTAATTATATGGATTATTTAATAATGCTTAGAATGTTACTGGATTAATAGTTTAGAAAAATATTTGTATAAAAGCTTTTTTTAAATATGGTTTTTGGTGTAAAAAAATAAAATTTTAATTTTTAAATAAAATTTTATAAATTTAAAACAATATTTTAATTATTTATTTTTGAAAATTAACTAATATAATTATAGTTTTACTGTTTCAATGAAATTTATTTTTATTTTTTGGAAAACAAAAAATTTAAAAATTTTACAATCAAAAATTGTAAAAAAAGGACTCCATTAATTATCTAATTTATTTTAAATAAATATTTAAAACATTAAAAACAATAAATAAATGATTTATTTTGAATAATTAATTAAATTTGTGTTTTTACTGATTAAATTAAATCAAATTATATTTTTACGTTTAACAAATAAATTTTTTATTAGTTCTAAAAAATTGTAAAAAAAAACATAAATCATTTTCTCATATTTATTTTTAATTTCAATAAATTTATTTCAATTTTCAACTTTTCTCAGATAATAAAAAGTTTTTTTCCCATAAATCATTATGCTTATTCATTTTCATATTTTTAATTTGTCACATAATAAATCATTTTTGGTCCTGTCCATTTGCCCAGAGGCCTTTTTCGCTTTTCCTCCGTGTCTCCGTCCCACTTTTCCATGTCCCCGTTCCTCCAACATTTTTTGATTAAGAGCCATGGGACAAAATTTTTTTATCATTATTCATCTGCGCGACTTTTCTTTTATGGCTTTGGCGTGGAACTTTTCCACTTTGGTGTGCCCCCTGCTGTTGGAGGAGGTGGTGAAAAACTGGATTTAGTCGACCCAAATGTGCACAGCATAACCCAATTTCTCACAAATGTAATCAAGAAAAAAAACAATTTATAGCAAATTATAATTCAAAATGCCAAAAATTAATGGCAAATTAAAAGAGAAATAAATAGGGACCGGATTTTTAGGCAAGAAAATATTTTCCACATAGGCACATAAAATTGGCACGAAAAGGGTAAAAAAAGGCAAAAAAAAATGCACAAAAAATTCGGAAAAGGCAGCAAAAATGAAGACTTTTGTACAAAGCTTTTTTTTTTATTGAAATAACAAAAATTCTTTTTTTTCTGCATAAAAATATTTTTGTGTTTTCGATAATTTTTTTTTGTTTTCCATACCCCTGTCAGGGGCCCTATCAACTTAGCAAAAATTTATTAAGAAAAAAAATAAATTTTAAGAGATTGGATCTTTGTGAAAATTTTTCAAATTCTAGGGGTTATTTAAACCATTTAGGGGTCTTGGATTTTGGCCTAAATACTTAAAAAAAAAAAAATTACACTAATTTTAAGGTATTTTTAGTAGTTTTTTTTTTGCAAATTTTCTTACAAAATTGGGTTTTTCAGCAACAGTTGGCAAACACAGTAAGCCGGAGCAATACCACCACCAACAACACCAGCTACAGTAGCAGCAACAGCAGTGGCCACATTATCCCACAAGTGAACGAACTGCTTCAACAACAATTGGCCCACCTGAACAATGGCCAAGTCCTCCTCCAACAGCACAATTTGATTGCCAATTGTGCTGCAGCTACTGCTTCCGCATCAGCGGCCATGGACAACAACAACAACGACAATATTAGGAACAACGACTGTATGTCTTCCACAGTACCGGTACTTGCACAAGCGGATACTGTACAGCGAAAAGAAACGGTGGTGGACAATAATGATCACACTATGCACGGCACAAACATGGACAAAAGGATGACGGTATTGTCCGCCGCTGCTGATCAGTTGGAGTCCTTTTGTAAGAGAGTGGGCAATCTTTGTGATCCATTATTGATTAATTTATAATCATATATTCCCAACAATTTAATGGATATTGTAGTTTAGAATACGGTATCAATTTCAGCTGTATATTACTATGAAAATTATTGTCATTAGTCAAAAGAAAGTTTGTTGGTCTTTGTGACCCATTAGGTGCAAATTGGCAAAGAACAAATTGCCGGAAATTTACAAAAAATTTATACACTTACAGAAAAAAAAGATGAGACTAAGTGACTAGTAAATTTTTTTTTACAATAAATTTTGTAATTTTCAGCACGAAACAAGTTGGGCCGTTCCTACAATCCTGGTCGACCACTGGTAATGCGCTAATATTTTTTAATTAAAATTCACAAATATTTTTTTCTAGGGCATGTTGGATCGGCAAAAAATTCTGAACCTGTACCAGAGGGGGCTGAAGATTAGTCACATTGCCAAAGTAATTGGCGTTACGCATTGTAAGCATAATTAAAATTCAAAAAAATTATTAATTAATTAATGCAATTAGCACTACCGTACTTCAATACTGTATTGAATACATTTTTTATTTTCTTTTTTTGTTTTATTGAATATAAAGCGTAGTTTTCTATATATAAGTTGCAGTCGTAAGCTACCGTATTCCAATATACTGTATTAATTTTTGACGTTTTAAAAAATTGCATTTAAAGCTTGCGTGTCCAAAATCATGACCCGTTATCGTCGAACCGGCTCCATTTATCCCCGCTCCGCGCAACTCATTCACCGACGACCCCACCATCATCAAAGCGCAATACCGCCTCCGATCAGTTTCATCAACGACATGGAGATGGCTGATCAGGATAAATTAATTGAAAATAATATGTTTGATGAGCATGCCATTCTCCCGTCGGCATTTCGGCCACCACCATTCTCGGCATGTGTTTCAGCTGCTGATCACCGGCTGTCACCAATTTGTGCATCATCCGATCAGTCCGGGTTGTCCGGCGCTGATCAGCGTCCGATCGTTTGCCATGCCGATGGAGCAGTAGGACAGCAATTGGAAACGGAGTTGAAGCATCCATACCTTGTGAAAAGGTAAGCTAATGTGCCAAATTATCAAAAGGGCCTAAGCATTTGCCTGGTTTTTTGATTAGAGGGATTTCGGGAATTCATATGGACTAATCCGAGTAAAAAAAATATTTTTTAAAGAAATTGAAAAGTAAATTTAAAAAATAGAAATAGGTACTCGCGTTCAATTTATTATTTGTTTCAATTTTTAAATCAATTTAATTTAGACTTTTGGATTGCTAATTGGACGACAAAAACACTTCAGCATTTATGAAAACTGTGATAATTTTTTACTGTGATAGAACAATGCATTATTTGAAAATGTGATCAATTTTATAACCATTCATTTTTACAATGTTCCAAACAAATTTCACTTTTAATGTTTAAATTAATTTTGATTAGGCATGCGAATTAATTAACCATTTTTTATTTTGTAAATGAAATAAAAATAAACGATAATTTTCAAATAATAAATCATTTAATTCCGTAAATCAAGTCCTAGAAAAAATTTTTGGACAAAATTTGTCAATGGAATTAACGTAAATTCTAATTAATTGACCCTTTTTTATAATTGAAACAAAAATATATATAATATATTCAAAATAATAATTTTGTTTTTCCTTAATTCAAACATGTAAAAAAATCGGAATTTACATTTTCACTATCCTTGGTCTCGAAATTCTATTTCGATTCCCGAAATATAGAAGGTTGGAAATGATCGGACCTTATTCCTACCACAAACCCACAAATATAGCCAATTCGAAGATTTTTATTTTTTCAAAATTTTAATTCGATCAAACTTCGTCAGTATCGGAAGGCGTTAGAACAGGGTTACCCTTTGTCCTTATTTGTAAGATTTGTCCTTATTTAAGCTCTTTGTCCTTATTTTCGTCTTATTTTTTGGATTTAGGGAGAAATTTAGTTTTTAATGATAATTTTTGAAAGAAATGTTTTTTGAAGCGAATTAATATGCAAAATCTTAACAAGATTCAGTTAATATTCAAATTTTTCTCTCGGCGGTTTCTTATTCTCTTTAAAAAATTGGCTCAAAATCGTAATTTTGTCATTTTTTGAACAAAATCGTTAAGAATTCGTATTAAAAATTACAAAAATTTTTCCGGCAGCGTCTATTAGAGCTGTTGTATCTGTTATTATTTCTAAGAAATGTTCTGATTTGGGTAGTGCCTTATTTTCATTTAAAAGAGGAAATTTCTGAAAAATTTGGCTAATTCCTAACAAAATTCATTAAAATTCTTAAAATTTTCCCCCAGCGGCGCCTAACGGCACCGCCGGCCCCCCAAAACTCCTATTTTTTTCTTAAAATTAGCCCAAGATCGCAAATTTTGGTCATTTTTTGGACAGAACTTGTTAAAAAATTGCATTAAATTTTCAAAAAATTTCCCCGCGGCGCCTATCGACACCGCCGGACTCTCTTCCCTCACCTACACCCAAAAAATTTAAAAAATTAAAATTGATTTTCGGAAATGTATAAATTTCTCATTTCTAAGCCGTAATTGCGCAGAAAAATAGTTGGCGGTGAGTAATGAATGCTTGGTTTTGTTGAATAAAAATGCATTTAAAGTTTTGGAAGCGTGTTTTAAAAAATGTCCTTATTTTTGACCCTAAAATCTTATTTTTTACCAGCGATGTTCTTATTTAGGGAAATTTTCAAGGGTAACCCTGCGTTAGAATATAAAAACAGCACAATAAATCCGGAACCATTTAATAATAATTTTCTTTAACTATAAGAAACACACACAAAAACATATTTGGCCGAATGTTACATCCAATTGTTGGCCCAGCCCATGGGTCCGTCCGTCCATCCGTCCGTCCGCCATTTTGGCCAAGCGAAGCATTTGTTCAAACAAATTGGCATTCTTCAGCCGTCTTTCAGCAGCCGTCTGGAAGCCCAGTTTTTGCGCCAATTGACCATTTAATGGAAGCTTTATATTCTGTGGGACACAGCCAATTTGTCCATGGATTGTAAAAACATTTTATTAATGAATTTGTAAAATTATTTTAAAATATTATTTTTCGTTTTCATCGGTATTTCAGGAACAAAATCTTTTTGTTAAATTTTCATTAATTGAAAAATAACGCTAATATTTTTTACAATTTAAAATTCATTTTTTTTTTAATTTAAATTCAATTTTAATTTAATTATAGTTAAAGAATGTGGCCATACCATTTGGGTTCAAAATATTTTCTTTTGCTAGTGCTGCAAAAGCTTCGATGGCCAATTATTTTCTGTGCCCATTTGGCCATTGCGTCGCCACTTTCGCCATACAAATACAATGAAAAAATTGGTGGCAAACGGCTGGTCTACGGAGACATTTGTAAAAAAAAATACAATAAATTTAAATTGTTATTTAATTAAGAAAAAGGAATTTTTCTTTCATCGGTACACAATATTTTTGGGTTTTTGCCTAATTTTGCCAGGTTTACAAAAATCTAAAAATTATCTGAAGAATTGGCGGGATTTTGCCTGTTTTTTTTTTGTATTTTGTCCATTTTTTGCCTTTGTTTGAATTTTTGCCATAACCTTAATTATCTATCATTAAGAAAATATTTATTTAATAGTATGTTATTTTTAAAGTTAATAATTTTAATTTTAAAAAATTAGTTAATTTTTCATCAATTTTTTTAATTAAAATTTTTATGTTTTTGGATTTGGATTTTTATAAAATCCAACAAATAAAATTAACACATGTCGAGACTCATAATTTGAGCATCACAATCATTTTGGTAATCCAAAAAATATTTAGTGTTGTCACCACGCCAAATTAAATTGAGTCGTCTGCTAAAAACAGGACAAATGACCAAGCATATTGCGCTGAAGGCAAAACAAAACAACAGGTGGCCGAACAACGAAATCCCATACATTTTCTCCTCCAAATTCAATGAACGGCAGTGAGAAATTTTATTGCATTTAATTAAATTAATAATTAATACAATTAATTATTATACAGAGAGCATAGTTTTTTTTTAATAGTTTAAACTATTTTTTTTAATTACAAATTTTGTTGAATGAAGCATGAAAACTTTTTCTCTCCTCAATTTCGAATTTCGGGCCCGGATTTGTATTGATTTCCAAATTTCTTTGCACACTTATATCGGCCTAAAAACCACGAAAATAATATTTTTAGGTTGGTTTGATGCTTGTAGGATGCTTTTTTATTTTCCATATTTCAGGTCGTTTTTACAAAAAGATTAATTTTGATTATAATTGCCAAAAAAAATAATTTCCAAATTTGTCATATTAAAACACATTGTAAAATGGGACACGGAATTGGGGGATATTTTAAATTTGATAAAATTGGGCGATTTTTCAATTCACTAGGTTTTCTCAACAATTACGTAAATTTCTGCAGAATTTCAATTACCTTTTCACCGATCGAACCTTAATTTTTAGAATTTTTTTTGCTGAAATTCAAATTTTGCCTTAAAAATGAAAAAAAGTCACAAAAAAAGTGTGAAAAGTGCAAAAAAGTCATAAAAATCTCAAAAATACCATAAAAAATAACCCAAATTAACTTTGTACAAAAATCCGCCTGTTTATAGAATTTGGTGTGACCCAAAAATTAAACCCAACAGTTTATTCAAAAAACCGCCTTTTTATAGAACTTGGTGTGAAACAAAAATCAACCTAAAAGTTTGTACAAAACCCGCCTATTTATAGAGCTTGATGTGACACAAAAATTAAGCACAAAAGTTTGTACAAAAATCCGCCTTTTATAGAACTTGGTGTGACCCAAAAATTAAATCAGCAATTTATTCAAAAATCCGCCTGTTTATAGAATTTGGTGTGACCCAAAAATTAAACCCAACAGTTTATTCAAAAAACCGCCTTTTTATAGAACTTGGTGTGACACATAAATTAAACCCAAAAGTTTGTACAAAAATCCGACTGTTTATAGAGCTTGGGTGTGACGCAAAATTAAGCCCATAATTTATTCAAAAATCCGTCTTTTATATAACTTAATGTGACCCAAAAATTAAATCCAGCAATTTATTCAGAAACCAGCCTATTTATAGAATTTGGTGTGACACAAAATTAAACCCAAAAATAAAATCCGTCTGTTTATAGAACCTGGTGTGACCCAAAATTAAACTCAAAAGTTTGTACAAAAATTCGCAATAATTAAACCCAAAAACAAAATCCGCCTTTTTATAGAACTTGGTGTGACACAAAAATTAAACCCAAAACTTTGTACAAAAATCCGCCTTTTATAGAACCTGGTGTGACCCAAAAATTAAACTCAAAAAGTTTGTACAAAAATCCGCCTGTTTATAGAGCTTGGGTGTGACGCAAAAATCAACCTAAAGTTGGTACAAAAACCTGCCTATTTATAGAACTTGATGTGACACAAAAATTAAACACAAAAGTTTGTACTAAAACCCGCCTATTTATAGACTTGATATGACACAAAAATTAAACACAAAAGTTTATTCAAAAATCCGCCTTTTATAGAACTTGGTGTGACCCAAAAATTAAACTCAGCAATTTATTCAAAAATCCGCCTGTTTATAGAATTTGGTGTGACCCAAAAATTAAACCCAACAGTTTATTCAAAAAACCGCCTTTTTATAGAACTTGGTGTGACACATAAATTAAACCCAAAAGTTTGTACAAAAATCCGACTGTTTATAGAGCTTGGGTGTGACGCAAAAATCAACCTAAAAGTTGGTACAAAACCTGCCTATTTATAGAACTTGATGTGACACAAAAATTAAACACAAAAGTTTGTACTAAAATCCGCCTTTTATAGAACTTGGTGTGACCCAGAAATTAAACCGAGCAGTTGGTGTGACACCAAAATCACCCTTAAAGTTGGTACAAAACCCGCCTATTTATAGAACTTGATGACACAAAAATTAAACACAAAAGTTTATACAAAAATCCGCCTTTTTATAGAACTTGGTGTGACACAAAAATTAAACTCAAAAGTGTGTACAAAAATTCGCCTGTTTATAGAACTTGTTTACATAAAAAATAACTCAAATTTATCTCAATAATATGCCTTTTTATAGACTGACCCAAAAATTAAACACAAAAGTTTGTACAAAAATCCGCCTTTTATAGAACTTGATGTGACACAAAAATTAAACCCAACAGTTTATTCAAAAATCCGCCTTTTATAGAACTTGGTGTGACCCAAAATTAGCCCATAATTTATTCAAAAATCCGTCTTTTATAGAACTTGATGTGACCCAAAAATTAAACCCAACAGTTTATACAAAAATCCGCCTTTTATAGAACTTTGATGTGACCCAAAAATTAAACTCAGCAATTTATTCAAAAATCCGCCTATTTATAGGACTTGGTGTGACCCAGAAATTAAACCGAGCAGTTTATTCAAAAAACCGCCTCTTTATAGAACTTGGTGTGACACATAAATTAAACCCAAAAGTTTGTACAAAAATCCGACTGTTTATAAGAGCTTGGGTGTGACACAAAAATCAACCTAAAAGTTGGTACAAAACCTGCCTATTTATAGAACTTGATGTGGCACAAAAATTAAACACAAAAGTTTATTCAAAAATCCGCCTTTTATAGAACTTGGTGTGACACAAAAATTAAACACAAAAGTTTATTCAAAAATCCGCCTTTTATAGAACTTGGTGTGACCCAAAAATTAAACTCAGCAATTTATTCAAAAATCCGCCTGTTTATAGAATTTGGTGTGACCCAAAAATTAAACCCAACAGTTTATTCAAAAAACCGCCTTTTTATAGAACTTGGTGTGACACATAAAATAAACCCAAAAGTTTGTACAAAAATCCGACTGTTTATAGAGCTTGGGTGTGACACAAAAATCAACCTAAAAGTTGGTACAAAACCTGCCTATTTATAGAACTTGATGTGACACAAAAATTAAACACAAAAGTTTGTACTAAAATCCGCCTTTTATAGAACTTGGTGTGACCCAGAAATTAAACCGAGCAGTTGGTGTGACACCAAAATCACCCTTAAAGTTGGTACAAAACCCGCCTATTTATAGAACTTGATGACACAAAAATTAAACTCAAAAGTGTGTACAAAAATTCGCCTGTTTATAGAACTTGGTTTACATAAAAAATAACTCAAATTTATCTCAATAATATGCCTTTTTATAGACTGACCCAAAAATTAAACACAAAAGTTTATTCAAAAATCCGCCTTTTATAGAACTTGGTGTGACCCAAAATTAGCCCATAATTTATTCAAAAATCCGTCTTTTATAGAACTTGATGTGACCCAAAAATTAAACCCAACAGTTTATACAAAAATCCGCCTTTTATAGAACTTGATGTGACCCAAAAATTAAACTCAGCAATTTATTCAAAAATACGCCTATTTATAGGACTTGGTGTGACCCAGAAATTAAACCGAGCAGTTAGTGTGACACAAAAATCAACCTAAAAGTTGGTACAAAACCCGCCTATTTATAGAACTTGATGTGGCACAAAATTAAACACAAAAGTTTATTCAAAAATCCGCCTTTTATAGAACTTGGTGTGACACAAAAATTAAACACAAAAGTTTATTCAAAAATCCGCCTTTTATAGAACTTGGTGTGACCCAGAAATTAAACCGAGCAGTTGGTGTGACACCAAAATCACCCTTAAAGTTGGTACAAAACCCGCCTATTTATAGAACTTGATGACACAAAAATTAAACTCAAAAGTGTGTACAAAAATTCGCCTGTTTATAGAGCTTGGGTGTGACACAAAAATCAACCTAAAAGTTGGTACAAAACCTGCCTATTTATAGAACTTGATGTGACACAAAAATTAAACACAAAAGTTTGTACTAAAATCCGCCTTTTATAGAACTTGGTGTGACCCAGAAATTAAACCGAGCAGTTGGTGTGACACCAAAATCACCCTTAAGTTGGTACAAAACCCGCCTATTTATAGAACTTGATGACACAAAAATTAAACTCAAAAGTGTGTACAAAAATTCGCCTGTTTATAGAACTTGGTTTACATAAAAAATAACTCAAATTTATCTCAATAATATGCCTTTTTATAGACTGACCCAAAAATTAAACACAAAAGTTTATTCAAAAATCCGCCTTTTATAGAACTTGGTGTGACCCAAATTAGCCCATAATTTATTCAAAAATCCGTCTTTTATAGAACTTGATGTGACCCAAAAATTAAACCAACAGTTTATACAAAAATCCGCCTTTTATAGAACTTGGTTGACCCAAAATTAAGCCCATAATTTATTCAAAAATTGATGTGGCACAAAAATTAAACACAAAAGTTTATTCAAAAATCCGCCTTTTATAGAACTTGGTGTGACACAAAAATTAAACACAAAGTTTATTCAAAAATCCGCCTTTTATAGAACTTGGTGTGACCCAGAAATTAAACGAGCAGTTGGGTGTGACACCAAAATCACCCTTAAAGTTGGTACAAAACCCGCCTATTTATAGAACTTGATGACACAAAAATTAAACTCAAAAGTGTGTACAAAAATTCGCCTGTTTATAGAACTTGGTTTACATAAAAAATAACTCAAATTTATCTCAATAATATGCCTTTTTATAGACTGACCCAAAAATTAAACACAAAAGTTTGTACTAAATCCGCCTTTTATAGAACTTGGTGTGACCCAGAAATTAAACCGAGCAGTTGGTGTGACACCAAAATCACCCTTAAGTTGGTACAAACCCGCCTATTTTAGAACTTGATGACACAAAAATTAAACTCAAAAGTGTGTACAAAAATTCGCCTGTTTATAGAACTTGGTTTACATAAAAAATAACTCAAATTTATCTCAATAATATGCCTTTTTATAGACTGACCCAAAAATTAACACAAAAGTTTATTCAAAAATCCGCCTTTTATAGAACTTGGTGTGACCCAAAATTAGCCCATAATTTATTCAAAAATCCGTCTTTTATAGAACTTGATGTGACCCAAAATTAAACCCAACAGTTTATACAAAAATCCGCCTTTTATAGAACTTGATGTGACCCAAAAATTAAACTCAGCAATTTATTCAAAATACGCCTATTTATAGACTTGTGTGACCCAGAAATTAAACCGAGCAGTTAGTGTGACACAAAAATCAACCTAAAAGTTGGTACAAAACCCGCCTATTTATAGAACTTGATGTGGCACAAAATTAAACACAAAAGTTTATTCAAAAATCCGCCTTTTATAGAACTTGGTGTGACACAAAATTAAACACAAAAAGTTTATTCAAAAAATCCGCCTTTTATAGAACTTGGTGTGACCCAGAAATTAAACCGAGCAGTTGGTGTGACACCAAAATCACCCTTAAAGTTGGTACAAACCCGCCTATTTATAGAACTTGATGACATAAAAATTAAACACAACAGTTTATACAAAATCCGACTGTTTATAGAGCTTGGGTGTGACACAAAAATCAAACCTAAAAGTTGGTACAAAACCCGCCTATTTATAGAACTTGATATGACACAAAAATTAAACCAAAGTTTATAAAAAAATCCGCCTTTTATAGAACTTGGTGTGACCCAAAATTAAGCCCATAATTTATTCAAAAATCCGTCTTTTATAGAACTTGATGTGACCCAAAAATTAACCCAACAGTTTATACAAAATCCGCCTTTTATAGAACTTGGTGTGACCCAAAAATTAAACCCACAGTTTATACAAAAATCCGACTGTTTATAGAGCTTAGGTGTGACACAAAAATCAAACCTAAAAGTTTGTACAAAACCCGCCTATTTATAGAACTTGATATGACACAAAAATTAAACACAAAAGTTTATTCAAAAATCCGCCTTTTATAGAACTTGTGTGACACAAAAATTAACACAAAAGTTTATTCAAAAATCCGCCTTTTATAGAACTTGGTGTGACCCAGAAATTAAACCGAGCAGTTGGTGTGACACAAAATCACCCTTAAAGTTGGTACAAAACCCGCCTATTTATAGAACTTTGATGACATAAAATTTAAACACAACAGTTTATACAAAAATCCGACTGTTTATAGAGCTTGGGTGTGACACAAAAATCAACCTAAAAGTTGGTACAAAACCGCTATTTATAGAACTTGAATATGAACAAAAATTAAACACAAAAGTTTATACAAAAATCCGCCTTTTATAGAACTTGGTGTGACCAAAATTAAGCCCATAATTTATTCAAAAATCCGTCTTTTATAGAACTTGATGTGACCCAAAAATTAACCAACAGTTTATACAAAAATCCGCCTTTTATAGAACTTGGTGACCCAAAAATTAAACCCAACAGTTTATACAAAAATCCGACTGTTTATAGAGCTTAGGTGTGACACAAAAATCAAACCTAAAAGTTGGTACAAAACCCGCCTATTTATAGAACTTGATATGAACAAAAATTAAACACAAAAGTTTTATTCAAAAATCCGCCTTTTATAGAACTTGGTGTGACCCAAAAATTAAACTCAGCAATTTATTCAAAAAATCCGCCTGTTTATAGAATTTGGTGTGACCCAAAAATTAAACTCAAAAGTTTGTACAAAAATCCGCCTGTTTATAGAATTTGGTGTGACACAAAAATTAAACCCAACAGTTTATTCAAAAAACCGCCTTTTTATAGAACTTGGTGTGAAACAAAAATCAACCTAAAAGTTTGTACAAAACCCGCCTTTTATAGAACTTGGTGTGACCCAAAATTAAGCCCATAATTTATTCAAAAATCCGCCTTTTTAGAACTTGATGTGACCCAAAAATTAAACCCAACAGTTTATACAAAAATCCGCCTTTTATAGAACTTGGTGTGACCCAAAAATTAAACCCAACAGTTTATACAAAAATCCGACTGTTTATAGAGCTTAGGTGTGACACAAAAAATCAAACCTAAAAGTTGTACAAAACCCGCCTATTTATAGAACTTGATATGACACAAAAATTAAACACAAAAGTTTATTCAAAAATCCGCCTTTTATAGAACTTGGTGTGACCCAAAAATTAAACCAACAGTTTATACAAAAATCCGCCTTTTATAGAACTTGGTGTGACCCAAAATTAAGCCCATAATTTATTCAAAAATCCGTCGTTTTATAGAACTTGATGTGACCCAAAAATTAAACCCAACAGTTTATACAAAAATCCGCCTTTTATAGAACTTGGTGTGACCACAAAATTAAACCCAACAGTTTTATACAAAAATCCGACTGTTTATAGAGCTTAGGTGTGACACAAAAATCAACCTAAAAGTTGGTACAAACCCGCCTATTTATAGAACTTTGATATGACACAAAAATTAAAACACAAAAGTTTATTCAAAAATCCGCCTTTTATAGAACTTGGTGTGACCCAAAAATTAAACTCAGCAATTTATTCAAAAATCCGCCTGTTTATAGAATTTGGTGTGACCCAAAAATTAAACTCAAAAGTTTGTACAAAAATCCGCCTGTTTATAGAATTTGGTGTGACCCAAAAATTAACCCAACAGTTTATTCAAAAAACCGCCTTTTATAGAACTTGGTGTGAAACAAAATCAACCTAAAAGTTTACAAAACCCGCCTTTTATAGAACTTGGTGTGACCCAAAATTAAGCCCATAATTTTATTCAAAAATCCGCCTTTTATAGAACTTGGTGTGACCCAAAATTAACCCAACAGTTTATACAAAAATCCGCCTTTTATAGAACTTGGTGTGACCCAGAAATTAAACCGGCAGTTGGTGTGACACCATAATCACCCTTAAAGTTGGTACAAAACCGCCTATTTATAGAACTTGATGACACAAAAATTAAACACAAAAGTTTATACAAAAATCCGCCTTTTTATAGAACTTGGTGTGACACAAAAATTAAACCCAAAACTTTGTACAAAAATCCGCCTTTTATAGAACTTGTTGTGACCCAAAAATTAAACTCAGCAATTTATTCAAAATCCGCCTGTTTATAGAACTTGATGTGACAACAAAAATTAAACACAAAAGTTTATACAAAAATCCGCCTTTTATAGAACTTGTTGTGACCCAAAAATTAAACTCAGCAATTTATTCAAAAATCCGCCTGTTTATAGAACTTGGTGTGAAACAAAAATCAACCTAAAAGTTTGTACAAAACCCGCCTATTTATAGGACTTGGTGTGACCCAGAAATTAAACCGAGCAGTTGGTGTGACACCAAAATCAACCTAAAAGTTGGTACAAAACCCGCCTCAAAAATTAAACCCAACAGTTTATACAAAAATCAGCCTCTTTATAGAATTTGATGTGACACAAAAATTAAACCCAACAGTTTATTCAAAAATCCGCCTTTTATAGAACTTGGTGTGACCCAAAATTAAGCCCATAATTTATTCAAAAATCCGTCTTTTATAGAACTTGATGTGACCCAAAAATTAAACCCAACAGTTTATACAAAAATCCGCCTTTTATAGAACTTGGTGTGACCCAAAAATTAAATCCAACAGTTTATACAAAAATCCGCCTTTTATAGAACTTGGTGTGACCCAAAATTAAACCCAACAGTTTATACAAAAATCCGACTGTTTATAGAGCTTGGGTGTGACACAAAAATCAACCTAAAAGTTGGTACAAAACCTGCCTATTTATAGAACTTGATGTGACACAAAAATTAAACACAAAAGTTTGTACTAAAATCCGCCTTTTATAGAACTTGGTGTGACCCAGAAATTAAACCGAGCAGTTGGTGTGAAACCAAAATCACCCTTAAAGTTGGTACAAAACCCGCCTATTTATAGAACTTGATGACACAAAAATTAAACACAACAGTTTATACAAAAATCCGACTGTTTATAGAGCTTGGGTGTGACACCAAAAATCAACCTAAAAGTTGGTACAAAACCCGCCTATTTATAGACTTGATATGACACAAAAATTAAACACAAAAGTTTATACAAAAATCCGCCTTTTATAGAACTTGGTGTGACCCCAAAATTAAACCCAACAGTTTATACAAAAATCCGCCTTTTATAGAACTTGGTGTGACCCAAAAATTAAACTCAGCAATTTATTCAAAAATCCGCCTATTTATAGGACTTGGTGTGACCCAAAAATTAAACCCAACAGTTTATTCAAAAAACCGCCTTTTTTATAGAACTTGGTGTGAAAAAAAAAATCAACCTAAAAGTTTGTACAAAACCCGCCTTTTTATAGAACTTGGTGTGACCCAAAATTAAGCCCATAATTTATTCAAAAATCCGCCTTTTATAGAACTTGGTGTGACCCAAAAATTAAACCCAACAGTTTTATACAAAATCCGCCTTTTATAGAACTTGGTGTGACCCAGAAATTAAACCGAGCAGTTGTGTGTGACACCATAATCACCCTTAAAGTTGGTACAAAACCGCCTATTTATAGAACTTGATGACACAAAAAATTAACACAAAAGTTATACAAAAATCCGCCTTTTTATAGAACTTGGTGTGACACAAAAATTAAACCCAAAACTTTGTACAAAAATCCGCCTTTTATAGAACTTGTTGTGACCCAAAAATTAAACTCAGCAATTTATTCAAAATCCGCCTGTTTATAGAACTTGATGTGACACAAAAATTAAACACAAAAGTTTATACAAAAATCCGCTTTTATAGAACTGTTGTGACCAAAAATTAAACTCAGCATTTATTCAAAAATCCGCCTTTTATAGAACTTGGTGTGACCCAGAAATTAAACGAGCAGTTGGTGTGACACCAAATCACCCTTAAAGTTGGTACAAAACCGCCTTTTTATAGAACTTGGTGTGACACATAAATTAAACCCAAAAGTTTGTACAAATCCGACTGTTTATAGAGCTTGGGTGTGACGCAAAATTAGCCCATAATTTTCAAAATCCGTCTTTTATATAACTTAATGTGACCCAAAAATTAAATCAACAATTTATTCAGAACCAGCCTATTTATAGAACCTGGTGTGACCCAAAATTAAACTCAAAGTTTGTAAAAAATTCGCAATAATTAAACCCAAAAACAAAATCCGCCTTTTTATAGAACTTGGTGTGACCCAATAATTAAACTCAAAAGTTTGTACAAAAATCCGCCTGTTTATAGATGATCCAAAAATTAAACCCAAAACTTTGTACAAAAATCCGCCTTTTATAGAACCTGGTGTGACCCAAAAATTAAACTCAAAAGTTTGTACAAAAATCCGCCTGTTTATAGATGATCCAAAAATTAAACCCAAAACTTTGTACAAAAATTCGCAATAATTAACCCAAAAACAAAAATCCGCCTTTTTATAGAACTTGGTGTGACCCAATAATTAAACTCAAAAGTTTGTAACAAAATCCGCCTTTTTATAGATGGTGTGACCAAAAATTAAACCCAAAACTTTGTACAAAAATCCGCCTTTTATAGAACCTGGTGTGACCCAAAAATTAAACTCAAAAGTTTGTACAAAAAATCCGCCTGTTTATAGATGATCCAAAAATTAAACCCAAAACTTTGTACAAAAATCCGCCTGTTTATAGAACTTGGTTTACATAAAAAATAACTCAAATTTATCTCAATAATATGCCTTTTTATAGACTGACCTAAAAATTAAACACAAAAGATTGTAGAAAATCCACCTGTTTATAGAAATTTTGGTGCATTAATCTGAGTATTGTTTATAATTATTTTGTTTCATTTTTTGTTTAAAAATTAATAAGTGTAATTAATAAAATATAATTGGTTAATTAACTGCTAATAAGAAAGCGCGCCATCCGTGAAGCGTTAGCTGTGCTTGAGGACAGCAGCTGTTTCCGCTTCATCCCGCGCACCAATCAGCGTGACTTTCTCTTCATCGACATGCAGGAAGGGTATGGGAAAAAATTCCAAGCAAAATTTTACTGTTATTTATCGTAACTCAAATTTTTTTCTGTCCTAGCTTCTCGTGTCGCGGCTTGTTTTTGTTCTTGGTCTCGAGTCTCGGAAAATGAAAACTCATGGACAACCGTTTTAATAATTTTTTGATAGGGTTGCAAGGGAATTTGGGAGTTCGGCGTAAGACCGGGGCTTGAATTGACGGAATTAGAAAATTCAGGATTGCGGGGTCGGGATCCCGGGATTTCCTGGATATAAAATATAAAGATTGAAATTTATATCAGTACCTTAGATTATTTTTTGGCTTGTTTTTGATTGTTTTTAATGCCGTTAGGGGTGACGGGAGAATTTTTTAACGAAATTTTGCCGGTTTGGTTTAAAAATGACAATTGATACTGTACTTTAATGAAATTTGTTACAAAACAAGACTAGGCATGATTTTTTAACTAGAGTTTGCACCCAAAAAATATTCAAATCGAGGCTCTTTTAACTTTGAAAATTTTATTGTAATTTTGTAGCTGGCGATGGCGACATGCGACGCCGGAAAAATTACCCATAATGGTTAACATTTACGAATTTGAGCGTAATTTTTTTTTAATATTTTAACGGAAATGACACCCAACCTGAGACCAAGTAATAAAATTTACAAAATTTATCCCGGTCAGTATACTATCCCGTGCACCTCTTTCGGGAGTTCTAATTTTTTGGTAAGAAAATTCTTAGCAAAAAAATCTATTGGGTTTTTTAATTTTCGAAAAATGTTTGACTTAATTTCCAGTGCAGTCGAGAATCACTATCCCGTTTCTCAAGTCAATAAAGTCTCAGTCTCGACTCTAGGGGTTAATTCTCGGTCTCGGTTGTCTAGTCTCGGAAAATTTGGACTTTCGTTGAGCCTTATTAATTATTTTTTTACGCTTCTTAATTGTCCATAATGGTCCTTAAATGTGTTTACAGAGTCCTTGAATTTACTTAAAACGTCCTTATATTATAAAATTTTAATTGATATGTATAAAATAAAAAATTTTCCCCCAATTCTGAGGTGCTTCTCATTTGTCGGCAAAGTCGGTGGACGACAATTGTTGTCACTGGCGGCGGGATGTTTGCACGACTATATAATATGGTTTTAAAATTTAATATCACTTAAATTTTTATTTTAGGTAACTCTAAACTTTAGGCATGAAGTTATGCACGCCTTGGGTATGTTAAATCATTTTTGGATATTTAAGGATTTTAGTTATAAAATATTATAGTTTAATTTAAAATTTAATATACAAATATTTTATTTATTTTTCGAATTATTTGTAGGCTTAGAACATGAACACCAACGACCTGATCGGGATAAATTCATACGAATTCTTTGGGAAAATGTTGAGCCCGATAAACATTGTATGTTTAATTTTATTTCCATAATGATGTTTATTAAAAAGGGATTTAGTATTAATTTATTATTAAATAAAAATAAATATTTAAATTCTCATTATTTTTTTAATAATTAAGCTATGAAGAGAAATTGATTAAGAGGTCTAAAAAAATTTTTCATTCAGTTTTTTTTGGGTCTTTTTAAAAAAATTTAACGCATTATAACTCGTCTAAAAATGCTTACAAATTAGTGCGATGAATTTGAAATAGCTTCCAAACAGATCCGGATTAGAATAATTTAAAAAGAATGCAATAAAAAATTACACTAAAAATTTAAAAATTTTATAGTAAATTTCGAGAAAATTCCCCACGCGGACGTGGACCTTTATCACACATATGATTATCATTCGTTGATGCATTATGACGGCACGGCATTTGGCAAGACGGACACGGACACCGGCGCTCCCATGACAACAATGGAACCGCTGAGAGTACAAATTTTTTTTCTTAAATTTAAGAGTTATTGTAGCAATTTGAAATTTGAACTTTTTAAATATAGTATAATTCTTTTCAACATTAATTAATTAATAAATTTGTTCATTTATTTGTTGAGGATGGCGTCGAATTGACGGACAATTTTGAGCTCACCAAATTCGATGTGGAAAAGCTTCAAATTTTGAGCAAATGCAAACAGAAAAGTAAATGTGTCAATTCGTTAAAGAATTAATTAGATTTTTAAAAATAATCATATATATAAATTTTAATGTTTTTTTTCTCTAACTTTTTAATTTTCTTTAACTATTCCTTTTTCGGGACGACGAAAGCTAAGGCCCGGCATGGACCCAAAGCTGATCACTGACCCGGGCTCTGTCGAGCGTACAGCCGAATGTGCTGATCGGTCAGCAAATTGTGGTGTATTGAAGAAGAATGGGTTCTGCTGGGAAATTCGCTATGTACGACTGATCAGAATCCAATGCCAACACACATGTGGCTTTTGTGAAAATGAGCATGGGAATGGCGCCACAAAAAAGCAGGGCAAAAACGGAATTGGAAACCAAAATCAAGGACAGAATATGGGCAAGGACAATGGCCAAGACCTAAAAATTAATGTCGGATTGGACAACGCTGGTGGCCAAGATGGGAATGAGGAGTATGATATGCAAAATGGTGGCCAAGAGTGGGAGCATGGCATCGACCTGCCAACTGGGGAAGACCGAACTATGAATGGCAACCGAGGCCAAGAGTTGAGCATGTTTGGCCTGGACAAGACGGAAGGCCAAGCTGAGGAAAACCATGGCAAAATGGGTGGCCATGATTTGGACTATGGCAATGGCATTGATGAAGAATGGCACAGCAATAACAACAACATTGCCGATGGTAATGATAGTGGAACAAGGCATGGAAATGATGGCATTGGCACAACAAATAGCCAAAATGGGAATGCTAATGGTCAAATAAATGGCCAAGAGGAACAGAAACAGGCGGAAAGCAATTTTATGGACAAAAAGAAGCAGAAGAAAAAGCTTTTGCTATTGACTACAAGCGATGAAGCGGATTTAAACAATTCGAAACTGTTGAACAAAGTGGACGAACACTACACAAAATGGACATTCCCAAAAAGGAGAAAGCCAATCGGAAATGGAGATGAAACTGATCAAGCGGTGGAGAAGAAGACCTGGCATGAGACATGATCATTATGTGAATAAAGATGATTAAATTAATAAGGAAGCGAAATTGTGTGTACAAATTATGAAAGTTTTAATTAATTTAGGAATTTTCAATAAAGAATTTAAGATAATTTTAATTTAAATTAAAATTTTGAATGCACTTTTGTGAAGGCATCTTTCGTTTTTGTATTAAACAAATTTTGATTTGGTTAATGTAGTTTATAAAAATTATGTTTTTTTGTAGTTTATAAAATTATTACATTTTAAAAAAATATATGATTTGATTAATATAGTTTAGAAAAATTATTATTTTTTTTTGTAGTTTATAATATAATTAAATTTTATTTTGAACAAATATATATTTTGTAGTTTAGAAAAATATTATGATTTTTAATGTTTATAAATTTATTATTAGAGATGCACATTGATCAGAGAACGTACAAAGCTACAAACTAAACACACAAATTCTTGTGTTTGACATGTGCAAAAATGACATAAAAGCGAGGACAAATGTTGGGTTGGCACCATTCTCTGAAGAACAGAAAGCCAAATTCATTTCCCAGGATCGCCCTTAGGCAAAATTTTGGATTTTTTGTAATTTTTTGAATGATAGCCATTTTTAATTCACCAGGTCAAAACATTTTTTATAAATTCTAAAAATACCATTTTATCCTTTAAGTGAAGCCCGAGTTTCAACTGCCGGTTGGTAACGGTTATCGGCAAATTCGGTTGAGCTCAGCAATGGAAGTAATTGCCCGGTGTTATGACAATTCGTACAAAAGTCAACTACTACAGCAGCTTGCACACAATGTAACTAGTAAATAGCTTAGGCTAGGCCAAAGCTTTCGGTCTAGGCTTAGGCCTAAGCTTTAGGATAGGCCTAGGCACGGGCCTGCCTGGGCTTGCTTGGGTCGAGGTCAAGGCTTAGGCGTAGGCTTTATTTTGTAAAATTTACTATTGTACGTTCTGGATTTTGTGCGAGTTGCAATTGACTCGTTGTTGCCAGGCTAGGGAAATTAATAAATACTTGCAGACAAATGAATACATAGAATTTATTTTTCGAATTCTATTTTAATTGTCGAATAATCATTGTCGTAAAATATCTGCGAAATATTATAGAGTAAAAATTAATATTTTCTAAAGTTTTTCCCCTGCAGCAATTAGCATAAATTTCATCTAAACAAAATCTAAGCAAAAAATCCTGCAAAACAATAATTTTAAGTTTTGAATATGATAATTCATATTTTTTTAAATAAAAATCTTTAGAAATTTTAATTACTTTTCCCAATTGTTGGCATAAATCTTTGAAACATTTTCAGTAAAATTTCATACAATTTCGTTCCTTATCCGGTCACTAACCGTCATTTGACATTTCTTTTTGTGTCTTAAAAAACGGCTAAACTGTAATAAATTTACCAATTTGCACTCCCGAAGTCAGGCGCAAATGCCGGCGCCGCAAAATCAAATTTTAGGTGCAAATGTTGACTGCTAATCTCCTAAGCTAAAAACACATAGGGATGGAGTGAATGTGCCGATCGGTGTCCGTTTCAAAAATTTGACAAGAATGGAGACAAAACGATCACTTTTAACAATCAGGGCCCGGTCAATAAGAAGGTGGTTAAATGACCTGGTCAAACGACCATGGTTAAATAACGTGGTCACCTGACCACGAAGTTGGTGGTAAACCGGGTCAATAAGAAAATGACCATGAAGTGCCGTTTTTACTACCAACCTCCGTCAAACGACCATGAACTATCTTCTTATTGACCCGGGTCATTTGAACACGGTCTTTTTAGGGACAATTTGTTTACACATTTTTTGTTGGAAAAATAACTCTCTTTTTTAGGTCTATCTCATAACAATCAATTTTATGTTTACCAAAAACGTTACATAAAATTTTTGCACCTCCAACATATTATCTACATATTTGTGAGTTAAAAACGAATGATTAATCCATAAATAATATTTCTAATAAAATCTTAGATCAAATAATTTAATGTCAATTTTTACCAAGGAAATGTCAAGCGCTTTAGCGCAAAAAGTTCGCGACAATTATGAAGAATTGTTTCCGCAAAGCAAGGAGGCTGCGTTTTCGCGCCGTTCAAGCGGATACGAAAAGGCATTTTCAATGCCACCTGTTGCAGAATTGCAAAGAAATGTTCTCGAACTCTCAATCGAAAATCAGAAAAAATGTCAGAATCTCTTGACAATTTCAATTCATTGATGTATTTTGCAAATTCCCTTATGAAGAATATGAACAGTTATTATGAGCGCAAAATTTCACGGAGTCAGCCGCCGATCAGCCCAACTTTTCATGTTATAAACTATAAAATTAATCTATCACTTATTTTGATCAATTTAGCATGGAACAACATGTGATCAATGGTTATCGAAGCCAGCAGCTTCAATGGTCGAAAAGATTTTTGAAGAAGATGATCCGACTATTATCGTTCGGGATAAAACATTTCACACGTTGTAATATCCGTGCCGTTATTTAACAAATGAATGTTACACATTTACAACATTTATCACAATTTTATTTTCAAAATTATTCAAATAAATGTTATACATTTCCTATGAAGCTTTGATTAAATTGTTAAAACCAAATATTTTAATAAGCATTTCTTGATATTTTTGAAAGTATAGCTAATGGCAGAATTTATGGAAGACTTAGAACAGAAGAATAGAAGGGGTGCAAAAGGATTTTATGTCGACCCTGTCCTAGAATTACGGTTTTTGTCTGCGGGCGATCGAAATATCGAACTGATCAGGCGCTACCGTTTTCCTGATGAAGGAATTAATTTTATTGCTAATCTTATAAAGGATGACCTTCAGCCAAAGCATGCCAATAAAGGAAATCCAATTAAATTACAGGTTAAGTTAAATGAAAAATAAATTTTAAGTGTCAATTCATTATTGTCAGCGCAGGTCATGATCACGCTCCAATATTTGGCTAGTAATTGCTTTTTGATCCAAATTGCCGACTCTTTAAATGATTGTCAAGCGCGCCAAGCTGGAATTGAGAAAATACATGAATTGGTGGCCCGTTTTACTTAATTTTTCGTTATTACCATATAAATTTTTGTCTCACAAAATTTTTGGTTGAATTTTGACTACTTTTGCTAAAATAGATTTTTAATATACTTATCATTAAGTTAAAAAAATTTTTTTAGTATCAGAAGAAAGAGAACACTTTAATCTATAAGAATTTTATTTTTGTTTATTTTTATCTCACAATTTTCCATGTTAAAAGGCTCATGGTAAATATGGCTACCATGGGTATGATGGTGGTAGCTTTTCTAACCACCAACTCCCGTCAAATGACCACGAACTACGTTCTTATTGACCGGGTAAAAAAGAGGGTCATGGTTATGGTTAAATAACCACCAACTTCGTGGTCATTTGACCAAAGTTCGTGGTATCTCTTGTTGACCGAGGTTTACCATCAACTTCATGGTTATTTAGCCATTACCACCTTCTTATTGACCGGGCCCAGTTGACCAAACTTGACAGTCTGACGCAAAAGCTGCCAGCCGACATGTTTGTGAAAGATGAATACGAGGTAAATTATAATTACATAAATTTTCAAGTCCGATATTGACTTTCCCATTCATTTCCTAAAAAGTTCTTGTTTTTCGAAAAAGTTATTTTTAGAATAATCAAAACTTTTTGGCGCATATTCCGGTTTTTTAACATTGATTGATATATGTGTTTAAAAATTTAAATTATTTGAAATTAATAAAAAAAACTGGATAAATTTTAAAAATAATAAATGAATACCTTGTCAAAGTGTTACACGGGTCCGGGACTTTGGGAAGCGAGTCCGGCATTCAAAAAAATTCAATAAGAATGTTGAACATTTTTAAGATTTTTTAAATTAAGTCGGGTGTTCGGGGCTGGACCAGGGATGACATTCCGAGGCCCCAAAAACATTCAGAAATCTGAATTCCGAAGCCCGAATTTTTCGGAAATCGGGATTCCAACCCCAAGAATGTCAGAAATCGGATTCGTGCCATCCCTGGTATGGACCCGGTCGAAAACCCGGATTTGTGTATTCCCAACTCCATGACTTATCTATATATTTTCAGACTTCTTTTTTTTAAGAAAACCCAAATCAAGAGTTTATGCGGCACTTACAATAGTGACGACGTGTGCTGTCGAGCTGCCTACCGTACTTCAGAAACTTGCCAACCGACCAAATGGGACCCAGAAAAACAGGCAATTTACGACGCATTGCGTGCCGCAAATCCAGATGGATACACATATGCCTATGACGATAAGACGGCAATAAAGAAGTGCTCATCATCTTCTGCTGCGATCGTGGGCTTTTGCACCAATGTGTGAATTTGAAAGAAGAGGGAGTTTTGAAACGAATGTTTTTGGCAAAAAAATTTTCTTTTCAAATTTCCTGATTTTTTCTGTACTGCTTTTTTTTCTAAAACACCGACAAAAAATCGTCATAACTTTCTTTAAATTTTAAGTTTTTGAAATTTGTTCCAATGTTATAGACAAAGTTACAAAAACAAAAAAAAATTGTAACGAAATTTTTTGAAACTTTATCTAATGAGAAACGTTATGACAATTTGTTTTTGTCAGTTTTCCGAAAACAGCCTATCATCTGTCACCCAATCGTTTTCCAGCTAAACTTTCTATTTCAATTTCACTAACCAAAACATTTCTTCTGCTGCTGGTAAAATTTATATGTGAATTTCATTTCACTTTTTGGGGAGTGCAAATTTGTTCGAAACCGATTTACATTTTCAGAAAAATTCAGGTATATTTTATTAGAAAAAAAACCTTGAAAAATTTTTACTCTTGAAAATTTTGTCAGAGGGGGGCTGGGATGGGCTGATTCGGCGGATGAGGGGAGGGTAACGGTTTGATGCCAGAACGTAACGTTTTGCATCTAAATTTGACATATTCAAATAAGTCGAAATGTTGCCAACCCTGGAAAATGCCAAAATTCAATGGCCAAGCAAATCCAATTTATTTGCATTGATAAATATGCAACATTTTCCGCCTGTAATCATTGTCATTTTCACGAAAATTCCGGTTTTTCATTCTGAAAATATTCCCGAAAACAGCAGTTGGCCTTCACTACGCACAATCATAAAATTGAATGGGTGATCGGCAATGAATTCGATCGTTGGTGGCCGTATGATCAGCAGTGATCGCTCCACCATGATCAGACCGGTGGCTGCAGCCGCTTCACTTCCAGCCTCATTATTCTTAATGGAAAATCAGCCAATTTTTGATACTAAAGTTTTAAATGGCATTAATGGCCATGTGTTTTAAAAATAACAAAAAAAAAGTTTTAGGAAATTCTGCTGTTTTAAATCGTATTTTTTAAAATATCGAATCTTTAAATTCGAATAATTCCGAAAATAACAAAATCAGCGCAAAAAACCCGCAATTAAAAAATAAATTCCATTTGAACAGATTTTTTAATGTGTGAGAGAAGATTTCAAATATTTAATTAATTCAACGTTTTGATCACAACAAATGATTATTGCTGTGCATGGATATGTCTTCAATTTGCGATTTTTATGATTAATGAACGATCAGTATAATCAAATCATCCGTGAAAAACTGTGCCGAAAAGCATATTGGTATTATCATCGCCAATTGCCAAGAAAGCGAGGAAAGGGTGATCAGCGATGAAGCGATTTGGGGAAATGTTGGCACTATTGGCCACAACATGAATGCCAGTGGCAGCTGCAGCTTCGGTGCCCTGCTCATTGACCTAAGTGAGGATCGATTGGTTTATTTGGCAGTGTGATCAAGGCCCGTGTCGAGACCGAGATGAAGATTTGATCCCGAGACCGAAAACCCTAAACCAAGACTCAAGACCGAGATCAAAAACCTAAGAGTTTCTCTTATCGAGACTCAAGACCAGGACGAAAACCACGAAACCTAGACTTGACCCCGAGAGAGAGAGAGGAAAGAGAGAGAGAGCGAGAGAGAGAAAAACTGTTCAAGAGAGAGAGAGAGAAAGTTTCAAAGAAGATATTTGTGAGAAGAGAGTATGTTTACAGAGAGGGAGAGCGAGAGCAGTATGTGTTTGAGAGAGAAAAAAGAGTGGAACAAGATATTCGAGAAAATTTTTTGCTTAAGTTTCGAGACTTCTCTGAGCACTACAACCTAATTAGGTATTGCGAGATAGAGAATTCTCGCAAACGACCGCGCATCATACCTACAGTATACAATTAATATATGTGTTTTTTGTACAAATACCGTAGTACCTCAATGAATGCCTTCTGCACCACTTCGCTAATCTTCAACGAGTCCGTCACAATGCCATCAAAATTGGCACTGTCGGAGAAGGCGGTGGCCATTCCCATGTTGGCCAACGGTTGGTTCAGCTCATGTGCGGACTCCAACTTGAACTTGGGCAACACCACCTGAAGCCAAAGTACAGTAAGAGATGGTCTATAATTTGCCGGTTTGTCTTGCCGAAGCTTTCGAAAATTTGACTCTCAATTTAATTTTATTTCGAATTTAAATTTCCCGTTTTGTTTTATTGTACCGATCCTTTCGGGACCAAAAACAACAGCTTTCTAAGCTTTCTTCACATTCGTTAAAGTTATGCTAAAAATCTCGAAAATAGCTAAATATAGTAGAAAAATCATTTTAAAGAAAAAAATACAAAATAAAGCTAAAATTTATTAATATTGAAGAAAATTAAGTAAAAAATCGAAAATTTCCGAATTTTGGACTTATTTTTGGCATAAATTTCGCTTTTTTATGTTACATTTTTTATAAATATTTTCGAGAAAACAACAGCAAAAAAAATGAAATTTTTTGAATAATTTTCGGTCATTAGAGGTCAAAAGGGCCGCTTTAATAGAAGAGGCCCTTTTAATAGAGGATTTTTTGAAAAAATGCCCAAATATGCACATAAAATATGCATGAAATGTCAATGATCATTTTGTTTAAGCTCCACCTGTATCTGGGTCCAGATCTGTTTATTTCTGGATCTGGATTTTACTGGGTTTTTTCCACAAAATACAGACCCAAACATGAAAGCCAGATTTAGATTGAACAAACGGATATATATTCCGGGATTTTACTGATGGCCTTTCTGAAAATACCATTTTTTGGCATTAACACAATGCCAAATGCTCACTTGGCAAAATGTTTTTATTGTATTTACTTGCACTTCGCTTTTGCGCCGTTCTTTGGTCAATTCCAGCAACTTTTTGCCGTCCAAATCGGCCAACAATTTGGCCAACCCAAAGCGGTCCTTCGGCAACAGCACAAACATGAATACTTCACCACCTTGGTAAGGCATGCCGAGCAGTTGGAGCTATACACAAATTCAAATAAAAAAATAAGAAAAAAATTTTTTTAAATTTTAAGTAAAAAAATTATTAAAATATGGCACCTGTTCATCTTCGAAATAAATGAAATCGGCTTTCTTGTGCATCATGTCCAGCTAATAAAGAGACAATTTTTAAGAGCCCAGCAGGAAAATAAATCAATGGAAATTAGTCATTGATATTCGATTTTTTTTGAAAACTTTTTGAATTTAAATAAAATTTTGACATAACATTAAATTCATAAAACACAAACATACTGTAACGAAAAAAGTATAATTTGTGGGCTCAAGTACAGTTTATGCGTCCAATCGACTTTTTATGCGTCCAATCGACTTTTATGCGTCCAATCAATTTTTATGCGTCCCATCAATTTTTATGCGTCCAATCAAATTTTTATGCGTCCAATCAATTTTTATGCGTCCAATCAAATTTATAATTCTAATTGCATTATATTGACAATATTGCGTCATTTCTAGTCTATTTTACAATTCCCCAATTTTGAATTATACGGGGTAATTTAGTCTCATCTCCTCCAAAATATGCTGAAAAATTTTGTCGTTTGCGTGGTATCTTCTGAACATGTACTGATACAAATATGTCGGCAGCATTTCCTCATTTGAACCACGTAAGTGTCGGAGAGAAGTCTTCAGTGCACCCCAAGTTGCCTCAATGCCTTGCGTATGCACTTGCCGGTCTTGGGGGTCTACAAAGAAAACACGGTGATTCACCCAGTGGTGATCGTATTGCTGCTGCATGTTTTGAATCCCTCCGTAAGCGGCCCAGCCATCAGACACAATCAATGTTCCCGGTTCAATGTTTTGAGCAATTAACGGCAAGAGCGTAGCGGCATCACGTTCCGCGACCGGGAAAAAACGCACTTTGTTTGTGCCTCTCTCCAACATCCCAAACACCCAATCATATTGGCGTTGCAACATTCTTCCTCTGTTATATTTGGCCCTTAAGTGCGTTTTTGAATTCACAAATGAAACGTTGACAAAACACGTCAAATCCAACTGATCAAAAGGCAACGAATTAAAACAGCAACAAAAACAACAACAATACTCCACACGACGAATTAATGATCTCACAGCAAATCTACGACGAATAGAGGCAACCAATGACGCAGAAAATTACCAACAAACCACAACATGTTCTCAAACAACAAATTTTACCGAAAAAATTTCGACTCGTCTATTTCTACTATACGTCCCATACCGCCCAAACGCTCTTGTTCTTGCATGCGAACAACCCAGGCCTGAAATAGATAATGGCGCCAAAATTAGGCGCTAGATGGTAGTGATGCTCGGGTCTCGGTATCGTCTCGGGAAATTTTGGTCTCGAGCATCACTACCAGGTGGACGAATCCGAGCCCTCGTCATACTTGGCATAAATCTCGCATGAAGTTGTAGAAATCGACAATAGTTGCTCTCGAAGCAATTTCATTTTCTCTCATTACAGTTTCCAGTTTGCTTGTTGGGTGTTGAGCCCACCAATAGGCAAGACGAAGAATTTGTTTAATTGTTAAATGCGAGTTGTCGAAAAAGGAACCGATCCGAACCGACATTCGGCTGGATATTTCTGCCCCCCTGCCCTTCTGCAATTATTGCATCTCCACTTAAATTCAACATTTTTAAAGTCTTTGGAAATCAACGCACAATTAACCCTTCAGGTGCCTGTGCATACTTGACAAGGCTAGCTTGGCGCGCTTGGCAGCCGCGACACAAAGCAGTATTGGCAATCAAACCGTATCGAGCAATAAACTTTAAAGTTTTCTCCACACCTTAAAATTACATTTTCATTTCTTATTCACTTAATTTTCTATCGGTCCTAGCCTTCAGGCGAATCGTCTCCCAGGTGATCTGTCAAAAGCCTTTCGTAATTGAACTCAGCGAGGTCTTCCAGTGATCCCGGTGGCATAATAGGTCCATCATTTGGCAACAAAATGGTGAGTCTTGACCGTGGTGCCTCCAATGGACCAAGACTTGCCCGTAACAATTTGGCCGTTGAGTTTCCTTGGTCCTCACTACACAAACCAAATTGCTTGCAGATCGCCGTGGGTTTAAGCTCGTCCAGCGAAAGCTTCTCCACCTTATAGCAAAATCATAAAATTATATATGCTTTGCTTACAATAGCAGATAGCATTTTGTCTGCAAGTAAATAGTAGCAATCGGCACTAAAAAATGGGACAAGTCGACAGTAACTCCTTAATTCATCTCTGATCCATCCAATGCCTTCGCTTTTCACTTCTCTGATCACGCTGATAAATGCTGTACATGCAAAACAACGCATGCTCGGCTCAACTTGTGAAACTTCAAAATTTTGTTTCAAAATGAAAATAATTCTAAAAACCGGTCGCCTTCTCAAAATTTCTCTTGCAATATTGTTGCTCAAGCGGACATTCGTCAATTGGCATTGATGAAGCACATGACGACATGTAATCTGAGGGCGTTTTCCCACAAAAATAGCAACAACCTTCTATTCCTGTACGGATTTTTTTAATTACACATTTCTTCTCAGAATTACCAGTCATATAAATGTAAGTTGTGTTGCGAATGTAACGGTCGGTTTCCGTTTCATAGCTAGATTCGTTAACGCATCGGCCTTTATCGTAGATGTTGTTATTGTCAGGGCATATTCCACAACAATGCCAAGGGTTCGCCCTTCGGTATCCGAATTTGTCAATAATAAAGCCGTGCCATTCCATTGCATGAGTTAAAGCGCAGGCCAAAAGAAAAAGAGCCAATCGAAACATTGCCATAGCACTTTGAAGAACGGAGAGAAAATGACGGCTGGCAGCTTTTTGCCGACGAACGGAGAGAAAATGACGGCTGGCAGCTTTTTGCCGACGAACGGAGAGAAAATGACGGCTGGCAGCTTTTTGCCGGCAAATGGAGAGAAAATGACGGCTGGCAGCTTTTTGCCGGCAAATGGAGAGATAAATGACGGCTTTTTGACTACGAAAAGAGAGAAAAATAAAGCTAACTTTGCCTGTTTTTGAATGGAGAAAAATGTGTTTTCTTGAGCTGGTAGTTGGATTTAGTGCAATTAAATGTTTAAAGGTTTTTAATGAAAAATTGATTGGACGCATAAAAATTTTATTGGACGCATAAAAAATGATGGGACGCATAAAAAATTGATTGGACGCATAAGAGTCGATTGGACGCATAAAAGTCGATTGGACGCATAAAAGTCGATTGGACGCATAAAACTGTACTTGAGCCATTTTGTGGCCCTACTTATTCATACAGAAAGTTGCCAAAATTACTAAATTTGTACATTTAAATTATATTCTCTATAAGCCTGAATTTTACTACAATTTTCATAATGTTTAAAAATAGATTATTTGGCCAATAAATTTAGATACGAAAATACCTTCTCAATGGTATAAAAAATAAATTTAAAATATTTTTTAATTACTATAAAAAAAAATTATTTTTTTCCTCCCCACCTCTTTGGTGTTTATTTCGTCCACATGAAATGTTTTCTTTTTGGTAAGGTTCGGGTTGAACTTGTTCGCCCAGTTGCCCTTAAAGTAAACTGCGTTGATCAACACCAAACTGAAATTAAAACATTAATTAACTTATTGATAGTGTCAATAAATACAAATTTTCAATTTTATTTTTATGGAAAATCGGAAAATAATCAATAGATTATCAAGAAAAAAAGAGCACACCGAGTCATTTCGCCAAGAAGGTTCGGATCGATCAGATCATAGATCTTCCCGTGTGTAGCTTCTTCCACAAAGTCGTTGATTTTCTGCAATTAAATAATGGGGGGTATCAATTATTGGGGGTTTTTCTGCTAAATCATTTTCTGAAGGATTTTACACGTTTCATAAAAAAAATGCAGCTGCTAATAAACCAAAAAATCTTTAACTCCGAAATTTTGTGTTTTATTTTTACATTTTATCTCTTGTTTTTTTCACATTTTGAGTAAATTAATGGAGGTTGATGGTTTACAAGAAATTTAAACTCTTCAAATTTAATTTTGACAAAACTTTTGCCCATCGAAATATTGCTGAAAATTCGTTGGTAAATTGTACAGAATCTGTCAAGAATTGCTCAAGAATTCTTCAAATATTTTCCGACCTTCGCAGTCCCTTCTTTGTCCCCAAAGTCCACCGCCTCAAACTGTCCCCCGTAATGTTCCATAATTTGCGCTTTGAACGCATCCAACACTTTAAAGCCGTCCTTGATGTACACTTTGTTGGCCAGCTCCAAGCTGTAATTGTTGTGCCCACTTTTGATTGATGTGAGTAAATCGCCGAAATATTTGTGCACTTCCGACTCAAGCGCACCTTAATGCAAAATATTTTATTGTTGATATTGTATAAATTCGATTAAACTACCCCGCCCCCGCCCCCCTAATTACCCTACTTCCCTGCCGATAATTAATTTATTTTATATTTTAAAATGATTACTGAAAATATTCCTATCATATACTCCTGGGCTAGCCTAATCATTGGAACACTGTAATTCTGCACATAAAAATAATTTTAATTTAAAATTTTCATGAAATTTTCACCCCCTGCCAACAGTTGTCCAATTTCTTGGCCAGTTCTTTCTTTGGCACCCGCGTACACCATGGACAGAGCGATGGCAACAGAAAGCGGTGAAACAATGCACGAACGGCCGTCCTTGGACACTTCGCGCAACAAATTTAGTGAAAAATCGGCCTGGGCCTCCAAAATCAATGAATTTGATGTTGCAGGAGAGTTCATTAGCAAAAATGGGTAGGAATTTAGAAGCTAAAACAATTTCGATTTAATTTTTAAGAATTTTATATTAAATACCAATTTTGAATCCAAAATGCCATTATTTAGTCAAAAAAGTTTATGGTGTTGGTTGCATTAGGAGCCCAGATTCTTGAAAAAAAAGGAACAAGAACTCATGCTTTGGGCTGCTGGATTGGGTCGGTGCAGTGGAGAATTAATTTGTTTTCCATTTTAATCGAATTGGAACGGCGGACCATAGAAATTCTCAGTTAAAACCCCAAATTCAGAAATAATTAAAATTAAAATAAAAATTGCTAACAAATAAAAATTCAATTTGAAATTATACAAAAACATTTCATGTGAATTGTGATTGAGATGCGAATGATGAAAATTCACTCTTTAATTTTTCAATCATTAGAGAAAAGAATTTTTGAGAAAATAAAAATTTTTCAAGGGAATTTTTTGAAATTTTGAAATTGGCTTTTCTTTAAAGGCTTTTCGTTGGGCCGTACATTTATTGGTTTTAATTGCATTTTAATGCATCATCATTTTTCTTTTTTTCTATGTGAAGCCGCCGATGAATAACCTCGTAAAGAAGGAAAAGCAGAATGAATTGGACTTTGGGGTGGGGAAAGGATAGGCCATAAGCATCGATTTAATGGCCTCGTTTTCGAAATGGAATGGACAAAATGATGAGCCTATGAATTTCAATGCAATAATAATTAGGTGTGGAGGAATTATAAAACAAAAATAGAAAATGCCAAAATCATCAATAAAATAAATGAATGAATAGAAAAATTTATAAGAAAATGCATTAAATACAGGACAAGGATATGAAGAAGCGAAATTTTCCAAAATAATTAATAAAAATTGCCCTTAATTGTTATTAAGAATGGAAATTATTAAATGAGTTTTTTCAATCAAAAAATATATACAAAAATTTAAAAAACGATAAATTCAATTTAGTATTTGTGCAAGTTATTTTTTCGGTTTTGATCGGTATTTCAATTTTTATTATTAATTTTTGCAAATTTTCGTAAATAGTCCTTGCTAAATAAATGTTACATTTGAAAATTTATATAAATATTTTATGACTCCCTTATTTTCCAAAATTTTATAAACATATCCCCTTCGCAAAAATTTCGTTGACCCCTCCCTCACCCTTTTTTCCGTGTCTGTTTAAAGCAGGGGTGTGATCTGTTCTCATTTCTAAGAAATGTTCTGATTTTGGGGTAGTGGCACAATTTGTTCTGACTTCTTAAAAATATTCATAAATTTTGGAATTTTATGACATAATATCAGTATTTTATCTAGAAATTTTTAAATTTTCCGGGCGGCGCCTATCTGCACCACCGTACCCTAAAAATCCTTAAATTTCTTTAAAAAAATTGTCTCAGAATCGTAAAATATAGATAGTTTTTACCCCGCCCCCCCCCATCCCAAAAGTCTTTTTGGAAAAATCCGCCGCAAAAAATTTGTTAAAAATCTGGTTTTTTTGTCCCGATCAGGGACGGGCGAAACTTCGGCTTCGGCTTCGAAAACTTCGGGTTTTTTGAGCTTCGAACTTCGGACTTCGCCTTCGAATAAAAATTGGGCTTCGCTCTTCGGCTTCGGCTTCGAGTGATGAGCCGAGCTTCGCCGTCCCTGGTCCCGATTTCGCTGAATATACGATTTGCTTATTTCCTCCCATATATGATAATTTTTGAGCGAATTTCTATTTTTCCATTTTGTTTGTGACATGCCACCACCTCGACTATACATTTTTACTAACAAATACAAATCGTAGGCAGGGACAATATGATGGATATAACAAATGTACAATTAAATTTCAGGAAAAAATTTATTAAAAATTAATTTTTTATGTTCAAATGTGAAGATTCTGAAATTTTTGGAAAAACTAAACAAGTTATATCTATAGTACATCTATCGTTCTGTCCACCGCCTAATTTTCCGTACTCCATATCGCGCTCTCTCACTCTTCTCTCTTTCTCTCTCTCGCTCTCTCTTTCTCGCTCTTCTCTCTCTCTCTCACACACACACACACTCCCACCCCATCTCTATCACTGATGCTTTTTATGCTCAATGGTCATGTTATGTTCATGATCGTGATCACTACAAAGTTGTCTTTTTTTCTCTACCTCTCTTTCTTCCTATCCCTTTTATCACATTCACTCTTCTATCTACATATTTCTCTGTCTTTTGATTCGATTGTATTTTCAATTTCCATTTACCATGTGATAAATTAACGAAAACAAAAAAATATTTACAAAAAATACATATTTCAAGTATTATTAAAAAATTTTCCAATATCTTTTAATTTTTAACCAAAATTTGACTAAAAATATAAATTTCCACTTTTTTTATCATTTAGTGAATCAATTTAATTAAACAGTAATCTATAATTTATCGTAAACTACTAAGCTTGAGTAAGGTAAAAAAGTGATTAAAATTCACAATTTTATTTTGTTTTTCCATGCTCTAATCACACAAATTAAACCCAACAGTAATTAGGCATTAGCCATTTTTGCCAGCTATTAGTGAAAATCAAATTTCCCATTGGCACATTTGATAGGCGGACTTCCAGAACATCCATTCCAGTTGGAAGCCGCGCTCAAAAACGGTGGCCATTTTCGCGCGTGTCCGCTGATCCGCTTCTTGCGCTAATTCATCCGCAAGTGCCAACATTTCGTCCACCGCCTCGGCATACTCTTCACTACAGTACATGTCAATCCATTCGTGGTACTGAGTTACGGTGTTTGTGCCGCCGGCTTTTTGGCGTTCTGCCAACATCCATTTGGCCACTTCGCGGTAGAGCCAATAGCAGGGCAACATTGACGCGACAATCACCGGCAAAGATTGCTGTATAAAAAGAAGACACTGGTCAAACGATGTCTCAATTTATCCGCCACTTGAATTTTTATTAATAATTTATTTAGAAATTTTCCCAAAATTATTTAAATTACTAAAAAAAAATTTTAGGATTCCCTCCATCCAAAAATGAAAATGTTTTTTATTTTTAAAAAGAATTTAAGTATTATAATTGACAAAGAAAAAAGCAAACGTACTTTTTATTATTTTTCATGAATTTGGTTTGAAGCTTGAAACTAATTAAGAGATTTTTTGACATTATTCGATATTTTGCTCACATTGTACATTTTTCAAGGACAGTTCTTGAAAACGACACCTCTTGACCCTATTTTTGGAAAATAAAAAAACAAAAAGACACAAAAATTAAAAAATTAAAAAAAAAAAGTTGGAATTGTCTAATCCGCACAATAAGTGAATTACTTTATATTCTGTTAATGGTTTTAAACTAGAAACAATGTCTTAATTATCAACGCTAACTTACGATTTTCAATTTTGGTTATTGTTTTTGCACCATAAATTTTAATCTTCATCTAGCATTTTTCCATTTTACCGCTTTCTAGCTCTTTAATACCTAAAAAAAAAAAAATTAAAACTCGAACCCTAAAAATAATTTGAGGAAACATTTCTGACATATTTTTTTCCAATTTTTATTCATTCACCTGTGATGCCGTTGCTGCCAGAAAGGACACATAATGATGACACACTGGCGATTGGTCGTAGTTCATGTGCACTTCACTACGACTGACCAGGCCCAACTTGCGCAGAATGCCATCGTGCAAGTCCAACTCGGTGTCCAAAATGGCAATGCCATGGGACAGCAAAAGCATGGCACGCTCGTGCCCTTTTGGGTGATCAGTGGCCTTTGAAGCGGCCACAGCGATGGCACTGCTTAATCCCTCCAGGAACAGTGTGTCCTGTTTCAATGGCATATTTTATTGAAAAACCCATTATCTTCAAGGCAGCCGTCCTTGAATGGCCAAGAAAGTATTCCAGAAATGTGCCGAAATTTTAATTAAAAACTTTTAAAATTTTTATGCAAAATCTCCGTTTTTTACACTTTAATCTTTCTTAATTGGAAAATTCCTTTATTTGCCAGAATTCGTAATTCGTTTTCTCTAATTTTTATAGCCAAAAATGGAGATAATTATTATGGTACCTAAAATTTTTTTTCTTCTTAATTTGTGCGAAAGCTTTTAATATTTAAGAATTTAAAAGACAAATTTTGTTGAGAATTGTTTTTTAATTATTTTAAAAAAATCAATCAAATTTAATAATTCTAATTAAATCATTAATTGGCATATATTATTTTTTCCATTAAAAAAACTGAAATAAATTTTACTTGTATTATGTAGTGGCGATAGCGTTCCTCAGCAAGTGTCCCATCTTTTTGTTCACGAATAAATGGGAGAGCACAAATTTGTTGGAAACGATGCTCATTTTGTGTCCACAATATTTTCGAAAAATTGTTGGCACTTTTTTCCATAATTTTTAACTGAATTTTTTAAAAGCCAAAAAAATGAAAAATTTTAAATTAAGGTGTTCTTCTCGTTAAAATTATTTTTAATTAAAATTAAATGGAGCTAATTAAATATCGTCGTCAATTTGTGTTAGACGAAGACTAACACAGCAATGTACACTAATAAATGATTCTTATTACCCTAATTAACATTAATTGGTTTCACCAATTTGACCGCCACTTCATTTTGGTGTTGCCTAATGATAAAAAAGGATCGATTGGCTGTTTTTTATAACTTTGTATTAAATTAAATAATTTCTTTCCATCCCCGTCATAAAATATTTAAATTTAAATTATCATTTGCTTCAAATTGTAGAATAATTTTCAATTAATTTTTCTATTATTTAGTGTTTTTTTTTAAATTTTAAAATAGGCAAATAAAATTTTTTATTAACGCTTTTTAGGTAAAAATCGCATCGCGTAAAAGCTTAATCAAAAAACATAATTTTGCTTATATTTCAATTTTTTAAACAGTTTTTTCGAATAAGACAATTTTTAAACCAAAAATTTTTATCAAAAACTTTTGGAGATTAATTTTTGTGAAAAATTTTTCAATTCTTAGGGGTGTAATTTTCATATTTATTACATTTTTGTTAAGGATTTTTCCGAAAATCCTGAAAAAGGCGCCAAAAATGGCGAAATAGGCACAAAAACAGGCATTATAAAAGCCATCGTAGACACCCCAAACCAAGCTGAAAACGCGTTTTTCGTGCTTATCTGTGCGTATCAAGTGCGCAAAATTTTAGGCATTTGCCTAAAAAAGAGGTACTTTTCCGTTTTGGGGCCACACATTCAAATTTAAAAAATAACATAAACAAAGAGCGGGCTAAATATTCAAAGACAGCCCTTTAGCTATTTGAGAGGCATAAAGGCAACGATTTGGGCCAAAATATCATCGAATGAGTACATATGAAGCGATTTTTGCAGTCCTCAGGCCAAACGAATTCGCACCGATTTGAATCTGTGGCCCCAAAACGGAAAAGTACCAAAAAAAGAAGCCCTATTCATCACCATTATACAAAAACTAAAAAATATAATAAAAATTATATTTTGCATATAAAAATGCTTAAAAATATTTGCAGAAATTTTATTTCTTTAAAAAGCCCAAAGTTTTCTCTTTCGATTAATATATCCTAATCTTACAATAGTTTATTTACAAATTTTCAAAAATCCATAAACAATTCAATTCTCCCTCTATGACAAAATTTTCCGAACACTCCAATATAATTAAAAATTATTACAACAATTTTTTCTTGTCTTTAGGCCATTAATTAAGGAGGGCATTATATAAAGTACAATAAAATGCCAATTCGCCCCACCAATGCGCCGCCTGTCCATTTTCAAAATCGGCAAATCCCACCACCACCACTACCATCATAACTTTTCATCATTATCATCATCATTTTCTGGTGCCGACCATCCGAACATGGGGATTTGACAGATTTACGACGGAACAATGATACAAAATTCTTTTTCTTTTTTTTTGTCTGTTCGTCGGTCGACAAAAAAATGTGCCGATTGATGGATGCGACTCAACTCCTTTTTTTTATAATCGGTACTAATTTTTTAACATTTACATATACATTTTGCACATTCATAAATCGCGACGGATGAACAAAAAATGCCGAAATTTTTGGAAACAAATTTGTTGTCTTGTTGATAATAATCCATATTAACAACTGTAATTAATAAGCGGATCTAAGGAAAATGTGACTTCTTTTGCAACATTAACATAAATTTAGTTTGTCCACATAAAAATGGTGCTTAAACAGATTTGATAAACTTTTTTGGCATTTTGTTGTTAAAATCATTGTTTTTGCAGTTTTGACGCAAAAATTTCTCATAATTGATTAAAATTTTTTCTTTTCTCACATTGGATTATATAAATTCCGTGAATCCCACCTCTTCACGCCCCACTCATTTAGACTTTTTTCCAAGTCAAAATATTTTTCTAAATTTATGATAATTAAAAAATGCAATTTGGTAATTAAACCCTATCACTAGCAATTGATCAGTCATAACTGATCACTTTTGTTGCATTCTTGCCTCATTAAATTTTATATTTCCACAAATCTACAACTTTCTCGATTTTTTTCTCTAAATTTTTGTTCCGATTTTTGAGTTTTTGCTATTGCAATACCATCCTTTGGCACTGATCACTCATAACTATCATAGTTTTTTTTTTGTTCTTCTCACAACGGCCTAAATGATCACTCTTTTTGTTCTTCCCACAACAGATTAATTACATCAATTCCCCTAATTACCCCCAACCACTTTTGTTTGTCCTCATTAGCGCCGAGCAACACAACGCGCCAACTTCTTCAAGCCGTACACACAAAACAGCCACCGACTTTGTTGTACACATTTTTTCTTCTTTCTTAATCTCTCCAATTTATGTACAAATTGCGAAAGATTAGTCCGTTTGATTGGGGGCAAAAATGCCCTTTTCCCACACAAATCCCCTCAAATCGTTTCGCCTCCAAAAGGGTCATCGTCGGGTACACACCCAACACCACTCACTCACTCACTTATCCATCTTTTCCCATTCTTTCCGGCTCAATTCGCGCTCCCCTGAAATGATTAACCCTAATTTTTTGATCGTTTCGACTGATTAAAAAAGGTAATTTTATAATTATTTTTTAGGTTTTTAAAATCATTTTTAATGGTTTATTTAAATAAAAGCATTTTTTTTTAAATATGAACATTTAAAATATTTAGATTTTATTTCTTTATTTGTTTTTTTAAATCATATTTTGTTGAAATAATTAGAATTTTTATTATAAAATAACTTCACCAAAATTGGCACTCCACTTTTTTGATTAATTTAAAATTTGATAAATGGAATTCCCAAAATATCAGAACCATTTTACATGGCAAAAAAAATTTTTACAAAATTTCAACGCCTTGGAATTGTTTTTTCCTTTTTTTAATCCAATTTTCTTTTTTGGCCGATTTCCAATAAAATGTTTACATCTCATAATGTTTTCCATTAAACTCTCGAGACAATACCTTCCATTAAGTCAAAATCTTCGAGATTTAATGAATGGACAACTTTGGACTTGGTTTTTCCTGCCTTTTGGGGGGTTACAGTATTCGCATTGTCTCTCGAGTGTCCATTGTTTTCGTGCCAAAACATCCAAAACCGATTTTCGCCTTTTCATTTTGGCACGGCACTTCTGCACCCTCTACATTAACTTTCGAAGGCAAATCCATAAGTATGTTTTGTGCCAAAAATGTTTTTATATTTCTAAAAAAATTTTTTAATGAAATTTTTTAATCTTTTTTCAATGAAAAATGTTCGAAATAATTATTTAATAAAATGATGGAAAATTATTTTAAATTAAACCTTCTAAATTAGCTTTACGTCAGGCAACTGAAGTTGCTTATATAATTATTGTAAACTGCCTTTTTACTAGAGTTGTACGGGACCGGGACCTGGTACTGAAAAAAACGTACAACTGAGTACCTAAGTCCCGGTTTCGACCAGTTTTGACCGGGACAGGGAAAAGTCCCGCTTTTCCCAGCGAAAAAGTCCCGGTTTTTCAACCCAAAAAGTCCCGGTCTCGGTTTATTTCAAAATTCCTGTTCCATACAACTCTACTTTTTAACTAAATTCTTTTATTTCTAAACAATTTTATTTACTTTATGCGTAATTGAATTTCTTTTATTATATTAAATTCTCCAAAAATGATTTTTTGTGCCAAAATTATATTTGCTTGGACAATGAGTGAATGAATGAATGAATGGCACAGTAGCAGCACATTTATTCATCCAAATCTACCATTCCTTCCTTAATTAAACATTGAAAACAACAACAACAAAAAACTTTTTAACACCTTTTCCATATACCCCCCCCCCTAAAAAATCATTGGGAACAAAAAAAAAAGAATTTTTTGTTTAAGGCCCAAGTCCATTAATTCTCTTAAGAAGGGCACCCCACCACCATCACCAAAAGATGTGTGTGTACAAATGGGCAAACAATAGGGGGCCACCAACTCTCCCTCCCCCCCTCCACCCGTCGTCCCCCCGGGGGATAATCACACTTCGGGAGGCGCGAATCCGTCTCCCACCACCACCGCCACCACTTCAGCACCAGCAGCACAGCAAATGCTTCTTCTTACCTCCGGGGGGATTGGCTTGTTGTGGGGGCCAACAAGCTGATAGACAAATAATATACACAAAACACCATCCCCACCTCATAGAGAGAGCACCTGGTGAAAAATTGCTACCGAATGTGGGACGGACGACTCAGCGCCATCAGTTGAGGAGATGAATTTAGGAGTGATTTGAGTACCGGACGGGAATGATATTGAGTACACCAGGGAGAGTGAATGGTCGGTTAAGCTAAGCACCGTCGGCATGAGGATGGAACTTTTATGTGTTTGAGTTGGGATCTTGGCAATTATGCCAAGAACTAATAGCCTATAAACACACATTTGTGCCACCGAAAGTCAAATACCGTAAACTGAGATGGAAACTCACACTTGCACATACAGTTCCCCAATTCAATTTTTAAGCAATCATTTAGCACGGAAATAGCTTGAGCAGGTTTGAGTTAGCTTCCGCTGCCGGGTATTGTACCGCCCAAAGTTTGTTGACAAATATTAGGCGCCAAACCCGCCGGAGGGGACGGTGTAAAAAGGGGGTCGTCGCAGGAGGACAGGGGTAGGAAATAGAATGGGTGCAAAATGCACAATCCAATCCCCCAATACATATAGCTTAGTCAATAAGTCCTCCTCCAACAACACCTTCCACATCCTCTTAGGTGTTTAGCCCCCAATCCGCCGTCGAAAAGGGGGCAAGCAACACAAATCAAACAAATAAATACATCGTAAACTTAGTTGGGTCCGCAAGCACTTCGGCTTATCCCCTCTTTCCCGCCCCCTCCACCTCCTTTTGCCATTTGGTGGGACTATGTGATGTCCGGTGAGTCGCGCGGATTACCTCCCCACGAAAATCCTCCCCCCTCCGCTGCCGCTGCTTCCCTGCCGCCGGAGGGACAAATTCGCTTCCCAAGCGCCCCAGCCAATCCCATTCATTCATTCACAGAGAGTCATTCAGATGGGATTTGGATTTCCGCCCATGTGGTGGTGGAGGAGTTAAGCGATGAATGCACCCCCCCCCCACCCAATCGCTAAATACCCACCGATTTTTCTGTTTGACTGACTGATCAGATCAGTCAGTCATTCAATTGGACTGCTTTCTGTTGATCCTGAGCTCCCGTCGTCAGCTCCATCCAATCACTAGTCTCGCAACCATTCTTCATTCATTATTCACTGATCAGTTCATTCATTCGCCCAAGAAAATTTGGCGGTCGGCCCCGCAGGGCAGGGGCGGTCCGCCGCCGCGACGCCGTTGATGCGATTTGCGACCGATTAATGCTTACCCCGCCTCCATCCCCACTAAATCGCTGGGCCCGCCCGCCTGGAGCCGCAGCCACTTCACTCGCTCCGTCTCATCGCCCTTTGTCGACGCCGTCGCTTCCCCTAATTCAGTTGCCTTCCGCCGCCCAAATACTCTTTTATGCCCGCCGCCCACTGTCCCGCCCCCACAATTACCGTATTCACTATACCATAAAATTTTGGAAATTAGAATTTTTCGTTTTGCCAAAATACCCGAATTTTATGGCTTTTGAATTTTTTTAAACTGATTTTTGTCCTAAATTTTACATTTAATTTATACCAATTTATGAATGGATTAGTGCATAGTTAGGCTCCGTTTCCTATGAATATTATGCCAAAAAGCGTCTTTACCAAAAACAATCGAACAAATTTTATTTATTTTTCCTTTTTATTTTTTTATTTGATTTTATTATCTTTTAATTTTTATAACCATTTTATTGGAGACTTCAACAGTTTTTTTTTGAGGTTTCCGTTTTTCCCACCTAATCACACAAAGATGTTACTGGCCAAGATTTTATTAATGGTCGTATCGTTTTTCTATTGCTTTAAAATCAGCGATAATTGTTGATCCTGAAAAAGCCATAAAATCCGTCATTTTTTTAAATTTTATAAATTATCCAAAAACAATTTTGAAAATTTTATAGTAGAGTTTTCTCAATCGGCTTCTCATTCATAAAGCCATACAATCCCGGATGGCTTAGCTTTTCTTCTCAATCCAATTCATTCTCTTCTGTTCCATTTTGGCATTTCTGTTTGTACACACACACATTATATTATTATTTTTTTAATGACAATGCCTTAGAGCCGCTTAACTAATTGGCAAAAGACTTTATCAAAAAAAAGGAAAATTTCCAAGCAAATTTGATCTTGACAAGATTATATCTCGTAGTTGGAGAGGGGGGGGGGGATATCCCCAATCCCCTCACCAGCACCCACCGTTTAGCTTTCTTGCCACGGGAAAGGCTTAACAAAACGGCCAAAAATTGTTATCCCGATTGGGGGGGGGGGGTACTTTCAAAAAGATTAAATTTATTCGCTGGCGCCGCCGCCCTTTTGCCCCCCCCCCCACCAATCAAATCTAATCAAAATTCCACGGGATATTAACTCATCCATCGCGCGATTAAACTTGCATTTCCCCACCCCAACTCAGGAAAATTAAAAGAATTTTTTCATCCCTTGAGAGTGTTTTTTAATTTTTTAAACCGTTCGTTCATAATTTGGATGTTAATAGATCTTGACATTTTGTCCCCCCCCCCTTCCCCCGTCTCTCTCACAAATAATAAATATTTTTCTTAATAAATCATTCATTATTTTCTTCCTTCGCGCACAAATCCAATTTACTTATAAAAATGCCAAATTCTTTTTTTCGCCCTTTCCAAGTCAAAATTTGATTACTAATTGGTTGGGACTATAATGTACAAAAGATTGCTATCCTTAATTCAAAATTGATAATAATAAGAATTGTGCCATAATACGCTCTAAATGATTGCTAACATTTGCTGGCGGTGCCGGTGGCGGACAAATTGAATTTGCCTGCGGGTGTTGTGCCAATATATGAATTATCTTTCATCAAACACCCCCGCTTTATCTCTCCCTCCCTGAAAACACTTCTGGATTATCCAATGAATATCTGTCAAGATTAACCTGAGTGAAAAATGTTTTCACTGGTTAAAATGTCAACCGTACCTGGAAATGGCGTCGGAAAAAATTTTCTGACTAGAAAATTTGTTTGAATCAAAAAATGACAAAAAAAAAATCCCACTCGAAAAATCCTACCCGAAAGTTCTGTTGAGTGGTGATCAATGGGCTTTGACCCGTGAAATCCATTCCCCCTCCCCCCTCTCTCCGCGGTTCCTCCGGCCGAGGGGATGTGGGCTTTGCTTATCCCCCACCCTCCGCCGCGGGACCAAGATACACTAATAAGCTTCAAAATGGGGAAGGGCTCGGAGCGGGGAAAAGCTTAAACACCTCCCCCCCAACCCAAAAACCCTCAGGGGAAGGAGGAACAACGGCACACACATTGGCAGACGTGCCACCCTGCGGGTAAAATGTTATGGCACCACACAGGGGCGGCGATGGTGCTGGCACCCCCAGCCATATATCATCTGATTATCCTATACTCTTGCTAATAAATTTGTTGTAGTAAAACTGATTAAGCTCCGCCACTGGGCATTTTTGCCGCGGGAAAAAAATGCACAGGCATTCCAAAAGTAATATCATTAGCAAACAGCAGCCAAAGGCCGTTGACTTTTTGGAATAAAAGCGATTTTAAAATGGGGAGGGTTGCTATTTGAGCTTGTTTTAAGAATTTTTTTAGTTTTTAACCAAAGCAAAGGTTATCTCTTAGAATGGCTTAAAAGGTCCTCAGAGTATGAGATAAAAAAATTTCTCGAAATTTTTAAAATTTTCCATTTTCTTCCTAACAACTTTATCGTATTTTTTTTTAAAAAGCACATTTTCCTTACGAAGAAATAAAAAATTTATTGTAAAAATGTCTTTGCATTAAACAGCCTAAGAGTTTTAAACAAAAATTGTATTTGTCGCTTTAAGACATAAATATTAGAAATTGTACCATTGCGTTTCAAAGCTTTCTCAAATTGAATGAAAATGCACAATAATACTTGGATATACAGAAGCTGCCTAATTGCATTCAAATTGTTTCAATTGTTTAAAGAGAGTTTAATTTTCTGGTGCTTTTACTCACTTTTCCGGCCCACAATTGGCCGCTCTCTTTTGGCCACACTTTTCAACTTTCTCACCAACCCAAACAGCGGTGGTGGTGGTGGTGGATGGCCCATAATTAAGGCCAAAAGATTATGCAGATATGCGTGACCGACGAGGGGGGCCCAAATGTTTCCCCCCCCCCCCATAACTCCCGCCGACATTGCTAAACCGTTTGGCACTTAAGGCTTTGGCAAAGCCCCCCCCCCTCCCTTCCCCCTCCCACCAATAATGAATAAAGCCTGACTGACTGTCCGTGGACGGAGGTGACAATCCAATCCGCTCCCACAGAATTAATTGTGTGAGGTGCTGCTGCTTAATGGGCGGCCGCCGGGGCCGTATGGATTTGCATGGGAAATTATTGTTTTTTATTATTATTCAGAATTAATATGTCGCGAAAATATTTGGCACAAAATTGGCCCAACATTTGGCCTCGCACTTGTGTCCTTTTTCCCTTCAAACAATTTTTGTTTGAAATTTTTGAGTGTTTTTCAAATGATTAGGAGGCATTAAAAATTGGGAGCACGACAAAACGGCTTTCTTTCTTTCTCAAAACCAAACTTTAAATAATATAATGCAATTAATTTTTGTCGCGAAAGAAGAAATCCGGTAAGCTTTTGTCGTGCTATGAATTTTTAAGGCCCCCTAATCATTTGAAAAATCCTTAAATTTTCAAAATAAAAATTGCTTGAGGGCAAAAAGAACATAAACGCTGCAATCAAGTGGTTTGAGTTAGGCTTGGTGTACTTGAATTTGAAAACAAATACCAAAAAAATTAGGCATTAATTGATTAAAATGAAACAATTTTTTAAATTTTCATTTCATTATTTTTTTTTCAGATGGGATTTGGATTTGGATTTCCGCCCATGAGTTGGTGATGGTGGTGTAGGAGTTAAGCGATGAATGCACCCCCCCCCACCCAATCGCTAAATACCCACCGATTTTTCTGTTTGACTGACTGATCAGATCAGTCAGTCATTCAATTGGACTGCTTTCTGTTGATCACTGAGCTCCCGTCGTCACTCAACCATTCTTCATTCATTATTCACTGATCAGTTCATTCATTAGCCCAAGAAAATTTGGCGGTCGTCCCCGCAGGGCAGGGGCGGTCCGTCGCCGCGACGCCGTTGATGCGATTTGCGACCGATTAATGTTCCCCCGCCTCCATCCCCGCTAAATCGCTGGGCCCGCCCGCCTGGAGCCGCAGCCACTTCATTCGCCCCATCTCATCGCCCTTTGTCGCCGCCGTCGCGTCCCCTAATTCAGTTGCCTTCCGCCGCCCAAATACTCTTTTATGCCCGCCGCCCACTGTCCCGCCCCCACAATTACCGTATTCACTATACCATAAAATTTTGGAATTTAGAATTTTTCGTTTTGCCAAAATACCCGAATTTTATGGCTTTTGAATTTTTTTAAACTGATTTTTGTCCTAAATTTACCTTTAATTTATACCAATTTATGAATGGATTAGTGCATAGTTAGGCTCCGTTTCCTATGAATATTATGCCAAAAAGCGGCTTTACCAAAAACAATCGAACAAATTTTATTTATTTTTCCTTTTTATTTTTTATTTGATTTTATTATCTTTTAATTTTTATAACCATTTTATTGGAGACTTCAACAGTTTTTTTTTGAGGTTTCCGTTTTTTCCCACCTAATCACACAAAGATGTTACTGGCCAAGATTTTATTAATGGTCGTATCGTTTTTCTATTGCTTTAAAATCAGCGATAATTGTTGATCCTGAAAAAGCCATAAAATCCGTCATTTTTTTAAATTTTATAAATTATCCAAAAACAATTTTGAAAATTTTATAGTAGAGTTTTCTCAATCGGCTTCTCATTCATAAAGCCATACAATCCCGGATGGCTTAGCTTTTCTTCTCAATCCAATTCATTCTCTTCTGTTCCATTTTGGCATTTCTGTTTGTACACACACACATTATATTTATTATTTTTTTTAATGACAATGCCTTAGAGCCGCTTAACTAATTGGCAAAAGACTTTATCAAAAAAAAGGAAAATTTCCAAGCAAATTTGATCTTGACAAGATTATATCTCGTAGTTGGAGAGGGGGGGGGGGATATCCCCAATCCCCTCACCAGCACCCACCGCTTAGCTTTCTTGCCACGGAGAAAGGCTTAACAAAACGGCCAAAAATTGTTATCCCGATTGGGGGGGGGGGTACTTTCAAAAAGATTAAATTTATTCGCTGGCGCCGCCGCCCTTTTGCCCCCCCCCCACCAATCAAATCTAATCAAAATTCCACGGGATATTAACTCATCCATCACGCGATTAAACTTGCATTTCCCCACCCCAACTCAGGAAAATTAAAAGAATTTTTTCATCCCTTGAGAGTGTTTTTAAATTTTTTAAACCGTTCGTTCATAATTTGGATGTTAATAGATCTTGACATTTTGTCCCCCCCCCTTCCGCCGTCTCTCTCACAAATAATAAATATTTTTCTTAATAAATCATTCATTATTTTCTTCCTTCGCGCACAAATCCAATTTACTTATAAAAATGCCAAATTCTTTTTTTTGCACCCTTTCCAAAGTCAAAATTTGATTACCTAATTGTTGGACTATAATGTACAAAAGATGCTATCCTTAATTCAAAAATTGATAATAATAGAATTGTGCCATAATACGCTCTAAATGATTGCTAACATTTGCTGGCGGTGCCGGTGGTGGCCAAATTGAATTTGCCTGCGGGTGTTGTGCCAATATATGAATTATCTTTCATCAACACACCCCCGCTTTATCTCTCCCCTCCCTGAAAACACTTCTGGATTATCCAATGAATAATCTGTCCAAAGATTAACCTGAGTGAAAAATGTCTTTCACTGGTTAAAATATCAAACCGTAAAAACGCACAAAGCAAATTCAACTCAAAATTACTAAAAGCCTTTACTTGAAAAAAAATTTAAACCCATAAAACAGTTAGACTCGGTAAAAAAATCAAAAATTTTTTTTTAATTCAAACAATAAATTTCTTGAAAATTTGTGTTATTTTTATTTATGCCACTTGTATAAAATCATCCCCCCCCCCTCTCCACTGCTGAGGCAGGTCGTGGCACGGAAAACATTTTTAATTCCATTTTCTCACCAACGGTCCAGCCATGGTTCCGCGAATTGCTTAATCAAACTAAACGATGTTGGGTTTGCCGTGAATTAAAGGCAACCAACAGCAATTCGCCAGTGCCGATGCCGGTAAATTAATGATAATAATAGGTGGTGGTAATCTGTGCGCGACCAATGGGCTTTGGCCCGTGGGAAAATCACCCCCCCCCCTCCGTCCCTCCCCCCTCCCTCCCGTCGGGGATGTGCCGACTTTGCCTTATCCGCCACCCTCCGCCGGCGGGGCACCAAGGTACACTAATAAGCTTCAAAATGGATAGGGTTCGGAGCGGGGGAAAAGCTTAAAACACCTCTCCCCCCCCCCAACCCCAACCAACCTCTCAGGGGTGAAGGGGAAACAACGGTGGCACACACATTGGCACACGTGCCACCCTCGCGGCAAAATGTTATGGCACCTCCACCGTGACGGCGATTGTCTCACCCCAGATGGCATTTTTGTCGGGAGAAAAATGCGCAGGCATTCCAAAAGTAATACCATTAGCAAACAGCAGCCCAAGGACGTTGACTTTTTGGAATAAAAGCGATTGTATAAGGGAGGGAGTTACTATTGAGCTTTGTTTTAAGGTCCGCGGATGGAGGTGACAATCCAATCCGCTCCCACAGAATTAATTGTGTGAGGTGCTGCTGCTTAATGGGCGGCCGCCGGGGCCGTATGGATTTGCATGGGAAATTTGTTTTTTTATTATTATTCAGAATTAATATATCGCGAAAATATTTGGCACAAAATTGGCCCAACATTTGGCCTCGCACTTGTGTCCTTTTTCCCTTCAAACAATTTTTGTTTTGAAATTTTTGAGTGTTTTTCAAATGATTAGGAGGCATTAAAAATTGGGAGCACGACAAAACGGCTTTCTTTCTTTCTCAAAACCAAACTTTAAATAATATAATGCAATTAATTTTTGTCGCGAAAGAAAAAATCCGGTAAGCTTTTGTCGTGCTATGAATTTTTAAGGCCCCCTAATCATTTGAAAAATCCTTAAATTTTCAAAATAAAAATTGCTTGAGGGCAAAAAGAACATAAACGCTGCAATCAAGTGGTTTGAGTTAGGCTTGGTGTACTTGAATTTGAAAACAAATACCAAAAAAATTAGGCATTAATTGATTAAAATGAAACAATTTTTTAAATTTTCATTTCATTAATTTGTTTTCGACTTTTACATAAAATTTCGGAAATGGTTTCAAAAACTTTTCTTCATTTTACCGTATGACGTTCTTCTGCTGTTTGCCCTTTTTTCCTCCCAAGAAATTTAATTTTTGTTACGATATTTTCAATCTCTTCCAATCGGTTTAGAGGCGGATAGGACGCTTTGGCTTAAGTTATCTTCTGCTCCCCCCCCCCATATCCGATGATGAAAAAAACAGAAAAATATTGTAAACTTATTTGAAATAAATGGTGAATTTTTAAAATTGGTTATTAAATAAATTATGTTTAATTCTAGTGCCAAAAAACAATTATTGGACCAATTTTGGGAAAAAATCCATTATTTTTTTGAAAAAAAAAGATTTTAGGCTATTAATTTTACTCAACTAACCAACCAAAGAATTTGCTAAGCCTTTTCTTATAAGTCTATAAGCAACTTTTTCAGCGCATAAGCACAACACACGACGCAATGCCCTATTAGCCTGACCAATTTTGGCACTTTTTGATGCTGTTGGCACTCACCATTTTCTGTCTTTTTGGCTTTTTGGCGATAGAGGCGGGCCCACTGCATACAGTATACCTTTCGATCCTGAAAAAAAGGGGGGGGGAGCACCGGCAGCAGCGGGTCGGATTGTAATGTGCTGGGAGCGCCCCCAGCGCCACAAAGATGATAATATTTGCTCATCCCCCGGGGGAGGGGAGTGGTTAAAAAGGTATCCCATCCATCCCAAATGCATCACACCTGCCCCTAAGGGTTTTGGGGGATAGGATAGGATATTGGGCGGATAGGGTCCCACGGCGACGAATCGCTTTAAATATGGGCACACTGGTGGCGCCGCCGCCACCGGGGCCCACTCTCGTCTCCTCTCGACCCTGCCCAACATCAGCCCTCGGGGGTGGGGACCGATTTTCTCACGCCCGAGCAACCTTTCACTCCATCATTATATATCCTCTCAGCCCATGGTGGGGGGGGGCGGGGGGTTGATCCTCCCCGCCGGCACGAAAGGGAAGTGCCGTTGAAATAAATATTCAAAAATGCGGCGGCGCCGGTGCCATTTTCTGTCGGCGACTAAACAAAAGGGAAAATAAAATATTTTAGGGACACCGATAGTTAATAGACAATTAATTGGTTGAGCTGGGTTTCGCTGGACTCGACCTGCAGCGGTGCCACAATCGCCTCCTCCTCCTCCATATTATTGTTTATAATAATAATTGTCTTGCCGGCCGCCTTCAAATTATCCCCCAACGAATTTTCGTCGTGGCCCCAATTTTTTTTTGGGTTGCCAATTTTTTGGCACAGAAAATGCCATATTTAAAATTAGGCTGGAACACTAAGGTTGGGAGTGCTAAATCTTCTCGGATTTTGTGGGCAAAAACCAATCCGATAAATTTTGTTTGTTTGATTTGCCTTTATAGAATTTAAAAAACATAATTTTATTGGATTCTCGAACACAGTTAATATTATTTTAATTTTTTTTGTTTGAAATTTCATTTTAAACAAATCAAGTTTTCTCCAATTTTCAATTTTTCATCAAAATTTATGTAATTTTGTTTTTTAGAAATTGACGAATTAAAACTAATTGATACACATTAATTGCTCTCACTTTTTGGAATTTAAATGACATTAACTTTTAATAAAGTTAGATTTCCAAGTTTTTCATTTGTTATTTTGGCATCCAATTTCCCACCAAATTAATTTTAAATTTTGTACTCAATTTTATAAATGGAAATACGCAGCAAATCTCAATTTTCCATAAATCCAACAAAATTCTTTTTGGGAAAATACGAAACAAATTCTTGGAATTCTGAATATTTTTGAAATGAATACAATAAGAATTTGGCATTTATCTGTTTATTTTCCCATGATATTTTTTACGTAAATTTCATGTTCTTATTTGATTTGCGCGCAACCATTAAAGAATTTGACAGAAAAGGATTTCTCCATTTTTGGCATTACAGTAACCCTTAGCTTTTCTTCAATAACACAATGCCAAAAAAGAATTCTCCCATTGAAACGAGGCCATAAATTTATCATTAATTTCACATTTTTGCAATAATTAATATAGGCTAATTTGCTTAATTTAAGGTAATCAAAAACAAACAAAATTTTACAAAAATGAAAATTTCTTCGCTGGCTACAAACTTTTCCATTGAAAATTTGCTGTCCAAGCCGCACACATCACCAACCCCACCACCAAATGCTTCTGACACTGCTCCCCCCATTGTGCCAATGCCAATGTTCCTCCCATTCCCTGCGGCCATGCCAACACCAGAAACAGTGCCTGCGGCAACAATTTTTCCGCCGCCATCTTCAATGTTGTGGCCAGTGCATGGCTGGCAGTTTTTCACGCCTATTGCCACTGCGCCTGGCACAAAGGTGTGGTTTAATTATTAGTTTTAGCTAACATTTAATTCTTACAAATTTGCAATTCATTTTGAATATATTGAGGCAAAAGATCATCATTAAGACTAATTAGGATGGACTTAATTAGAGAGGGGTGGGGGCAGCATAAATGGGCTCGCCCTATTCAAACACAACGGTACTTTTTTATGGAGGAATACGGTATTTCATGGGCAAATCTTTAAAATTATACTGAATATGTCTGAATTGATATGATTAGAGAAGTTTTATTGGTTTGATTAGATTATAGAGCAGAAACAGTCCGTTTTTATATTTTGTTTTTAATCGAAAAACAGATTAAGAAGTTTTCAGTTTTTCAGCATTTTAATCCGAATAAATCCCTTGCCCGTCTCTAGATCATATAAATTTAAACAGGAGATTAAGGAACTCAAAATGACTTTCTTTTCAAATAAAAAATCAAATTTTTAAGCAAAATGTCAAAACGATGACGACTCCGCCAAGTTCAAGCAGTACAACAACGGGCACAGCACCAACTGCCAGCAATGACAATAACCACCATCAACAGCAGCAAAAATTGACAGCAGCAGCAACAGCTTCAGAAATGGACAGAAAAACTGGGAATGAGCAAATGCCAAAGCTGGCACCGAAAATGCCAACAAATCCAAACAATGCACATGGTGATGATGATCATCATGATGATAAAGAGGACCATCATCATCATCTTGGAAAAATACCGTCCAACAACAGCGCATTTTCAAGCCTAAAGAAAGCTTGCTCGGCTACTGTAGCGACTCAATTTTACGGTAATTCTAAAATGCTATTTTAATTTTCTTATATTAAATTTTTAACTCTGTTTAAAACTATTGAATAACGAACGGTTTTTAAAAATGATTTAAGAAGATTACTATAATTGACCCGTATTTTTAAATTGGATCGGTTACTGTGTTTTTTCGTTTTTGTAATTCAATTTTTTCGAAATTCAATTTAAATTTAAAATTTTCTATCCACCAAATGATAAAATTTCAAAAAAATTCTCCGACCGTAATGCTTTCCACAACATCCAGGAGAAATTTTCAAAAAAAAAAGAAACGTCAATTTGGGTTCGGCAAAATCAATTTTTTCCATTTCCGTCATCCCATCGAATTACTGTGTTTTGTAATAAAGTTTTCGCGCAATTTCCCCCCCCATCCCACCAATTAGTCAATCCCACTCTCACACTAATCGCTTTTACCTTCCTTTTTTTCTCGACTCATTGCGCGATAACCCCACTCTCGCGCACCATTCTCGAATTGCCCCATTCCCAAGCCCAATGGACCGTGTCCAAATCGGTTCACATATCTCTCACTGATCAGCAAAAGTTTGGCGGTTGGGCAGCAGAGCGGATTGATGAAAAGCCAGTCAAGCGTTCCAAATATGATTGGTCATCGCGATAAAAGTTGATGGGGAGCGGCGGCGAATTAGTAGGATAAAAAATGGTCACGGGAAAAACGATTAAGCATCATTTATTTGTGCACTATTTCGCCCTGTCCTTTCGCACTCTGTCTCTCTCTATGTTTGCATGCTATTTTTGAGGGATTCTTTTTCTGTGTCACTGATCACTGATAGATATTCACATCATTTTGTTGTTCGCGCTTTAGGTCTGATCATATGATCAGACAGACACACATAGTATTTTCTTTCGCCCTTGATTAATATACTACACTCTCTGCTCACCTCTCATTTTTATATTGTATTTTTATTGGTATATTTTGTTCACACTATTTTCATATATCTTTCTCGTTCGGTCCCAATTTCTCTCTCTCTCTCGCTCTCTCTCTCTCTCGCGCGCTCTCTCTCGCTCTCTCTCACTTTCTCTCTCACTCTTTCCTCTCTCTCTCTCTCTCGTTTCTCTCTCGCTCTCTCTCTCTCCTTCTCTCTCTCTCTCACTCTGTCTCCGCACTTTCTCACTTTTCACACTATTTTCTCACCAATGTTCGCCGTTCGTTCACCCGTTGATTTGTGAGTTGATTGACGAAAAGCAAGGTTAAACACCAACAAATCTTTTAACCCCCCCCCCCCCTCCTCACTCCATCTGTTTGCCCCTCGGGGGACGGAAGACTCACAAAAATTCCTCCGATTCATTGGGCGGTAAAATGAAGGAAATATAATGAATGAATGAACGAATTGGGTGATGGTGCCGGAAGGAATCGGGGGATGAAATCGTAGAGGTGGAAGAACAGTAAATATTGGGGGCAAAATGGGGGACCAAAAAACCGAAAAATCTTTTTTTTTTGTTCGCCGCGGTGTGCCGATGCGGCACTCTTTCAAAAAGCGACATTTTGTTGGCATTTTGGGGACACACAAAAAAAAGTGTGCCGGAAATGGGGCGGCACAAAAAGCGACGGATGCCATTAATGGCAGAAAATGCCAAAGAATAAAGAATGTATTATTGGACTAATGCGTTTGTTGAGCAACCGGTGAAAATGTGGTGGAAAACATTGTAGTGTTTTTCAATAAATGTGCCGCAAAAATTTTAAAACAATTTTGGCAAAATGTATAAACATAATAGATTAAAAAAAAATATTTAAGAAAAATTTATTTTTATATTTTTTATTTTTGATAAAATATTTAATTTTTTCCATTTATTTATTTTTTATTTTATGGAATATTTTTTTTTCAAAATCTTTTTTGCAATGTAATTTTCCATAAAATCATTTGATTTAAAATTATAAATTCAAATTAATTTATGGCAATTTTTTAATAATTTTATTTCCTCATCATTTCACATAGGCAATCAACAGTCTGCGCCCGTTCATTCATTGGCATCATTCAATCTGCCATCATCTTCCTCCTCATCATCGTCGTCATCCGCTTCCGCGTTTCCCACCAATTCGAATGCCATTTTCGGCACAGCCATGTGCCAAAGCAACAACAATGATCATTCATCCCAACAAATTGGCACAACAGCAACAACAATCACGGTTTGGAAAATGATAGAAAAGCCAGCCAAAAAACATGTGTTTGCTCCTTGATTCTAAAAAAACCACAAAGATTAGTTTTAGCGATTTGGTGCCTTTTTTGGCGTTTTTTCCCGAAAAATTCCATTAAAAATTCAAAAAAATCGGAAAAATACACCCCTAAGAAATGATCTAAAAAATTCAGAGAATATACCTTTACGAATTGAACGCCAAAATTCATTTTTTTTTCTTGATTAAAATTTTCCTTATTGAAAACATTATAAAATTGAATTATCAATAAATCAGCAAAATTTAGTTTTTTGGTTAGTTTTTACGTGTTTTACTCCCTAAAAATCATTAATAAAAAAATTTAAATGCCTTTTTTCATGCCTTTTTCGGGATTTTTGTGCCTTTTTTCAGTGCCATTTTGCGCTTTTTGGTGCCTTAATTGTGAGCTCTAGCCATAACTTTAGGGTCCGGCGGTGCTGATAAGCGCCGCCGGGAATTTTTTTTGTAATTTTAATGCTATTTGTGAGCAGATTTTGTCTAAAAATACCAAATTTTGAGATTTTGGGCTAATTTTTTAAGAAAAGATAGCTTTTTGGGGGGTCGGCGGTGCCGATAGGCGCCGCCGGAGGAAAATTTTAAGAATTTTAATGAATTTTGTTAAAAAAATGGCCAACTGATTTGTCAAAAAAGTCGGTCGATTGTTTCGGTTTTTTAATTATTTCGGTCGAACGGTTTAGGTTAAAAAACCGAAACCGAAAAACTCAAAAATTTCTCGGTCGGTTTTTTTCGGTTAAAAACCGAAACCGAAAATCGAAAATACCGGGAAAAAACCGAAAAAAAACCGACCGGTCCGATCTCTACTAAAAACGAATCCCTATTCATTATTTTGTGAGCCAAAAATTCAAGAAATGACACAACAAATTGCAAAATTTTAAGCAATGAGCTTAATCTGCTTTATAATGTAACAATGCCCAAATTTAGTGCAGTTTTAATATAAAATTTCATTTTTATAAAAATTAAATGTATTAATTTTACAATTTTCATGAAAAATTGAATTTTTAAATTAAAATAAATTATTTTCTCTTTTTATTTTTAGTTGAGTGCAATGAGCAGCGGAAAACGGAAGCGTCGGCACCGTACAATTTTTACGGAGAACCAACTGGCCATCATGGAGGAAGCGTTCATCAACAGTCAGTATCCGGACGTACAAATGCGCGAACATTTGGCGGACAAATTAAAATTGCGCGAGGAGCGCGTGGAAGTGAGTTTAAAAATAAAAAACTAAATAAATTTACAACTTAAAAAAAATTGTTCTCTTTTTAAAAAAAATTTAAAAAAAAAGAAAATATTTTTTAATAATTATAAATATCATCATAATGTATGTACAATAATGCGGTTTACATCAGTTGAGCCCCAGCAAGATTTTTGGCCATAACTTTTTTCTTTGCTAACCAAATCCAACATTATTTGTATCATTCGGTAGCCCTAAGTGTTCTTTATTAGCATGAATTTTTGAAAATTTTTTTTATTAAGTTTGAACAAAATTATGGCAAAAAATATTCGAACAACCAGTTTTTTGAATTCTTCTGGTCATAACCTTTTTAACCTTAACGAAATTTTTCGAAATTTTTCACACTAATAAAGGACACTTAGCACTATCAAAAGGTACCAAGATTATTGGATTTGGTTGGCAAAGAAAAAAGTTATAGCCAAAAACGTGCTGGGGCTCAACTGAGCGAATCCGACAATAATGTCAATAAAAAAATAAATGAAAAATTTGATAAAGATAATTAAAAAATTATAAATTGGATTAAAAAAAAAACAGATACTCAAAAAGAAAAAGGCGAAATTATAAATTATGCTTTATTTAAATTTATATAAAAATAATATTAAAATTCAATCATTTTAAAAGCAATTTTTTTTTTATTATTTAAAATTTTGTCAGGTTTGGTTTAAAAACCGACGCGCCAAACAAAGAAAAAAAACGCGGGAAATTCAAAACAACCAGCAACAGCTCAACAAAAGTCAGAGCATGTGCTCTTCGAGGCCGTCATCTGATGGAACTCCAAAAAATGGACATTCTGAAGAGGAAGACGAATCAGGGGATGATTCGTTGGACACATCGCCAATGGTAAGCTCGAATAAAAAATAAATTTAAAAATGATAAAAAAAATTCAAAATTTGCAGTTGAATGTGCCAACAAAGCGATTCAAGGTGTCAGCAGAGTGCCGTGAGCAGCCAATCGGTAAATTTAAAATCGAAAAATGCTTACCTAATTGGCAATTTATTGGCCTAATTTGAAAATTTTAGGAGAATTTGGAGGGCCGGCGGTGCTCATAGGCTAAAAATGGCCATTTTTGAGGGTTTTCTCCAAAAATCAGCAAATTAATGAACATTTTGCTCCCGGCGGTGCAAATAGGTGCCGCCGGATAATATGCACCTCGAAAAAGAGAAACTTGCCAAATTTTTACAAATTTGTAATTGATCAATTTAAATTTGATTTTTTTAAATTTTGCAGAGCATGACAAAATGCCACACTTAAAACAACTACAACAACAGCAGCAGCAGCAGCAGCAGAAACATGTTCCCGTTGCACATCCCCAAAAAATTGTGCCGATGCCACCGCATCCTCAACAAATGTCCACAATGACACCGCAGCAATACCACCAGCAACAACAACAGTTTTTTGATTTTGCCAAATGTTTCGGCACCTTTGGCACGGCGCCTGGCCTAGCCGTCACAACCGACCCAATGTTAATGCATCAGCAGCATTTGGCACTTGCGCATTCGTTGGGTGTGGCCGCTGCCGCGGGTGGTGCCGGCGGCGCTTTCATGCAGCAAATTCCGGCGGCAATAATGGCGGAACAGCTGCTAGCGGTAGGCTTTTTTTATATATTTTAATTTGTTGCTTTTGAGGGGGTACCGAAAGGATTTTTTTAAAATCTAATTTTTTAAACTAAACGATTTACTTAAATTTGTTTGATTTTTGAATAATAAAAAACCCTAAAATAAAATGCCAAAATTAGAAAATTTTCCTAATTAATTGATTTGATACACTGATAGGGTAATTAATTATTGTAATAAATTATTACTTTTCAGTTCCATCATCCATGATCAGCCGACAATAAAATTCCATTGAAAAATGGGTCAAAAATCGGCTGGCCCTGCTGGTGGGCACTTGTGAGCTTGTGACCGATCTCGAATTGATTTTTATAATTGTTTTTGGTATATCTGTTTCGGGTGTCCAATTTCCTCATGTATTTGATAGACTCAAATAATGAAATAGAAATTCTAATTACTGAATAATCATTCAATTTGTCTTTGCATATTTTCTACTAATTGCTTTTTAATAAAATTGAATTTGAAAATTAAGATAATTAACTAATTATAATTAATTTTTAGTTAATTAAGCGTCTAATTAGAGTTGACTTTTTGCCATTGAGTCATGATTGATGTAAGATTAGTGATCAGATACCCAAAAAAGGAAAAAACCACTGGAGAGTCTTGTCAGATTTGACTTTTTTAAAACAACAAGGTAAACAAATTGCTCTACACAACAATATGTAAAACACGATTTAATTTGATTGATTGTCGTTAGCCATGTTCTGATCATCATTACCACTTCCGATCACTTCCAACTGATCACTGCCGTCCTTATTGGATTGATCACCGATGCTCATGTTCTGGACATGGTTGCCAATCTCGCCCACATTTGACTGATCACTGGTGTCCTTGTTTTTGTTGTCCTTTCTATTTTCGATCACTTTTGACTGATCACCGATGCTTATGTCCTGGACTTGATTGAAGATTTCGCCCACATCTGACTGATCATGCTTCTCCATTCTGGTCACTTTCAATTTCGCTTCTTCACACGGTTCATGCTTAATCATCAGCAACTGTTTCGCCTTCTCGGGAAGCCCAACCGTCCTTGGTTCTTGGATTTTGTACTTGTAAGACCATAACAATGAGCCCAAGTGGTGCTCCAGCTCAACATAATGCTTAAATCCGTTTTGAATGCCATTTTTCGTCAAATTGGATAAGCTTTTTCTTGAAGATTGAATTTTGTGCTGAATTAATTGCGCATTTTCAGCCTTTTCATCAACGTGTTCGTCCTCCCTATATGCATCACATATTGTTGCCATGTCTAAATTAGAGCCCGAAATTCGGATAAAATGCGATTTTTTGGGCTTCTTTCGCCATAAGTAAGCCGCAAAAAATATATATATATATACATAAAATCCGGTCTCTACATATAAGCAAAAAATATTTAATTAAATAAAATGCCCAGCCCTACTGATCATGGTAAAACTTGCCTAATCCCAATTCGTTGGTATTGTCCCATATTTTCTGAATGCTTTTGTGAATCCCTGTGAAATTTGGCACTTGAGATTGCTTCAAGTCGAACAGTTGCCATAGAAAATCAAACAACACAATACGAAATTGTTCGACAATTCTTTGTCGCTCCATTTGTTCCTTTATTTCTTCGTATATTCCAGCAAAATTCGCTTTAAATTATTTTTTAAAAAATGAAAAAAAAATTGTTAACTTACACAGTCCAACATTTTGTAAAAGTTCTGCCTGCCATTCATCCTTATTCGCCAAGTACATCTAAAATTTTTGTAATGCTCGAAAATCGAGGTCGAAAAATATCGGACGAAAAATTCGAAAATTTATCGATTCAAGAAAATTGAAAAATGTGTGTTTTTCTTTTTGCAAGATTGACCCATCATCCCCAACCCCCCTCACCTTGTTTTTTTTTTGCAGATTCACGCCTACCGTATTTCCGTGATTATATTAGACCCGGTTCTTCGGTTTTCAACCCTCGCCAAAAGGGTTTATAATCGAGGGGGCGTCTAATAGTCTAGGAATTACGGTAATTTTCAACAAAAAAAAATTCTCTAAGGCTCTACACAAGGGCTAATGTTGGCAGACCCCTTGGTGCATATTTTTTGTGCCCAAAATTGATCCCGAATGTTGCAGAACCGGTCTTAACCGTTCGGGATTTGGTAAAATTACCAAGAGTGTCATCATGCTTGTCATGCCTAATTTTACCACCTCAATTTTCATGCCGTTTCCATTGCCCCATCTGAATAAGTCGCGGTACACCGATTCAATCGCTTTCATTGCTGAGCTCATCCGAAGTTGGCCTTCCTTCAGCATGAACACTGGTTTTATGCTCAAACGGACTACTAAATTAAATTAAATTTTATTCCAAAATTTTAAGTTTTTAAATTTAAATTCTCACATTTTTCTTCAATTATTGGGTCAATGCCATTGGCACATTTCTGCCCTTTTTGGCACTCCCAACTCAGAACATTCACATAGGCAGCCCATGCCATGTCCTTCCATTTGATACAAAAATGATCCATTACTCCGATCGATTGAAAGCCGAGTTGATCACGGCTATTGATTCTTTTACTGAAGCATTCCCATCCCGGCATCATATGCCGCCAAAAGTGTGTTTTGCTCAGTGCCAATGCCTTGGCCATGTCCTCCGCCTCCGATGTTGTGCCATCCTCGACGACCACTTCAATCGCACCAACGACAGAGATGGCACCAAAAGTGATCAGCAGGAGAGTGATCAAGAAAGAATGTTTAGTGAACAGTAAAATTTTCACTATTTTGCACATCGCAATTTTAAAATTGAAAAAATAATCCCTTAATATATTTTTTTGTAATTTTTTTATATAATAAAAAAATTTATTAATGGGAAATATATGTAATGTAAAAAATATTATACATACATTATTGGAAAAAAGTGAATGCCATTAATCCACATGAAAATATTTCTTTGATTGAGATTTTGCCCAAATTTTCAAATCAATAGTCTCTGGACATATAAAACATCATTAGAAATGAAAAATGGAAAGAATATTGTTGGAAATATACGTACATTGTGCCTTTTTTTAATTGTATTATTAAGGGGAGGGGGGGGGATTTATTTTTTTAAATGAACATTTCTTACATCGTAAAAAAACTTTAAATTGGCCCTACCTAATAAGTGCATTTTCAATTTAAATTTTTTATTTATCAATTATACATAATTAATTGTTTTTAAAATGAGATTTCTTTTTCTGGGGATGGAATAATTATTAATCATTTTGAATGAACATATTAAATATTAAGATGGGCATCATCAGCAGGGGCCAATCACACAATTAGGACAAATTTGGCAGTTGTCTCCGAATGTGCCGTTAGCGACAACAAATCACGGCGTTTGACTTGGTTCGATTTGGCGTTTGTCTCTGTCGTCCAAATTGTCGCCCAATCACATATGATAAAATCTTACTTAAATTTGTCGTTCCTCATAAATTATCTTTAAAATGAATGAAAAATTTCAGAAAATTCAAAAAATTGTAAGAGTGAGTCTTTCTGTGCTTTTTTTGGGTGCATTGATTGTGAGTTTAACGTTTATTTTGCTTCTAATTCGAACCCTAAACCCAAATTCGTTAGACTTAAAAAACTTAATTAAAAAGTATAGACTAAAGTCAATTTCTTTCCCTGATTTGTCCTGATCAAGAACTCTCGATTGATATAATATTTGCTATCAAAACTTCAATTTCTGGCCTATTTGTGTTAGATTTTCCTCAATTTTTTGTCATTTTAGCGGTTCAAAACCGGGTTTTTTTCGATGGCGCGCCTATGTCCAAAATCGGGTTCAAACATATGTTTTTCAATTTTCTGATAGCAGAAACAGTATTATATAAGTGATAGAAAGTGATTGTATCTGATAATTGTTCATTAGTAAACTTTTGAAAAAATCATCAATTATCCAAACAGCAGAATTATTGCTCTTAATAAACTAGAAGACTACGATTTCTTAATTTTAATGCTGTTTAGGCTATCAGAAAATTGAAAATTTTTTAGTTTGAATCCGATTTTGGTCACGGGCGCAAATGTCCTCGAGTGGCGAGATGTCGGTTGGCAAGATGCCGAGTTTGCGAAATGTCAGATTTATGGGTAGTTGGAGAAACATTCGAATTTGGCTTAGTTGGCCAAATGTTCAGTTGGAAATGTCATACAGCCGGTCTCAAATGCTCTCCTTGGCATCCTCCCACCCTCCCCCCCCCAGGCGCCGAAAAGCGGCGCTGAACTGCTGCTTAAGCTTTAGTGAAAATGCCGAACCAGAATAAGAAACGGTCTACCGGTCCCCCGGTCCCCGACCTCCCCCCCCCCTCACCTCTTCCTCTCCTTCCCAGTGGCAAAAATGATAAATTCAAAAATGTCTATTTGGATAGCCGCCCCAACAAACAGAAAGAAATACATCATTACTACCCCACACAAAGATGTATGGGTGGGGGGGGGGGGCAAATGATGGGGATAATTTTGAATCGGATTTGAATTTGTCTCTGATGATTTTTGATTTTCTCCCCTTCCCCCACCCGCCCCAAATGGAACAATGTGAATGATGATGATGACGGCAAACAAATGAGTGACAACGGCGGATAAAGAATTGAGAGGATGGGAAAAGATGGCACAAAAAGGGGGAGGAGGGGGAGGGCAGAAAAAAAATGACCGGCGCCGACTAACCGCCATTGGCACCGATCGCAAAAATTAAATTTGTTTTTTGCTGATTGGAAATGGGAAAGGTGCTGAGGGCCAATCAGCAGTACGAATAATAAACTCATTACCCAATTTCCACTAATGGCATTTCGTTGAAAATAAAAGAAAAATTATTTGTATGTAACCCACCGCCGATGCCATTGGGTAGGAGGAGGGGACAGAAATGAAAATTTCAAATATTTTCCATCAACTGAATTTTAAAAAATAATTAAAGAAACTTTTTGTTAAATGGGAAGGATGAAATTGATGAACCCTGGGGAAAAGGATAAAATTTGCATAATTTAGTTATTTATTTTTTTTAATAAAAACATTTTTTGACGGTTTAAAAAAGTCTGACTTATAATTTTCTAAAATGACAAGCCCAACTGATCAACAAGAACCGATCCCGACTACAGAAGTGGCAGACGATAAAGCCAAAAGTGATCAGCATCAGCAGACCAATGAAGAACAGACAAAGTGCAAAAAGCGTAGGATTGAGGAGAAAGAAAATTTGGTAAAAGCAATAATTTAATTAAAAAATAAATAATTTCGAGTTTTCAAAAATTATTTTGATTTTTTTTTAAAGAGTTTCGATAAATGGAAGGGTTCAGAAAAATTTCAAAAAAATTATTTTAATTTTAATGTTCACTTGGGGAGTAAACTATCGTAAAGCACTTGAAAAAAAAGTTAGAAAACGAAAAATTTTATTATTTTTTAAAATTTTCCGCGGCCTGGGGAGCGGGAGGCGGGGGAACAAACACCTCGAAAGTTTTATAGAAGGCTTTTTATGAATTTTTTCTTCATTTTCCAGGGTCTTCCAATTGCACAGTCCACTCCGCTGGTGCCGGGGCCCTCTCGTGCCATTGCTCATTGTCAGCCAAATCAGTCCATCGTTGTTGCGCAGAACCATGCTCTGCGGCACAGCCCACCACCAACAATGGCACCATCTCCAATCCTTGGCCATTACTTTCCATTTGGGCCAAACTCGGCGGATTCATCTGCCGTTTCCATGTTCCCGTCTCCAGGTAGGGGTTGGTAGCAGGGATGGGCCAAATTGAAAAATAAAAAGCGAAATGCGAAAAGCCAAAATATGCGAAAATGCGAAAAGCGAAATTTTTTTTTAATTTTACCAATAGCTTTTGAGGTTGTGATGCAAAAAAAAACTGCATTTTCCGGTTCGATCTTTTTCTCAGATAAAAAATGACAAATTCTACCCATTTTGTGGTTAAAATTTCAAAAATTAAGGTAAAATGAAGGTCCGGCGGTGCCGATAAGCGCCGCCGGAAAACTTTTTGGAAATTGTAATAAAATATGGTAGGAAAAGTTGCAAAATTTTCAAAAAAATTTACTGTTTTTTCAAAAAAATAAATCGCAAAAAAGGCAAAAAAAATGCACCAAAAAGTTCAAGATAAAAGCTTCAAACCAAGTTAAAAACTCGTTTTCGTGCATATTAGGCTATAGCAAGTTAGCAAAAAAGGTAATTATTAGAGTTGCACGGGACCGGGAATTTTGACAAAAACCGGGACCGGGACTTACCGGGACCAGAAAAGTCGGAACCGGGACCTCGATTTTCGTCCGGGACTGGGACCAACCGGGAATTTTCCCAAGTGAAATTTTTTGGAAAAAATTTGAAAATTTGAGTGCACTTTGTTATGAAAAATTGCCTATATTCAAAAATGTACCCATAAAATTTTTTAATAAATTTTCAAATATATTCATTTCTTAGGGGTGGAAATTTCGCATTTCGCGCCAAAAAGCGAAATGCGAAAAGCGAAATGCGAAACGCCAAAAAATGCGAATAATGCGAAAGGCGAAATGCGAAAAGCGAAAAGCGAAACCTCGGCCCATCCCTGGTTGGTAGGGTTTGCTGTGTCGTTACAAAAATTACTCAAATCTTTGTCATAAAAAAAATGTTTTTAAATGTTTCTCTTTCGAATGTCAGATTCGTGATCACTGATCAGCGACCAGAAAAGCACCTAAAACAAATCTTTAGATGATAAAATTTTGGAATTTACTTAGCTAAAAGCATATGTTAAAATTAAAAAAAATCCCCAAGGGGTTTATTTGTTTTACTTGAATTTGTCCTTAGTTAATTAGCCATTAATCTTGCCTTTAATGTTTAAATGCTGTATGGATTTTTTTTTAAAGTTTCTTCATTAGTAGCAATTTTTATTTGTTTAATTATTTTTTTTGAAATAAAATTTTACTCAAACAAAATTATTAATAATTTTCTAATTTTTTAAATTTCATTTTTTTTTAAATTTTTAAGTCCTGTACAATCCGTGGTTGCGCTGGACACCGACCGGTGGACTGCTTGCCGATGGCATTGCCATTCCCAAACCTTCCCATTTGTTGGAGCCAAATGATCTGTTGAAAGAGGTATAGTTTAATGATTTGATCACTTAGATTTTGGTATGTGCATGACATGATCTGTTTCTAAAATGTTGGGTCTAACCGTTCACTGATAAAAAAATAATGTTCAATTTTCTTGTGCAGAGAAACGAGTCCAGCACACCAGCAATGAAAAATGGCGCAAATTTGAATGCCGCCGTTGAACAGCAGCACAAACGAAAGGACGGGGACAGCGGTGTGGGCTCGGACGATACGGTAGGAAGATTTTATGATTTTAAAATTTGTATTCAATTTTTTAAAATTCTCCCCAGCGCCTAACCACAGTACCTCCATTTCAAAAAATGAAAGATTTTAATGCCAATTTAAAAAATGTATAGAAAATAGAAACAGTGACCCAGGATTTCGTTTGCTGATCAATTTTGGGGAAATTTTGAGACATAATTTTTTCTTATGGGGAGGATTACTGTTATATTCCTGCTGGTACGGTACTTTTGTCCTACAATTTACAGTCAACGACGGCAACAACGACTACGAAACTGTCCTCCTCGTCAACATGGATAACAACGGATGTTGAGGAAACTGGCACTGATGACTCATCATCCTCATCCAACTCATCATCATCCTCCTCACAATCAGTTGTGGTTGTGATGCCACCGGCATCGGATCAGTTGCAATCGTCGCCAGTGATTGTGCCGTTTCTGCCGCCGATCGGCGCTCTGATCACCACTGATCAACAACAACAACAACAACAGTTCCATCCGATCAACAATTATGAGACGTACTGTAGCGTGCCGGGCCGTCTCACACTGTTGTCCAACCAGAAGAAGTACCGGGTGTCAGTTGGGGAAATCCAACGCCGGCTGGCACCACCGGAGTGCATGAACGCGTCCATTTTGGGCGGCATTTTGCGCAAGGCGAAGAACAAGGACGGCGGACGATTGCTGCGTGAACAGCTCCATGTTCGTGTTTTGGGGAATTTTGGCATGTGCCATGCTCAATAAAAAAAAAAAATTATTCGAGAAAAAAGCAATTTTTGAATGTTTGAAACTGATCTGACCGCTGATCAGAATGATATTTTTGTCTGATCAGCGCTGGCAACTTTTATGATTATAACTGATCGAATACTTATTTAGCACTGAAATCATAGCTCGGCTAAGTGATGATTAGATCAATTAACAAATTTTAATAAAAAGCTGTTGAACTTTCAGAAATTTTTCCAAAAAAGATTTTAAAGAAAATAAAAAATTTAAAAAAAAATTTTAAAATCAAAAAGAACAAATTTTCTGCTTTACAAATCCTGTCTGATCCCGATTCAAGCTCTTTATTCCCAGTCTGCTGGGCTCTAGCTTATTTAGGACTGCTGTAATTTTGTTGAATTGTTAAAATTCAAAGATTGATAATGAATGATAAATTGATCATATCAATTCATCAATTAATCCCCTGTATTCATCATAGATGTACGGTGTTGAGCTGGCGGTAGGACGACGAAAACAGAGCACATTGAGCTGCTTCTCAAGTCTAGTGGAGCAGGAAGCAGTTCAGGCAAGTTGATCAATTTAACATTCTAAGTGAGAGATTTTTTTATTTGCCGGTAAAAAATCAAAAATTAAAATATTTATGGCCCAAAAACATGGTCAGTTTTTAAATTGTAAAAATCTATTTTTTTAAATTAAGTTGGCCATCGACTTCCGCACAATTTGTCAACGCGATTATCCCATCCAAGCTGTCGCGTCGCATTATCTTGCCGGTTGGGAATTAATTTAAATTAATAATTTACCAATTTTTTGTATAAATTTTCAACTACTAATGCTTCAAATAAATTTTTACTTTAATAATTTATTTTAAATTTAGTTAAAAAATATATGATTTGAATTGTCATTAAAAGTAATATTTTGTAGATGTTAGCAATGTTCAGGACGCGTACATTCGCCGTATGGAATTGTTTTACGCAGGGTGAGACAGTTCAAAAGAATTGTAAAAAGATAAATTATGAAAATTATAAAAAAATATTTTTTTAATTTTCCATTTAAATTAACGCAATAATTTCATAATTTAAGTCAAAAGAAATAAATTCGTACCTTTTTAAATTTTTTTTTGAAAAAATTATTAAAATATCTACATAATTATTCATATTTCCGTATTTTTATCAATTTATTTTTATTTCATATTCTTCGTCTTTAAATTCAATATTTTTTGCCCATTTAGCAAATTGCTCAATCGAATTTTGGACCTCCATAAAGCCGACCAAAGCCCCACGACCATAACGGAGCAGCCAAAATCTGAGCCGACCGAAGAAATTGGTGTTGATCAGAATCTGAACCCGGAAGTACAAGCGGGATTGGCCCATTTCAGTCTGGTGAGCCTTATATGCTTTGCTAAATTTTTTCTTTTTTGAGGGTCCTTTTAGCATAATTTTTTAGTCTTAAAATTTTTATTTAAAAAACCGGGACTTGAATCCCGTAATTTTATTCCGAAAAACACGATTTAAACTGATTATTTATTTAATTTAATTGTTAATTTTTCTTTATTTTTTGCAATTCGCATAAAAATTCAATAATAAAAAACT
>CP049708.1:16072217-16222096 GCA_004148225.2 Heterodera glycines | reverse complement strand
GATCCACTTGTTATCAACCATTGTGGTCGCGAAGGTAAGCAAAAGTTTGATGTTCAAATAGTTGGCTGCCTTAACGATGATGCTTTCAATAATAATTATTTTTTTACATGAAAAATGGTTTAAAGCGGCATTTCCGAAACATCCCTAATATCATTGGGTGTCTATTGGGTCCGGAGCTTAATGAACCCGGTATAGTGAAAAAGTTTGGCATTTCACTGACTCGGCCATGACACAATGACACAGAGACCATGCTGGTTCCTTGATTTTGAAACTAGTTTCCTTCCTGACCCGGACGCGATAAAAATTTTTGTAAAATTTTCTAGCCGATCACCGATTTTTCCCTCCATGAAATGTCTTGGGAGGAACACTATTTTTTAAAAAAGAATTAACCATTCCATAAATTACGTGCAATCCACTGTTGCAAGTTGAATATACTGTACTCGCTAATTATAAAATTTTGTAACTTCCTGTAGGATTAATAAATGGTTGCTAAAAAATATAAACTCACTAAAATTATATCAACAAGCTCAGGCCATTCCTTATCCAAAAAATTCTCATCCCAGCTTGGAAAGACGAGACGCTTTTCATTATTAGCCAATTCTTTTGGTTTGGCATTTGATTCGGCTGCCTCCGCATCTTTACCAGTTGGCACATCCAAAGCAATTTCTTCATAAATTGGCTCTATTGAGGCATCTAATATGGAGTTAGCCAGGAATAGAATTTGAAAGAAAAATTAATTTTTGTGGCATTTTTTAAGAGCGTGTACACAAATTTTGAATTGGGCGATTTAGTCCCGTTAGCCATATTCGATCAATCAATCGAAAAGTCGCGGTCTCGTTAATTTTGAACTGTCGAGCGGAAAAGATTTTCGAGCTTGTTTACCATGACCCCGTGCTCCGCACAAACCGTTTTTGTGATGCTCGCACCATTCAATCACTTCTCGCATCACCGTACTACTGACATTTGAAACCGGCAATTTCTAAAAAACTATAAATAATCGTCAAGCACTCTATTTATAGGAAATTTATTAAAAATGATTTTTATTTTATCGAAAATTATGGCAAAATTCATTTTAAAATTTCTTTTTAGACATGAATAATAATAGTAATCTAATTTTTTTTTTGAACTTTTAATCTAAGAGCAAAAAATGCTCTTCAAATTCCCTCATTTGTCAGATTTTTTCCAGAGGTACAAGCCTGGTTTGTGCCTTCAGCAGTGTACATTCCAAGATCTAAGAAATAAAAAATTAGTTTTTTTTTTAAATAATTGCATCGAAGAAATATGTATTTACCTTCCATCATTGTGTCAAGCGTAGTAGAAAAACGAAAAATATTACGATCGAGCTCTACTTCCACTTCCACGTTGTCCGCACATTTGAGGAATATGGTTGGAGCTGGAATTTAAATTTGTACTTTTTCTGAATTTATTTTTAAAATAAGTTTCAAAAATAGAGAAATTAAAAAAGCATTTAAAATTTTGAAAAACTAGCTCAAAAATCACGATTATTAAAATATGTTAGTTTCTAAAAAATATTTTTTGCAATAAATTTTTCACACTCCATGAAAATTTGTCTTTTTTTGCAAACCTATTACGAAAACTCATTAAATTGAACCAAATAATCCGGGGAACAACCGGGAGAGCGGGGATAATTAAAAACTTGGATTTGCGGAATGTAGCAGCTTTATTTTACTTATTCCTTCTTATTTATTTTACTTCCAATATTTTGACAAATTTGGAGAAGTTTTGAAATTAATTTTTCGAAATCCATAAAAATTAACCTTTTTTGTTCATAAATCTATTATAAAAAAAGAATTTGTTTTTCTGCGCCGACCGCCAATGCCCATTCAAAAAAAAATTGAAAAACGCGACCCTTATTAATGAAAATCTTATCTAATTTTTTGAAAATTAAAATTTCTGTTGTATTAAAAAATCCTATACATAATTTTACCATTTTTCTCATTTTGTTTTGGTTTGACATTGGTGTCTAAATCAATGTAAAATTAAATATATTTTAATTGATACTTTAATTTTTCAAAAATATATTTAAAATATCAAAGAAAACAATTTTACCCATAATAGCTTTGACTTGGTCAATGTATAAAGGTTTATAAATTTTTATGTTAATAAATTTTTGTTTCAGGGTTCCACAAAAAACATATTTTGGAAGAGCTGAAATTTAATTTAAAATTTTGTGGAAAATTTTTGGATTTATATTATTTTAATTTATAAATTTTAAAATTATTTATTGAATTAATTTTTTTAGCAAGTTTGGAAGTTGGCATGATAGTTGAATATTAATTAATTTAAATTTTAATTTTTTTTCTTTAAAAAAGTGTCAAAATTTAATTAAAATTGGACGGTCTATCATTAAATCAAATTTGGGTACTTGTATGTTATCTGTGTACAGATTTCCAAAAATAGTTTATGTTTTTGTCTATAACTTATTTCTTTGGCATCCAAATCCAACATTGTTGGTATCATTCGAAGGCTCTTCAGATGCTCTATTAGCCTTTCAAAAAACCTAAAAATTTTCTAGCCTGGAAATATTTTATTAAGAAAAAACTTCAAAATTTCGACTAATTTCGACTTTTTCGCAATTTTCATGTATAATTGTCTAATCGCGAAGCGATAGCTTAGAAATAGCTTTGAAACATGTTAAGCTTTCGAATGATACCAACAATGTTGGATTTGGATGCCAAAGAAATAAGTTATAGCCAAAATATAAACGTTTTTGTAATCTGTACACAGATAACATATAAGTACCCAAATTTGTTATTTAAAACAATTCACATTATGTTTAATCATTTAGAGCAAAAACACAGAAGAAAATTTTCAAAATTCAAAAATATGTAAAAAATGTGGCGCAGAACCCAAAATATTGCAAATGTCCATAAATATGATAGATCGGGGATGATTAGAAAGAAATCCGCGGAAATGGAGGTTCGTAAACCGTGGACCCTCTTACGGGGAAACGAGGTAAATTTGTAAATGTTCTTGAAAAAAATAAAAATTATCTTAGAAATTGCTCATTTTAGCTATTTTCCATTTTCTAATAAAGCTATATGATGTTTATTTTTCAAAATATTTTGGAGGAAAAGGAACGGCGGTGCCTAAAGTAAGGTGCCTGAGGGAAAATTTTATAAATATTTTGATGAATTTGTTGTGGTAGATTTCTCAAAATCTATGAAAATTTGTTCTTTTTTTGGGCAAAATCTCTTACAAAATATACTTTCGGCGCCGACGGCCAATGCCAATTCAAAAATTTAAAAAATGAGTGGAGTGCGACCTAATTTAGATGGAACTCCTTTCTAATTTTTTGTAAATTTCATTTAATAATTCATGCATTAAAAAAAACATTTAATAATTTTACCTTTATCCTCATTTTGTTTGGGTTTGGCATTGGTGTCTATATTGTCTATTTCTGTGTAAATAAAAACATTTAATTCATAATATAATTTTCAAAAATTTATTTAAAAAAAATAATTTTACCCATTTTAGCTTTGCCTTGGGCAATGTCTAAATATGTGTAAATAATGTTAATATATTTAATTTCATTTTTATTTCTGGGTATTTCTTAATTTTAAATTTTTATCTTTTTTATTTTACCCATTTTTTCAATGCGTTCAGCTGTGTTCATAACGCCTAAATTTATACATGATAAATAATAAAAATAATTTATTTATTTAAATGTTTACTTATTTTTTCGCCGACTTTTTCTTTGCCTTTTCTGCCTAAATTCATGTTAATTTAATTAAAATTTCACTTTTTATTTACAAATATTTTACTTGTTGCGATGGCTTCTTTTTCTTTGGTTCCATATTCACTTGGCTCATTAATACCTAAATTTTACGAAATAAATAAATAATTTATTTGTATTTTTATTTTTACTGATTCCTCCTAATTTTGTTTTTCCCTTGTCCATGCAATCACCAAACAGTGCCAAAATGGAGATGAGTAGAGCAATCCTCAGCATAATGTTCACGGTTGGTGATGATGTTGAGTGAATTTGATGAGTTTGAATTTTTATGATTTTTAAATTCTGATTTTTTCACTTTTCGCCGCGCTTAAATTGCCATTTTTTGGCACAAATCAAACGTGGCATTTAATGCGTGCAGCATCTCTCTTTCTCATTCCCTTTCTCTCTCTATTCAGAGAATTTGTAAAATCCAATTCAATGGATTTTATAAAGTGTGTAAAACCATCAACCCTACAATGTTTTCACCTCATCCCCCCCGTTAACAAGCATTACGACGAATAAATAAACGGATGTGCTGCTGTTGGCTTATGCCATGACACCACCCACACCAACGCTTACTTCATGTATAATGTATATACATACATACGTATGTATGTTTAATATGATAGTTATTGATTATGAAATTGCCAATTTCATAAAAAAAATAGTACACAACTTTGACCAGCTAAATCCGAATCGGCACCTTGGCCAAGTTTAGGCCAAAATCGCTTTTCAACTTCCCCTTGGGGCTTGACTTTTTTGGTGAAGGGATTGCTTCATTTTGACCACCCGCCGATGTCGGCGGGTCCTTTGATGTTTGTGCATTTTCTTTATTTTTCTCTAAAATTTTAAATAAATTTTAATTTAATTTTTATTAAATTTTTGAATAATTTATTAATAAATTAATTTTTATTGGGGCTATTTATCCTTAATTGCTTAAACACCTTTGGCCAATTCTCGATGAATCTCAGATGTCTGATCCATTGGTGATTGGGTATTTTCAACATTTTTCACTAAAAAAATTCATTTTAAAAAACGAAAATTTATTTGAGCTATAAACCTTTTGCCACAGGCGAAATTGCGGTTTTTCGTTTCGGAGATTGATAAAATTTAGCAAAATTTTGGCTTAATGCACTTTCCCAGTCGCCTTTTGGACTCGATTTCTTCGGTGAAGCGATTGCTTCTTTATGACCTTCAGGTGCCAGATTCTTGGATGGCTGAGAATTTTCTCCATTTTTTGCTTAAAAAATTTGCATTAAAAAAGAGCAAATTTAATTTTTGGACGGAAAAATTATTAGTAATCATATATATGTAAATATGTATAATGAAATTAATTAATATCAAATTACCAGGATTTGTAAAATTAATCCTAACGGAAAAAGCAGAACTAGAAAACATGGATAACTTTTTTGTCGGTTTGTTAATTTTTAAAAAATTTTAAGAGTTTCTTTGGTAATTCAATTTAATAAGCATTTAATGAAACTAAGACAATCAATTATCGCCCGGGGAAAATATTTTTGTAATGTTCAGCGCCTGCAAAAATGTGACTATCACCGATTGTTTTTTAATTATGGAAAATTCGTATTAAACATTTGTAATAATAATATTCGAGTGCGAAAATTTCCTTAAGAAGTAAAGCTGCGATTTGTATCGAAAATTTATTTCCTGGCAGAATTTCTAATGTAAGTCACAAATCCAATACTCAAAATTCATAATTTTTTAATTTTTATAAATTTTTCAAAAAATTCAAAATTATTTACGAGCATTTTCGCCTGCTCTTTCTTGCCCACTTGGCCCGGAAACTTGCGCAGTTTGTGCCTCACCAAAAGATTCATTTTCATCTGTGGTTGGATGAACAATCTCTGCAAAAGTAAAAAAATAAATAAGATATTTTATTAATTAAAATATATTTTTGTATTTTTTAAATTATTCTCCGGATTAATTACCAGCAACAGTTTGTTCTGCAAACGGTACCCTAATTAATGAGTTTTGCACTTGGGCAGAAGAATCAGTTGCACTGGTAAGTGGTTGAACACTGTCTGAATATGTATAAATTAAATGAAAACATTTTTCTATTTTTCTTCAATATATTGCATAAGCGAAAATTTTGTTCTTGAAAAAAGCAATTAAAAATTTATATCCTCGAGAAACGGGATTTTCGATTTCTTCTCTAACATTTCAAACTTTATGGTCGGCCTACTAATTGCGATTTAAACGTCCTTCAAAGCCCTTATAGGAAAATTTAATTCACATTTTTTCAAGGATTCTCAACTTTTGGCAACTCGAAAATAGTGCACAAAAAATTCGTAAAGTCCGTTTAATTTATAAAATAAATAATCATGTTTAAATTAAAACAAGATATTTAAAAATTATTTAAACCATTTTCAGGCGTCGGCTTCGGTTGAGCGAGGCCTAAATTAAAAAAAAAACTAAATATTTTACTGAAATTTTTACCGAATTCGAAAAGCGCTGAAAATGCAAATGCAATGAATGCAATGTTGTTCATTTTGTAAAAAAATCTTTTTTTTTTTTAAATAAAACATAAAATTATCTTTTTAAATAATTTTTATAAGATTTCCCAACGAAAATACGTGGAAAAATTGATTTAAAAAACTGTATTTCCTGTGAAGCCGACACATAAACAACAACAAATGTGAAAAATAAAACATGCTTTTAATATTTTTCGTATTATAATATAAAATAAGAAATTTTTTTTAATAAAAATTTGTTTTGTAAAATAATGATTATGTATTGAATAAAATAAATTACAAATCAATAATTTTATAAGGGTTGAGAAATCCAATTTTTTTGTTTTCTAAAAATTAAAATTTTCAATTTAATTTTTTTTAGCAAACTGTGTCAAAATTTCCAAAAAATTTATTTAATTTCTGCTTTGTTCGACGCCACACAGTATAGAATATTTTAATTTTAAATATTACTTAAAGTAAGTAAAAAGTACAATTATTCTTAAAATTTTATTACGAAAATTTCCTACCATAAAAAATAAAACCAAAAATAAAAACAATTAAATTTTTTTCTTTTTTTAATTTAAAGGAAAACGATTTATTTTATAAATTTTAAAAGTTCCGGTCCGATCATTTTTCCGTAAAAATAAGAACTAAACAAATTCTCGTCTCGTTTCAACGTAGAGAAAGATTCGGTTTTTTTCAATTTTTAGGAGTCTAAGAATTTTCGATTCGAGCGCCTCTGTTATAATCAAAAGGATAATCATTAATTAGTACCAGCGGGTTCACAAATAAACATTTTTCATAATTAGCATTTGGCTGACAAAAATCAGAAATAATTGACTTTGATGGACTAAAGAAGAGTTTTGTGTTTCCATCATCACTTTTCACTGTCATGATTTCAAATAAGTTTTTATGCCAATGTCCGGCGGTGCCAATGGGCGCAGCCAGAAAAATTTTTTGTTTAAATTAATCTGCTATTGATATGGTCCAATTATGCGTGGCCCTAATTGATGGTCTTTTAATGAAGCCTAATTAATTTTACGTCTATTAACACCCAATTATTCTTGGCACTAATTGATAATCTTATAATGAGGCCTAATTAATTGTTGTCTATTAACACCAAATTATCCTTAACATTAATGATGGTCTTCTAATGAGGCTAATTAATTTTTGTCTATTAGCAACTCCTCTGTTTTGCTGGACCAATTGCCGGTTTTGAACTCGAAAAATTTTCAAATGAACCTCATTAACGCAGCAAATTAAATTACAATAAGGCATAAACAAATTCACATTTTACATTTCCCCCACATATTTTGTTCCTCTCTCGTTATCTCTCTAATAGGGGGGACACCTGCGGCGGAGGCGGCGGCGCCAGAGTCAATAATCATTATAAAAAATGAATCGGGGGCATAGATAAGCCGAAAACCACGAAAAAATAGTGTGCCAAAAAGTCGTGGCAGAGAAATAAAATTTGGAGAGATAGTTAAGGACGAAGAAAGAAACGGAGGATAGAGAGCAGAAAATTTGTTGTGGTGTTATGTTCACCCATCACAATGCTCTCCTCTTCATACATAAAATTGCTGTAAATTTTTGTCAATTAATGGAAATATTTTTTCAAAAAAAAAACCATTTAACATTCCGAAAATTATTGAATTTTTTTTTTATTAAGCAACAAAAAATTTATAAAAAAATTAAAATTAAATTTTTAATTATATTTTAAGTTAAAAAATTATTTTAAAATGGAAATTGGCATTGCACGTTCTTTGCAATTGCTTCTTAGTTCAGTGCTGCTCATCAGTGCTTTATACCTTTATTTGGTATGAAATTTTTAAATATCCAATTAATTCACCTAATTTTTAATTTGAAAAATTCATTTAAATTAATTCAAAATTTTCGGCCGTGCCTGACTGGTGGATTTACGCAATCCCATGCATTGTGGGCGGTGTTTTGAACGTTTTTCCGCACTCCGGTTGTCCATTTTGGCGCTTTTTTGCCAGTGCATTAATTGTTCTCGGCACAATTGAGACGTATGTAATTTGGACATTTTTATTTAATTTAAAAATTAATAAACAAAAAAAATTTTAGCCTTTTCCTCGTTTGGTCCATACGGTAAGAAATTTTTTGGTAATCTATTTTAACAAATAAAATATTTTCTAAATTGTGCAATTATTTTTTAATTGGCCGCATATAATGAACCAAAAAATTCCTCTAAATTTTTACTTGCCAGTTTTAATAACAATTTAAAAAATTAGAAATTATTCCAAAACTTTCTAATTATTTTTTGAATTTAATTTTTTTCGAATTAAGCCTCGTTGAGCAGTCACCCTTCTTCACTGCCTCCTCAGAATCTTCTGCGCGCCTAGAACTGTTTGAAGGGCGCCTGATTTTGTTGCCGGCATTGGCCGTTTCACTTACCATTTCCACACGACTCGGTACGGTACACAGAAAAAAATGCATTTAAATTTATTAATTCACAACAATTTTTATTCGTGTATTTTAATAACTTTTAATCTCTCATAATTTTTTTAAAATAGATAAATAAGTGTGTTAAATTTTTGTTAAGCATTTTCTACACTTTTTAATATCCTTGTAAATTTTGCTCAATTCTGCATGCTAAATATAGACAAAATTTTCCAAACAAAAAGGGGCCTATAAAATATGAAAAAATTACCAAAAGAATTCGGAATTTAGTCATTTAAATTAATGTATTAATTTTTTTCCTGAATTCGGAGTTTAATATCCATTTCCTACAATTAATCCAAAAAAACTAAATTAAAATTTTTAAATTTAGAATAACCAATAAAGGTATTTTATAAAAGATATTTTTTGCTTAAAAAATGCTTTTATCATAAAATGGCGTTGCATCTTCCGAATGCCAAAATCAAACCTCCGTTCGAAAAAATCATCAAATTTTTCAGGCACTGGCAAATATGAGGGCGTTCTTGACGCATTGCGCACCCTTTTGCTGCTATGTTTTGCCTTGTCACTTGTGCCAGCCTTTGCCTATTCGGCCACCTTTTTTATGCCAGCTTTGGCTGACATTGTCACCCATTACATGGAAAAAGTGCCGTTCTGAGTGTGCCGATAATTTGAAAAAATTAGCTGTCAGAAAATTTTAAATTTTCATCTATTTTATATTTAATTACAGATAAGTAGAGACCGGATTTTGCAGCATTTGCTCAAATTTTTTGCTAACTTGGGGCGTGCTAATAAGCATGAAAAACACATTTCTAACTTGGTTTGAGGCTTCTAAGTCCAACTTTTTCATGCTGATTTTTGCTTAAATTGGTCTTTTCGTGCTTACTGCTGACAAATGAGCATGTAATTTTTATGCTGAATTTAGCATTTGGCATTCACTAAAACACCGTTTCCCAGCAATAAAAACGAAAAATCCACCCCTAAGAATCGATCTAAAAAATTTTTAAAAAATACACCCCTAAAATGGAAAATTTTCTCAAAAATTCAATTCTCAAAAATTTTTTTGTTCTTGAAAAATTGATTTAATTAATCATCATTTTTTGGTGTTGAAAAATCCGTTCTTTACAGATAAGACGCAAATAAAATATTTTCTAGAGAATTTGGAATATCCATTTTTATTGAATAATTTAGTTTGGAAAAAATATATGGCATTTGCACCTCGGGCATTTGCGCATATGTCCAAAATCGGATTCAAACTTACAATTTTTCAATCCCAGATGGCCTAAGCAGATTTATTTTTAGCGCAATACTCGATATTCAAGGCTAAACGATTTTCGTGCATTATATGTAGGGCTGTGATTTTTATGTTTTAACATTTTTTTTGCTGCTTAGTTATGGCGAGAGAAGCCCAAAAATAGCATTTTCTCCGAACAATTTTTGATTTAGAGCGAGTTATAAAAACATAAAAACACATATTTTGGCGTTTTGGCACATAAAAACATATCGCACATATTTCGGGGTTTTGGCATATATTTTCACATATTTTGGCATTTTTGAGAAAAATCGTAAGAAAAATACAAGAAAATCTGAAAATGCACCCTAAAAATTGACTACTTTACGTTTCTTAAGCATTTAGAAAATTTCTTTATATATTTAAATGCCTAAAGCAGCCAAATCAAACGCTGTGTTAAATCGTCACTGGATTTCAAAGTTCCCGGAAGGAACTTATTCAACTGATGGAAAAATTAATCCGGGACTTTACAAATTGATTGATATCGCCAAAATTTTCATTGGAGGTCGGGCGAAAATTGATAAAGACTGATATTAAATATGATTTTTTTTTGCGTAAATACACTTGGTTTTTCCAATTTTTAGCACATATTTTTGCATTTTTAACACATATTTAGGCCTTGCCAGTACATTTTGATTTGGGCTAAAAGATCGTTATCTTAAATCTGTACATCTGCTGTTGTTTACTTTTTTATTTGAATGAATTGAAGAAATAACAATTAGTACATATTATTCGGTTAATCGCAGCAGATAAACGAAAATAGGACTTTTCACCAAATAATTCTTTCTGATAGGCAATTTCATTTTTCTTTTTTTGGCTTAAGTCATTTTTAATTTGTATAAAATTAATCCCAAAAATAGTCTTAAAATGCCAATTGGGTTCAACTTCAACTGAAGAGGGACAAGTGCGCTCATCAGAAAGTTCATCAGACGACGAACCCAACCAAGAACCCGTCCAATTCGTTGAATTAAAATCAAAAAGAGGTGCACCAATTCTTTCTCGAGATGGTTTTGAATTTCAATTCGAGAGAAATTCTTCATTGGTTGATAATGTCGAATATTGGAAATGTTTTAAGGTAATAAAACAAAATTTTCTCATATTAGGTTTCTTCCATATTTCTCTCTCTCGGTCCATTTCTCTCACTCCCATTCTTTCTCATTCTCTCGGTCTCTCTCTCTTTCTCTCAGTCTCTCTCTCTTCACTTTCTCTTTTCCTTTTCTCTCTCTCTCTCTTTCTCACTCCATTTCTCTCACTCACTTTGAGATTGATACAGATTGATTATGTGGCAAAATATGCCACCTTAACACCAACGATGAAGCAAAAAATGCTAATATAATTTTTTTTTAATGAAATAATTAATGCTTTTGTACAATTGCCTTAAGAAAATGTGATCCTGCTGAGAAAAACAATCTTTTTTTTTCTAATTTTAAAAATTTTACGCAAAAAATTTTCGTGACTAAAAATGCGCGCTCTATGTAGTCATAATTGTAATTTTTCATAACCCCCTAAAAACATGAAAAGTTTTTTTCTATTTTTTTCCAATTGATAAATTTTTCGGGTTTTAGTAAATGGAGTATTTTCGTCCATAAAAACTTGGTTCTCTTCTCTACTCATCGTTTAATAATTAAAAAAAAATTAAAACATTACGTGACAAAAAAGCAACAAAATTTATGCAGCAAATATCCACAATAAGAAATTTGTGCAAATCAATCGGTCCATCATATCACTAATCACCACGGTGCTATGTCGTTATTTAAAAACATCATAATGTACTTTGTTTAAAAAACCATGAAAATAAACAATTTTGCTTTTAACTTTGCTCTAAAGCAGGGCTCCCATCCGTCCTTGAATGGCAAGGACGTCCTTGAAATTGGGCCCTCTTTCTTGAAAATAAAAAATGTCCTTGGATGCCAAGGACGTCCTTGAAAATGAACATTTAGAAAAGTAGAAAAAATAATCAAAGGAAATTTGGTAAATTTTTGAATTTATAACATATTTTGATATTAAATTATGGCATTATGTCAATTTTTTTGCTCATAGTTGAGAATTATTATTTATTATTATTATTAATATGGTATTAGGAATCTTTCGTGAATAAAAATGTAATTTTTTTTCTCATGATTGAGAATTTTTTGAAATTTTATTGCATAAAGTCACTATTTTTCTTAAAAAATTAGCCCAAAATCGCAAATTTTGGTCATTTTTGGACAAAAACCTGTAAACAAATCGCATTAAAAATTACAAATTTTTCCCGGCGGCGCCTATCGGCGCCGCCGGACCCCCCCCCCTGTTCCACAAAATTTTTGGAAAAAGCGCGCCGCAAAAAAAGCGTTTTTAAAGCAGAAAAAAAGGCGTCGCAAATTAGGAAAATGATCAGTGAAAACTAGAGTGGTACGGGACCGGGAATTTTGGGAAAAACCGTGACCGGTAATTCTCGCCCCGACCCGGTCCCGTCCCGACCCACCGTAGTGAAAACAAAAAAATATTGGAAAAAATCCATTCCGGTGAAAAATACAAGCCATTTGAATAATATTATTGATTTTTCATTGCATATAATAAAAATTTTAAATGTCCTTGGATTTCATGAATTTTCCCCACTATGTCCTTGAAAATCGGCATACCCGTCCTTGGAAACGGAGGATGGACGATGGGAGCCCTGCTCTAAAGCAACTAAATTTTTAATTCTTGGTATCATTCGATAGCTTCAAGTGTTTTCTATTTGCCTGCAAAATTTCAAAAAAAAAAAAGTTAAACTTTCAAAAAAGGATGGCCAAAAATGTTCAAAAAAACAAGGATTTTTTGAGTTATTCTAGTCATAACTTTTTGAAACTTAACGAAATTTTTTGAAATTTTGCAGACTGATAAAGAACACTTAGGACTATAAATGATATCAGTAATTAAATAAACACGACTCCGCCCCATCACCACATCATTTCTCGTCTTCATCTCTCCTTCCGTCATTCATCACCCATCATCCTTCTCACCGTTCATCATCCTCCTCTTCCTCCTCATCACTCATCATCTTCTTCCTCGTCATTCATCATCTTGCTCTTCCTCCACATCATGCATAACTTCATCGTGTTCCAGTTCTACTATTTATAGCATGGAGAAGCCAGGAAAAAAATATGTATTTACATAAAATTAGCAGCCCTAATAATAACCCATATCGAGCAAAAATGTTGTTTATTGTTGTCAGATAAAATACTTTTTTTTTGCAGGAAATACTTTGTCAATGGGCTAGCAATCTGTGAAATTTTCTTCAATAATTTTAATCAAAAAGATTCGTTCCTCCAAGAAAAAGTGGGCGAAATAAGTAAAATACAAAATTTAGACGGTAAAGGAAAGAATCAAAATTAACATAATGAAAATTTTAAAAATTTTTAAGTGTAATTTATTTTAAATGCTCAAAAATGTCCCAATACTTAAATAAGAAAAAACAAACACCCAAAATCAAAATTTGGCTTGTCAAAAAAGCAACAAGTTTTATGCAACAGGATCCAAGAAAAGTGAATCATCGGTTCATCAAAATCACTAATCACCACATCATTTTACATCCTCCTCATCCTCATCATTCAACATCTTCCTCGTTCTCCTCAACATCTTCCTCTTCCCACTCATCATTCATGTCTTCATCGTGTCCTTGTCCTTCACCATGCTGTTGTCCCTGCTGAGGTTGCTGTTCCTGATTCTGTTGTTGCTGCAGTTGTTTCTGACGGAGGCGTTCCGCTTCCTTTTCCTTACGCTTCTGTTCTTCCTTTCTCTCACGCTCCTCTTCCTCCTCTCGTTCCTTTGCATGGCGTGCCTCACGTTCCTCGTCCGATTCTTCCCACTCGTTCTCCTTCTCAACTCGTGCCCATTCCGGATGTCCCGGCGGGTACGGCTCTTCGACGCCGAATGCCTTGCGAATTTCCTGCGGCGTTTTGCCATTGATCCATTTGACTTTTACGATTTCGTACACATTGTCAATGTAATCATCGTTGATCAAACGATTGATGTTATAAAAGTCGGCGGCCTTAACATTCATACAAATAAAGTTTATTTTAATGCTTATTGTAAGATTTATTTTTGTATGATTTTGACCCTCCAAATCAGCATATTTCGGGAACATGGAAAAAATTTGGTGATTTATTAATTTGTTATAAATAGAGAACGTATTTTGAGGCATTCATATGCCTTTTTTTCTGCGCATTATTTCCGATATATTAAGCATATATAACACATTTCCTCTTGGTTTGAAGTTTATACATTGACTTTTATTATGCTTTTTTTTTTGCTTTTTTCGGATTTTCGTGCCTTTAATTATTTTTTTGACCTTTTTGTGTTTTTATGCGTTTTTTGGCTTTTTTCCGAAAATTTCATTAAAAATTCGATAAAATCGGGAATATGCCCCTAAGAATTGAAAAATTTTCTCAAAAATTGATCGCCACATTTAATTATATTTTTTTCTTGATAAAAATTTTTAGGTTTATAAATTTTCCTTATTCGAAAAAAATTATTTAAATGAACAAAGGAATTTGTTGATTAAGTTTTAGTGTGTTGCTCCCTAAAAATCATTAATAAAAAAAATTTTTTAAAATGTCTTTTTCAGGATTTTTGTGCTTTTCATGCAATTTTTTCAATTTTTGGTGCCTATTATAGTGCCTTTTTCGCGATTTTTGGTGCCTTTTTTAAGTTCTCTAGTTTTAGGAGTTGGTATTCGTTAAATAAAAAGCCAACTTACCCGAACCATCTCAAGGTCCGTTTTCACGTCCCATTGCATAATGTGTGGCGGAGGAACGAATTTTTGGATTTCCTCCGCAATTGTTCCAGCCTTGACCTTTGAAGCCGATGCCTCCCCAACGTCACCCTCTTGGACATTTGAAGCCGATGCCTCCGCGACTTCTCCAGTTGGCACATCAGTTGTTTTCTTTAGGCCATCTGAATTTCTAACCCTTGTTGGAGATTCTGTCAATGTTTTGGACGAATTCGTCCAAATATTATCAAATATATTTTAATTAATTAGAAATAATATTAGGGGTAGGATTTAGTTAATTAATATTTAAGACGGCATGAGGAGTGACCGGTTCCCGCATTTTTCCAATTATGGTCTATATTAATGGTCCTCCATTGTCCCACACGAACCGAATTTGTACTTGTATTCTTCACACAATTTAATCAGTTTTAGCATGATGTCACTTTTGAAATTCTGAACTGGACTCGGGATTGGCTTCTGAAATTTTTATTTTCGTCGGATATGATATTTTTTAGCAAAAATTTAAGAAATTTTAAAAATTTCGAAGTTTAAAAATCCTTCCGTTTGGGAGCATAAATATCAAAAAAAAATTCAAAGCATTAATAACACATATATTTAATAAAAACCGGATATCCTTCGTCGGCAGTATCTTAAAAATGAAAAAATGATAAATCTGAAAGAGTTGAAATAAAATGAGTTCTAATTAATACCTTCAAGCATATTTGACAACTCCTTGGAAAGCCGAACTGCATCAAGATGAACATTTATCACCAGACTGACATTGTCTTTACACTTGAACACAAAAACTGGAGCTGAAAAATTGAAATTTTTAGGATTTTTCTAATATTATTGCCAAAAATATGTAAATTTAAAGAAATGAAATATTTGAATAAAATGAAAAATGTATAAATATGTGCATCTTTTCTGGGTAATATATATCCCAGATGATTTTCAAGAAAAGAAAAAAAAAGAATTTACTTTTGTTATATAATATTCCTAAAGAAATATTTACAGAATATATTTTAAGTTTCGGAACCGGTAATGCTTCCTGCAATATTTTTAAAACAGCGGTTAAATTTTTCCCTTGTAATTTTAACCACAATTCGCAACAGGATTTCCTTGGTTAAGTGAAAAATGAAAAATAATAAATAATATTCTAAAAAAATGGTCTAAAAAAAATTTAAAACAATCAAAACTATTAAATGCCAAAAACTGGCAAGAAATAATTGAGGAGTTTTGGCACGAAAAGGTGCAACATTTGGCAAATGAAAATGTGAAAAAAGGGGGCAAAACAATGCCAAAAAATGGCTGGAAATAATTGAAGAATTTTGGCACAAAAAGGTGCAACAATTGGCAAATAAACATGTGAAAAAATGGGGCACAACAATGCCAAAAAAATTGAGGCAAAATGGCACAAAAAAAACGGTGGCATAATAATTCTAATTTTGCACATAAATAAATGGCAAAAAGAAATGGGGAAAAGGGTGAACAAATGCCAAAGAAGGAAAAGTTGTGGCAAAATAAATTATAATGGATTATTGATTGGCTTTTCCATCCGTAAAGTGAATTAAATGAAATGAAAATGACCAAATGGACAAAAAATCAATTAAAAAAATTGTTTATTGTCTGAAGGTGTCAAATTCATAATGAGCGTGCGGGAGGGATGGCGGCACCACAAGTACGCGACCAATTAAAAAAATTGAATTGTTTATTTGGCACCGTTCCAACACCCCCCGCCCCCTTCATAATTGATTTGTTTATCTGACCCCCTCCCCTTCTCGCCGCCCGCTCTCGCCCCCCTCTCGCTGCTGGTGACGTCAAATTTTCCCTTTATGAGAGCAAATTAATGTTTATCGTCCATTGCTAATGTGGCCGAGTGGTTAATGCGTCAGTCTGGCCGCCCCCTCTGGGGTTCGGATCCGCTTGGTGCGGGGAATTTTTGATGAATTTTAAATGATTTTAAATTCAACGTCTTAAGATGTTATGACCTTTAAGATGTTTAAAATTTAATTTAAAATTAATTTAAATAAAGTCGCGCAGTAAAAAAAGTCGCGCACCACTGCAATAGGTTTGGGTTTGCAAAAAAGTCGCGCAATAGGTTTTGGCTTCAGTACTGAAAAGTCTGGCGCTCAGATGGCCAGCGCTCACTTGGCGGCGCTCAAATGGCTGGAGCTCAGTTGGCCATGCACCCCTCCCATAGGTATTGATTTCATCGCTAGGGTATGGGAGGCTACCGTAATCCGGTGAAAAGGTCGTCATTACCAACTTAGGACCATCTAAATATATCAAAATTTTAAAATTTGATTTATTTCATAATCAATAACTATCATATTAAACATACATACGTATGTATGTATGTATATACATTATACATGAAGTAAGCGTTGGTGTGGGTGGTGTCATGGCATAAGCCAACAGCAGCACTCCGTTTATTTATTCGTCGTAATGCTTGTTAACGGGGGGGATGAGGTGAAAACATTGTAGGGTTGATGGTTTTACACACTTTATAAAATCCATTGAATTGGATTTTACAAATTCTCTGAATAGAGAGAGAAAGGGAATGAGAAAGAGAGATGCTGCACGCATTAAATGCCACGTTTGATTTGTGCCAAAAAATGGCAATTTAAGCGCGGCGAAAAGGGAAAAAATCAGAATTTAAAAATCATAAAAATTCAATCCCACCAAATTCACTCAACATCATCACCAACCGTGAACATTATGCTGAGGATTGCTCTACTCATCTCCATTTTGGCACTGTTTGGTGATTGCATGGACAAGGGAAAAAGAAAATTAGGAGGAATCAGTAAAAATAAAAATACAAATAAATTATTTATTTATTTCGTAAAATTTAGGTATTAATGAGCCAAGTGAATATGGAACCAAAGAAAAAGAAGCCATCGCAACAAAAGAAAATGCACAAACATCAAAGGACCCGCCGACATCGGCGGGTGGTCAAAATGAAGCAATCCCTTCACCAAAAAAGCCAAGCCCCAAGGGGAAGTTGAAAAGCGATTTTGGCCTAAACTTAGCCAAGGCTTTTCCACGGCCGGTTCCGAAAGGTTACAAGATAAAATTATCCCAAAAATATAAATTAATTATTTTTAAAAAATTTTAGAGAAAAATGAAGAAAATGCACAGACCTCAAAGGTCCCGACATCGATGGAAGGGCAAAATGAACCAATCCCTTCACCAAAAAAGTCAAGCCCCAAGGGGAAGTCCAAAAGCGATTTCGCCCTAAACTTGGCCAAAGCTTTTCCACGACCGGTGCCGAAAGGTTGGACAGTCATTGGCATTAATTTATATGCCTCTGGTCCTTTTCTTGATTCTCAAGTTTAGTAATTTTTCTCAGGTTTTTTTTCTGGGTCCCCGTTATAGGACAAAAAAAATTCTTTAAAATATATTTTTTGGACCTAAAAAGCTCAGGAATAAAAGATAAAAAGGACTTAAAATTCAGGCCCTATTTATTCATTCATCCATTTGATTTAAGAGAATTTTGTTTTTAAAACACAGTATCATTGACGAATTTCCTTATCCATATCATTCATACGATAATTTTAGTCATTTTTTGTTACTTTTCTTATCACTATTATCAATTTTAAATTAACATTTTATAGCAAAAATGGGAGAAGAAGCTCAGTCTTCAAAAGATCCGACAATGAATGGCCAAATTTGTGCAATTTGTTTGGATGCATCGCTTATCACTGACCTTGAATTGAGCAAATGCCATGTCATAAAATGAATTATTTAAATTGGTAGTATATTTTTTTCAAATCTTTTTTTAGCATCGCTTTCACCGCGAATGCGTTGATGGGTGGTAATTAATTAACTAATTAATATTTGCGTTTAAATTAATTGATTGCAAGGTTTAAAAACAATGACACGTGCCCTTATTGTCGTGCTGTAGTTGCAAGCAGATATTTACCAAGTAGGGAGCTGGATAACTAAAAGAATATTGAAATTTCGTAAAATTTTTAAAACGTAACGAGGACACGCAAAAATAATTTTTGCGCTTTTGAGGCATTTTTAATTTAAGAAATTACTTAAAAATTTTTTTCATCCGAATAAAATTGATGAATTTTTTATTAAAAATTATTTTAGGACCTACGCGTACAGATCGAATTTTTGACGCCAGAAGTAATATAATTATAAAATAAAAATATATTTTATTGTGATAATATAAATAATTTTTTCAACTTTTAAAATTTATGCATATTAATTAATTTGTCATTTACCGTATTTCCTAAAATAGAGCCCCCCCCCTGGACTTACATTTTTCAACCAATCTCAAAAAGGGTCCTTTATTTCAGGGGCGTTCTAATTTAGGGGAGGGAGGACTGTATTTTAGGAAATACGGTAATAATCATTAAATTTTCAATTATTTTATCGATTTTAGTCGAAAACAAAAGACGCTTCATGGGTAAGTTTTGGATGGATTTTTTTTAAATTATCGATAATTAATTAGTTGCTGTAAAGCGGATATGAAGTTTGGGCACCAAAGGGATGGATTAAAAAAATAAAATCTATAAAATGTTATAAATCTAATTAAAATTTTATAATTTTAACAACGCTGTGCTTAAAATTTATATTTCCTTGAAAACAAAAAAATTATTGAAACCTGCAATTTTTTATTTTGCCAATTCTCACAGCTGTTTAAACGTAGGGTTAGGCGTATATTAGTTTCTGTTTGAAAATCGTGCTGGTTCATTTCGTAAAATCCGCCATTTTAGCGAATTTTTCGACAAAAATGGCATACTTTGCTTAAAAGCAATCAAATTTTATATTCTTGTTATCATTCGATACATAAGCTTTTTCTCTATTTGCCTGCAAAATTGAAAAAAATTTGGTCAACTTTAGAAAAAGTTGTATGAAAATTACTATTTTGCCATAACTTATGTTCAATTTGATATTTTATTTGAGGTTTTGCAAGCTAATAGAGAAAAAGCTTGCCTATCGAATAATACCAAGAATGTAAAATTTGATTGCTTTTAAGCAAAGTTATGCCATTTTTTGTCGAAAAATTCGCTAAAATTGCGGATTTTACGAAACGACCTAGAACTTTTGAAAATAAGCATGGTTAATTGAGTGGATATTCATTAAAAAACTTTCACTTCCTAGCTTGATTAAAATTTACTTAAATGGTTTCATTTAAAAAATTAAAAATATTTTTACTTTTTAATCCTTAATTTGGTTCCCAAACTTCTCCCCCGCGGCTGTAAAGCTTCTAAGAAAGTAACCAAGATATTTCTGAAAAAGAAAATTTAGCCAAAATACTAATAAAAAAAAATTTGCGCATAAAATCGCCAATTGGAATTTTATAAAATTTTACGGTGCTCGGTGCTTACTGTCAGCATCGTCGTGGCCCCAAATTTGACAGGGTTTTTTTTTTTGTTTTTTTTTAACTTAAAATTGGTTATTTTTCTAAAAAAAAAAGAAATATTTCAACTATAAAAAATTTCATGAAAAATTTTTGCTTAAATTTTTAAGGAGAAGGAGAAGGAAAATACACAATTATTCGCCCTAACGGAAGTACGCTTATGGTTCACGGTAATAACAGTTAGGGGACGGACTTTTGGCATCAAAAATCGAAAAAAGCAGAAAAATTTAAATCGAAATTTTTTTTTTTGAAAATCTCTAAAAACAATTTTAAGTGGTTTTTTTCTCAATTTTTTTGTTAAAATAATTGCAAAAAAAAAATGCCAAATTAGCACTAAAAATCCAGAATTCAACAAAATCAATATGAAAAAGTTGGGGTTGGGTGCTTAAAACACAGATGAAGCTTGTCCTGAATTTGAAAAAAATATGAGAATGCTTGAAAATTTGTCCCCGACAATTACATTTTTCCCGTGAAATTTTTTTTAATTTAACGAATTTTTATTGTTCAGATAATCATTTTGGAAACAATTGTGAGTTTTGTTTTTATTCAATTTTTTAATGCTAGAACGATTTCGTTAAGTTACGGTCGAAAAAACTGAAGAGGGCTCCATTCAACTCAGTAAAAACGATCGCAAATAGAAAAATTGTTTCAAGATTAATTAAAAAATGTCAGGGAGGGTTGCGGAAGCCGGAAAGAATTATGGATAAAAAACCTAAAAAAAAATCGGAGGCTAAACAAATTTCGAAACTCATCTAAACCGCAATTCGGATCCATATCCCTGATATGTAATATACATTTATGCATCAGGGATGCATTCGGAAATATGTATTGGTACTGAGTCGGAATTTTTAACGTTTCGGCATAACCAATAAATATTTAATAGAAAAAAATTCATTAAAATCCGTTTATTTCGCATATATTTTTTTCCTCAAAATTTTAAACATAAATATTATAAAGTAAAGAAAATTGTAATTCTTTCTTTTCTATTTTTTCAGGAATTTTGTAGGCGAACACATAAAACTTAGAGCTATCAAATAATTTTAAAATATTTGAACTGAGTTTAACGAGTTTTCATCTAATTTTTTTTTTAAATAAATCTCTATTAATTCAAAAGTTTCGAAGAAAAGATTAGATTTGCCAAAATTTTTCAGGGCTAAATAAAAAATAATTTTTTAGACTTTTTTTTCATTTTCTACCACTTTGCTGTGAAATTTTTTGATAACTATGTACATTTTCTTATCATATGCCATTAAAATTTCCAATAAATTTTTCCTGTTGTTACCGCTGCGAACCCCATTGAAACCATTCTTTTTTGAAAAGTTGATCCCAAAACGGCAAAAATTTCAGAAAATGCCTGTTTTTAACAATTTTTAAAAAAATTTGTTTTCGGCATGTTTATAACTAGAGTTGAGCGGTAATCGGTAATTGTAAAAAAACCGGTAACGGTACTGACCGGTAATGCAAAAACCGGTACCGGTACCAACTTTTTCCACCGGTACCGGTACCGGTACCGGTAAAAACCGGTAATTTTCCAACGTAAAAATTTTTGGACAAAATTTTTCAAATACAAAATTTTTATTCAGTTTTCGCGCGAGTGCCTGTTTTTTAGCATTAGAATTGTTCAGAAGTATATGTATATTGAGGGTGACCAAGTTTTTTTCCGGTACCGGTACCGGTACCAAAAAAACCGGTAATTACCGGTCGGTACCGGTACCGGTACCGGTACCAAAAAAACCGGTAATTACCGGTCGGTACCGGTACCGGTACCGCTCAACCCTATTTATAACAAATTTTTGGCTTTTTTAACTTTTAAAAACATTTTTATTATATATTTATATATAAATATAATATATATATATTGACATTTTCGGGATTTACATTGCTGACGAAGCAGGCGATGAAGAAAATGTCACTGAATGGACTATTTTCATTTCGCTTCGGTAAAAAAAAATTTTGAGACGTAAGGGCTCGGGAGCCGACAGGCTTTTACCGGACCGCCTGAGCCCGGGCCCGGTAAATTTTTAAAAATACCGACACAGGTCAATCGGATTTTTACCGGGCGGCCCGAGGCCTGGACAATTGTCTAAGTCCGACCCTGGCTCGGCAATCCCAAAATTAATGTCTTGGTCTTGAGAAATCACTTTCAAAAAATGAGGACCAAATAACGGAGGCGTTCAATCATCTGACATTTGCTTTTGTCCAACTTCCAGCTCAAGGAGTTGTAAGCAATTAAACTTATTTACAATTTTATTTTAAATAATTTTAATGCTTAATTCAAATAATTATTTTAGAAATATCATTTTCTTATATTAAATGTTAGTTTAAATAAAAGGTTATAGGACGGACTTCGCTTGGTTACCTTTATGACAACATAATGTCATCATTTTGGACACATGAATTAACTGGATCAGATGATTGTTTGTGGATTTCCAATTTATAGTTTTGTTTCAAAATTGATGATCGAGTCCGGCATCCCGAGTGCCCTTCCCGGTTGGCGCTGGAAATGTGCCAAATGCCCTTCGGTTCGCCAAATTCTGGCTTTATTTGATCAGCATCGAGCGAATAAATTTTCTAATGTCTAAGAACACAAAATTTGGTTGACTTTTGTTTATAAAAATTAAAAAATTGATCTTGCAAATAAATTTCACAATTTATTTAGAATAAAACTATTTTATAATTAAATGGGGGAAAAAATTAAGTTGCTCATCAATCACTCTTTCATCCCGATGTAGTCTTAAAATTTTTGAATTTTTTTAATAAAAAATTCTGCTGTATATGTTGGACTATCTTACATTTATAAATTTTTCAAGAATCTTCATCGCTTGCGTCCAACGATACTTCAATCCTTTCCCAACAAAACTCTTTTACATTTGCTTTGCTTTAATTTGCATTTGATTTAATTGTTTTAATCTTTGCTTTGCTTTTTATTTAATTTCTTTTCTTTTAATAAACTTTTCTCAAAAGTCCTTTTGGAATTTGGTTGGCTCTAGACAAGGGTTGAACCCACCGGGGACACAACACTTTTCTGGTGCCACGACCCGGGACAGTGGTCCAACGGTTTTCTGAATAAAGTGATTTTTTTGGCTGAGGCTTGGTGCCCACGCCGAGGCTCAGTGCCGATTCGGATTTAGCTGGTCAAAGTTGTGTACTTCCAGCAGGGCTTTTGTGCCAAACCTTCTCCTAAAGATTTAAGCTGGTCGAATTGTGTCTTCCCAGTTTTGTAAATGGGGAAAAAAATTAAGTTGCTCATCAATCACTCTTTCATCCCGATGTAGTCTTAAAATTTTTGAATTTTTTTAATAAAAATTCTGCTGTATATGTTGGACTATCCTACATTCTATAAATTTTTCAAGGATTTTTAAGGTGTTAAGACTTAAACTCTTTATTGTATTTTTTTTTGCATAAAACTTTTAAATTAGAAATAATTTTTTTTTTTCCATAACGGAATCCCATTTTATTAAGGCAATTGTACAAAAGCATTTTTGGAAGGGTCGTGGGTGCGAGTCCCACCGCGGATCAACGTTTTACACTTCGCCATCCACCAAAATCTCCACAATTATTCCCTGATATCTCTAATCTATGCATATATACAAATTACTATCACTAATTTAATTTTATTTTTTATAAAAAAATATTTTTTTTTATGAAATTGGCAATTTCATAATCAATAACTATCAATTAAACATACATACGTATGTATGTATATACATTATACATGAAGTAAGCGTTGGTGTGGGTGGTGTCATGGCATAAGCCAACAGCAGCACTCCGTTTATTTATTCGTCGTAATGCTTGTTAACGGGGGGGGGGGATGAGGTGAAAACATTGTAGGGTTGATGGTTTTACACACTTTATAAAATCCATTGAATTGGATTTTACAAATTCTCTGAATAGAGAGAGAAAGGGAATGAGAAAGAGAGATGCTGCACGCATTAAATGCCACGTTTGATTTGTGTCAAAAAAACGCCAATTTAAGCGCAGCAAAGAAGAAAAAAATCATAAAAATTCAATCCCACCAAATTCACTCAACATCATCACCAACCATGAACATTCTGCTGAAGTCTGTTCTATTCATCTCTCTTCTGTCACTGTTTGGTGATTGCATGAAAAACTCAGGTAAACAAATAAAATAATTTTTCAAATATTTTATTTTAAATTTAGATCAAATTGGAGTCAAAAGAAAATCAGCAGGAATAAGTAAAAATAATTTTAAAGAAATAAATTTATTAAGTTTACACAAATGAAGGAATTGAGGAACCAAATGATGTAAAAGGCAAAGGAAAAGTCGTCGAAACAAGTAAAAATATTTTAAATTAAAAAAAATGAATTTAATTAAATTAATATGAATTTAGGCAGAAAAGGCAAAGAAAAAGTCGGCGAAAAAATAAGTAAACATTTAAATAAATAAATTATTTTTATTATTTATCATGTATAAATTTAGGCGTTATGAACACAGCTGAACGCATTAAAAAAATGGGTAAAATAAAAAAGATAAAAATTTAAAATTAAGAAATACCCAGAAATAAAAATGAAATTAAATATATTAACATTATTTACACATATTTAGACATTGCCCAAGACAAAGCTAAAATGGGTAAAACTATTTTTTTAATATTTTAAATAAATTTTTGAAAATTAAATTATTATTTTAATTTACACAGATATAGACGCCAATGGCAAACCCAAACAAAATGAGGAAAATGGTAAAATTATTAACGGATTTTTTAATAAATAAAGAATTTTTGTTTAATTAATTGTATAGCACTTTTATGAAAAAATTAGTTAGAATTTTCACTAAAATAAGGGTCGCGTTTTTGCAATTTTTTGAATTGACATTGGCCGTCGGCGCCGAAAATGTTTTTGAGTAATAGATTTTGTCAAAAAGGGGTTATTTTTATGGATTTCTTGAAATTTATATCAAAAACTCTCCAAATTTGTCAAAATTTCAGGATTAATAAGTATAATAATGTTGCTACATTCCGCAAATCACAGGTTTTAATTATCCCCGCTCTCCCTGTTCCCTGGATTTGACAAGGGACCCCCCCCCCCCGCCCCGGCTACAATCCTAGCTAAAATCTTAAAAAAATCTTTTGTCTCAATTCTGTCACTATTATTTAAATTAGGGTTGCTCCCCGACCCCTCGGGGGGCAAAATGTCGGGGGCCGGGGACCCCGGGGGGCGACATGTCGGGTGTCGGGGCGGGGAGGAGCTCAATTGTCGGGGGTCGGGGACCCCGATCGTGGAATGACCAAATTTTATTTTAACCCCAAAAAACCATTTTTTCTTTTAAAATGCTCGTAAATCTTCTTTTTTTCACTTTAATCAGCTAATTTTGTTAGCGCCAGTAAGAGTGAGTCCAAGCCTTTAAACCTGGGGCTTCCAATTGTTCTTATTTATAAGAATGTTCTAATTTTGGTGCTAGCGACTAAAATATTCTGATTTTTTAAATATACTTATAATTTTGACATTTTATGGCATAGTGTCACTATTTTTCAAGAAATTTAAGGTCTGCCGCAAAATTTTTTTTATTTGCAATTTGTTAACAGATTTTTCCTAAAAAAATACCAATTTTTGCGATTTTGGGACAATTTTTGCAAAAAAAAAAAATTGCAGTTTTGGGGGGGCCGGCGGTGCCTGTAGGCGCCGCCGAAAAGTTTTTCGGAATTTTTAATTAATTAATATTAAGAAAATTGTTCAAAATTTCATAAATTTTCAACCTTTCCCCCCTTCGTTGTTGAATTAACTTTTTTAATTTTTACAACGCTCGGAGTCCCCAATTCCCCGAATTAGTGTCGGGGAGTCGGGGGGCAAAATGTCGGGGGCCGGGGACCTCGGGGGGCGACATGTCGGGTGTCGGGGCGGGGAATAGGCCCAAAAATGTCTGGGATCGGGGTCGGGGACCGAGGAGCTCGGGGTAGGGGAGCAATCCTAATTTAAATTAAATCTTCTCATTAATTACACATAAAGTGAATGTTTTTTTAATAAAATTTTTTTTGATATTTCGACTTAAGATTTTGATGCTTTTTTAGAGAAAAGTTTTTTGAAATAAAATTTAATGAAAAATTCGATCATTTCAACTTCCAAATTTGCTATAAAAAAGTAAACGAAGAAAATTAGTGTTTTTTACCTGATTTTGATCTGATTCGCACAAAACTAAGTTTTACATTTATATGTTAAAATAATATCAATCCGAAAAACAGACCCCAAAGTTTTAAATTTAAATTTCAGCTCCTCCAAAATATGTTTTCATTTGGAGCGGTAACAATGAGAAGAAGAACCTTGAGGTTGACCTCAGAGTGATCCGTCACTCCAAAAAACTCAGCGAATTATTCCATGGTACTTAAAAAATGAAGCATTTTACCCGAGCTAATCATTAAATTTTTCATTTATTAAGCCAAAAGTGATCAATCCGTCAATGCAAAACACGGAAAGCAGGTCCATAACCAGGAAACAGCTGGAATTGTCAACCAGCAAATTTTTTTAATATTCCCATAAAAATGGACACTAAAAATTGGTGTGGGGAGGGGGGTGAGTGCGTTATTTTTCCATTTGATGGTTTTTTGTGCGGTGAAGCTAAGTGTTTTGCAGACAATTTAATAGTTTTGATTGTTTTAAATTTTTTTTAGACCATTTTTATTAGAATATTATTTATTATTTTTCATTTTTCACTTAACCAAGGAAATCCTGTTGCGAATTGTGGTTAAAATTACAAGGGAAAAATTTAACCGCGGTTTTAATAAGATTTTTAATCTCGGTTAAGAAATTTAACCGCAAGACGGGAATAAGGCCCGTGCTGATCTTCGACTTATATATACAAAAATATTGCAGGAAGCATTACCGGTTCCGAAACAGGAAGCTGAAAAAATACTGAAGGAAGTGGAAGAATGGTACGCACATCACAAAAATGATAAACATAAAAACGGTAAATTGTGAATATTTTTGTTAACAAAAAATTTAAAATTAAATTTAAATATATTCTGTAAATATTTTCTTTAGGAATATTATATAACAAAAGTAAATTCTTTTTTTGAAAATCAATCTGGGATATATATTAGCCAGAAAAGATGCACATATTTATACACTTTTCATTTTATTCAAATATTTCATTTCTTTAAATTTACATATTTTTGGCAATAATATTCGAAAAATCCTAAAAATTTCAATTTTTCAGCTCCAGTTTTTGTGTTCAAGTGTAAAGACAATGTCAGTCTGGTGATAAATGTTCATCTTGATGCAGTCCGGCTTTCCAAGGAGTTGTCAAATATGCTTGAAGGTATTCATTAGAACTCATTTTATTTCAACTCTCTCAGATTTATCATTTTTTTCATTTTTAAGATACTGCCGACGAAGGATATCCGGTTTTTATTAAATATATGTGTTATTAATGCTTTGAATTTTTTTTTGATATTTATGCTCCCAAACGGAAGGATTTTTAAACTTCGAAATTTTTAAAATTTCTTAAATTTTTGCTAAAAAATATTATATCCGACGAAAATAAAAATTTCAGAAGCCAATCCCGAGTCCAGTTCCGAATTTCAAAAGTGACATCATGCTAAAACTGATTAAATTGTGTGAAGAATACAAGTACAAATTCGGTTCGTGTGGGACAATGGAGGACCATTAATATAGACCATAATTGGAAAAATGCGGGAACCGGATCACTCCTCATGCCGTCTTAAATATTAATTAACTAAATCCTACCCCTAATATTATTTCTAATTAATTAAAATATATTTGATAATATTTGGACGAATTCGTCCAAAACATTGACAGAATCTCCAACAAGGGTTAGAAATTCAGATGGCCTAAAGAAAATAACTGATGTGCCAACTGGAGAAGTCGCGGAGGCATCGGCTTCAAATGTCCAAGAGGGAGAAGTTGGGGAGGCATCGGCTTCAAAGGTCCAAGAGGGAGAAGTTGGGGAGGCATCGGCTTCAAAGGTCAAGGCTGGAACAATTGCGGAGGAAATCCAAAAATTCGTTCCTCCGCCACACATTATGCAATGGGACGTGAAAACGGACCTTGAGATGGTTCGGGTAAGTTGGCTTTTTATTTAACGAATACCAACTCCTAAAACTAGAGAACTTAAAAAAGGCACCAAAAATCGCGAAAAAGGCACTATAATAGGCACCAAAAATTTTGAAAAAAAGGCATGAAAAGGTACGAAAACCCTGAAAAATGCACTAAAAAAGGCAGTTAAAATTTTTTTATCAAGGATTTTTAGGGAGCAAAACACTAAAACTTAATCAAAAAATTCAAAAAAGTCATTAAAGGCACGAAAATCCGAAAAAAAAACAAAAAAAAGGCATAATAAAAGTCAATGTATAAACTTCAAACCAAGAGGAAATGTGTTATATATGCTTAATATATCGGAAATAATGCGCAGAAAAAAAGGCATATGAATGCCTCAAAATACGTTCTCTATTTATAACAAATTAATAAATCACCAAATTTTTTCCATGTTCCCGAAATATGCTGATTTGGAGGGTCAAAATCATACAAAAATAAATCTTACAATAAGCATTAAAATAAACTTTATTTGTATGAATGTTAAGGCCGCCGACTTTTATAACATCAATCGTTTGATCAACGATGATTACATTGACAATGTGTACGAAATTGTAAAAGTCAAATGGATCAATGGCAAAACGCCGCAGGAAATTCGCAAGGCATTCGGCGTCGAAGAGCCGTACCCGCCGGGACATCCGGAATGGGCACGAGTTGAGAAGGAGAACGAGTGGGAAGAATCGGACGAGGAACGTGAGGCACGCCATGCAAAGGAACGAGAGGAGGAAGAGGAGCGTGAGAGAAAGGAAGAACAGAAGCGTAAGGAAGAGGAAGCGGAACGCCTCCATCAGGAACAACTGCAGCAACAACAAGATCAGAATCAGGAACAGGAACATCAGCTGGGACAGGAGCATGATGAAGAACTGGAACACGATGAAGTTATGCATGATGTGGAGGAAGAGCAAGTTGATGAATGGCGAGGAAGAAGATGATGAGTGATGAGGATGAGGAGGATGTAAAATGATGTGGTGATTAGTGATTTTGATGAACCGATGATTCACTTTTCTTGGATCCTGTTGCATAAAACTTGTTGCTTTTTTGACAAGCCAAATTTTGATTTTGGGTGTTTGTTTTTCCTTATTTAAGTATTGGGACATTTTTGAGCATTTAAAATAAATTACACTTAAAAATTTTTAAAATTTTCATTATGTTAATTTTGATTCTTTCCTTTACCGTCTAAATTTTGTATTTTACTTATTTCGCCCACTTTTTCTTGGAGGAACGAATCTTTTTGATTAAAATTATTGAAGAAAATTTCACAGATTGCTAGCCCATTGACAAAGTATTTCCTGCAAAAAAAAAGTATTTTATCTGACAACAATAAACAACATTTTTGCTCGATATGGGTTATTATTAGGGCTGCTAATTTTATGTAAATACATATTTTTTTCCTGGCTTCTCCATGCTATAAATAGTAGGAAAAATATTTTCTTTTTTGTGTTTGCGTATTAAAATCGGGACTTTTATTTGCACATTTTGGGTGTTTATGCATATTTTGCATATTTTAGGTTTTTCTGCATATTTCATGCATATTTTACCATTTTTTGTACATATTTTCTGATTTTTTGCATATTTTGCCATTTTTCGTCAAATATTTTTCGATTTGAATATCCCTTAGGAAAAAAATTTGATTATGCCTAAAATTAAATCCAAATCTGAATGGGTGCGCGAGTGGGTCAACAGTGAGTTCACTGCCGAAAACCTTGAGAAATTTTTGATTTGAAATTACAAAAACAACCGATATAATTTATGAGGAATAAAATTTTTTAATTAATTTGCACCCTTAATTTCGTGTGTTTTTTGTTTTTATTGCATTTTTTAAGGATTTTTCCGAAAATCCTAAAAATAGGCACATTAGGCACAAAAACCCCGAAATAGGCAAAGTTAGGCATTATAAAAGTCATCGTAGACACCCCAAACCAAGCAGAAAATGCGTTTCTTGTGCTTAACTGTGTGTATAAAGAGCGCAAAAATTTTAGGCATTTGCCTAAAAAAGGAAGCCCTATAAATTTTATGATTTTATATTTTTTTAACAATAATATTCTAAAAAGAATTTACTAAAAATGAAGGATATCCTGTTTTTAATAATATATTATTAATGTTTTTGAACCTTTTTTCGTGATATTTATAGCCTATGCGCTGGATTTGAAACTTCGAAATTTTTAAAAATTTCTTAAATTTTTCTTAAAATATTTCGCGCGAATTTCTTACCTAAAAAAGAAGCCCTGATTATCATGCAAATAAATACATAATTTTGGAGATGAATTTTTGAGGAAATTTTTCTTTTCTTGGGGGTATATATTCCTAAGGGTGCATTTTTAAAAAAATTTTCTGGGCTTGTGCTGAGCAAATTGTCATCATTCAGGCAGATTGAGCAAATTTGAATTTCCGAATTTTCATTATTTTGAACAATTGCTGTTAAAGATTGGGCATTTATTGGCACGTCCTCAGCTGAAGATTGAGAATTTTCGGCATTTTTTACTAAAATTATTTTCAATTCAAATTCTTTTAGTGGGCTGATTTAAAAAAATATTGTTTTCCATTTTTTTTCTTTTGCCCAATTCCTTTGGTTAAATTTATACATTCGAATTTTCGTTAATTTTATAATTATTTTTTCCATTCCCCCCAATTCTTTTTAGTGTTATCATTTTGGAAATGCTTTGTATTTTAATGTCAAATTTTGTTTTAAATTTATTTATTTTTAATTATTTTTACTTATTTCGCCGACTTTTTCTTTGCCTTTTTTGCTGCCGGATTGAAATGAATTTGGCAATTTTTTACGAAATGCCTTTCCTAACTTTTGCATAAAACTCGGATTATTTGCTGAAGCGCTTGTTCCTTCGTGACCTTCCGATGTTGGATCATCTGCTGATGATTGAGCACTTTTTTCATTTTTTGCTAAAAAACTTTCGATTTAAACTAGGAATTTTTTTGACAAAAAAAAATATGGATTACGTATTAAATTAATAAAAAATTGGCAATTTTGTCACGTAATTAAATGTGGCATTTAATGCTCACGCACAGTGATGAGGTTGGGGGGGGGGAGGGCTTGCTTTAGGGGGGTGGGGGTGGAGGCAAATCCCCAATAGCTGTGTGTGTGTGTGTGTGCGTGCATTAAATGCCACATCGTGGGGGAGGGGGGGGGGGTGGGGGTGACAAACCCCTCTTTAATTAAATGCCAGAAATTTGATTAGGTGGAAAAATGTTCCAATCATTAAATGCCAACGATGAACAACAGTTAAGCAAAAAAATTCTTATTTTAATTTAAAATATTGGACACTAATGGAAAATTGGACACTATTGGATATAAAATAATTATTTTAAAAAATTAAATATTTTTATTTAGTGTAAAAGATTTCTATTTTAATTTGTATATATATATATATATATATTTTATAAGCAAAATAAAATGAGAATAGAAATTTTATCTTATTATTTTGAACGTCAACAGAAGAAAGATATCCATATGAATCATAAAGAAAAAAGTTTTCTTTTAGATATGGTCCCCATTTTTCGTGCCTTTTTTGGCACATTGATTAATCATCGTGCCCATTGAATGCCTGATGATGACCCATAATTCATTAATCCATTAAATTTATTTTTCGTCTAATTACACGATTATTTTTAACAGAGGAATTTGTATCTTCAGGTGTCCAATGTACCGCTCCCGCCTGATGTCTTGAAGTTCCTACACAAAAAATGCCACCAGTGATAACGTGTTGATTCGAGTAGTTAAGCAAGGAAAATTAGGTCTCCAATTGCAGAAAGGTCATTAAACCGATTTTTGAACCAGTTTAAACTGGGAAAATAAATTGAATTCGGCACACGCTTTACCACTATTTTACTTTTTAAATTTTTCAAAAAATTAATTTTCACCAATAAATTTTTTGTGTGTGGTAAAAAAGTTTTTGTAACAAAAAGCATGATGATTAAATCATTTAACAAGAGAAGATGCGGGAGATGCATAAATCATGTACAATAAAACAAGTAAATTTTAAAATGAATTTTTTGGTAAAATCTACTTTTTGAAATTAGAAAAAGCTTGTCAATTCTTACTGCTTTCACGGGTTTTAAGTTGTTTTGGTGGTTGTTATTAGCACCTACTTCAAGGATTGTCTAGTAATAATGGCTTCATTAGCATGACCGGAAAATGCGTTAGTAATATAAATATTTTAAAATAAATTCTAGTATCAAAGTAAAATTCTATATGAACATCATTCTGAATTCCGAACCCTGGACCTGAATTCGAACAAAAAATCAAAACTCGAAATTTTTGAAATTAGCCTCTTTGGTTAAAAAGCAATTTAAATAAACGGAAACAAATTGAAAGAACTTCCGTTTTTGAACCAAAATTGTTAAATTCGAGAATTTGGACTTTCGACTTTTTGTGCGGATTCGGGCCTGGGGTTCGGAATTAGTCGAAATGATACCGGATCCGTGATCAGCGATCTCGAAAACGCAAGGAACTTGTTTTTATGACATTATAATTTTCACTGACGCATTTTTTGGGATCTTTCATTTGACGTGGAAAAAAAGGTTCTTTCCTGTTTTTACGCGCTTTGAACCTCTAAAATCGGCCAATTACAATGGATATAATATTATATTATATGACTTATTTTTTGTATTTTAATTATTTTCATTTTACGGTAAATAAGCGGGTCCTAATTTTGACCCATATCGCCCAGCATTTGTAAGAACAAATCTAAGCCATGGTTTATCGCCAAAATCAGCAGAAAAGGTTTTCCAATTGAATTTTGAATAATAATCAAAGAACGGATTTATATGTGCTAAACAATGCCAATTATGTGTACATATGTGCCAAAAACCCCCAAAATATGTGCTAAAAGGTCCAAAAAATGTACCAAAAATTGAAAAAATTGCTTAAAAGTGAATTTCTCAAAACAGTCTCATTTTTTTTATCAATTTCTCTAGCAAAATGCAATAAAATCATTTCAATGTTTTTTTTGATGTAAACTTTTTTCGCTTTCTAAGATTGACTTATTTTTCTGAATTTTATTCGCAAAAATTCAAATTTTGCCTTAAAGTGAAAAAGTCATGAAAAGGTCAAAAAAATTGAAAAAAAATAAAATTTTAAAATTTTGGGCATGTGCCAAAAATTTGAGTGCCAAAAAAGATATTTTGTACAAAAAAAAAACAGATTTTTTTTCTCAAAAAATCGCCAATATAAATGCGTTCCCTGGTAATTGTTGTGACTGGGATGTAGTCCACTTGGCCGAGTGGACTACATCCCAGTCACAACAAAAAGGAATCCACCGCCAGCCCGCCGATATCCGACACGAAATCGCCGGCCTGTTGATCGCCTTCAAATCGACCCAAGCCGATCGTCCTATGTGTGACTGATCATGGCACTGATCAGTTGGACTTAAAAGGGGAGGTGTTAGAGAGGCAAACATTCAAATCAGGGCTGGACGAAATTTCGTGTCGTTTTCGTTTCGTCCTACATTTTCGGCACTTTTTGAGTTTCGTTTTCGTGTTTCGTTTTCGTCCGCTAAAGTTTTTTCGTTTCGTTTTCGGTTTCGGTTTTCAAAATTTTATTTTTCGTTTCGTGTTTCGTTTTCGGTTTTTAAAATTTTGGATTTTCGTTTCGTTTTCGTTTTCGTCAAGCGAAATTTGGACGAAAAAAGTACGAAAAAACACTAGTAAGAATGATGTCTTTTGGTAAATCTTTTTCATTGGCATTCCGTTTTAATAATTCTTTTTTTGAATTCTTCAAGACATTTTATTTTATTTAGTATTTTGAGTATTCATAATTTCCCTTATAATATGCACAAAATCTTTTTAGGCCTATTAATGTCTTCCAAAAGCAAATATCTCCAGTATTTTAATTGCGACACAATCCCAAGCGGCAATTTATGGATTTGCCGTTCTGAAAATTGCAGCTACAAATTTGAATCAAAGAAATTGTCCGGGTATCCAATGGCTTCTCTTCGTTCTCACTTAAAAAATCACCATCTGCCAAAATTGAAAGAACTGGAACAGAAAGATAAGGCTGCAGAAAGTCTTAAGAATAAGGAAGCGGACCCGAGACAACCGACGTTAAAACGCATTTTTGCGACTTCAAGCCCAGTAACGAAAAAAATAACAAGGACTAAATCTGCTAACTCATCACAATTATCCATCGAAAAAACCTTTTGTAGGAATTTAATATTTTAAATGAATTTACACAATATTTCAGCTCAATGGACACCGTGCGGAGAAATGACCAAGAAAATTGACAAGGCAATTAATGATTTGGGTATGTACTGCTGGATTGCCGTTCTCTTTTGTGGAAGAGCCTGGACTAAAAAATTTACTAAGAATATTGGCTCCTCACTATAAAACTAGGTATTCAATTCGATAAAAAAATTTCGATAACCAACTTTTTCAGAGGCAGAAAATTTTTCACTAATGATGTTTTACAGTGCGGCTATTCTTCGATGTTGCAAAATATTAAAAGGCAAATTGAAAACACCGATTACATTACAATTGCCGTTGATTCGTGGTCATCTGAGACAACCCACTCAATTTTTGGTATAATTGGCCATTTTTTGGACTCGAATTTCGAACCCAAATTTATTGTTCTTGCGGCGACGCCCGTGAAAGGTCGTCATACAGGCCAAAACTTTTCAAACCTGGTTTCTAAAGTTAGTTTTTGGGTAAAGCTATAAACTTAAGTCTGTGTTTTGAGACTTTGAACGCTTATCAAATTACTGATAAAAAATTGCATTTGATTCTACGTGATGACGAAAGTGCGATGAAATTGGCGACCAATTTGCTCGGTTACAATTCCATGCAATGTTGTGCACATAAAATTCAATTAGTTAAAAAGTCCCATTTAATTTAATCTATATATGTCTATTTTAAGGCCGTTGGCGATGGATTAAAGCTCCTTGGTGGGTTTTCCGACGTAAAGGAACGAATGAAAAAAGCAATCCGTCGCATCAGAAAATCGCGTATAATTGCTGATGATTTTAAGGCATTGCAAATTGAAAATGATCTACCACAAAGAACGTTACAAAAAGTAACAAACCCAAATAAATATGAATACAAAATCAATGATTTAGGACGTTGAAGTGCGTTGGAATTCAACTTATTTAATGGTCAGCCGTTTTCTTGAAAACAAGTCGGCCATTGAAATGATGCCAGCCCAAGATGCCAAATTTCCTTGTTTTACCAGTACTGAATGGACAATGATGAAAACACTGTGCAAAATACTCCAACCAATTTATCGCGCCACAATGCACATTCAGAACCGAAAAAGCGGGATTTCCGGAGTTCTTCCGCTGTACAAAGTTTTGAAACAAAATTTGACACACTGGACGGCTGTGGATGATTTTCCAGAAGTTAGAAAAAGGATTGCCGAATCTTTAGAGGAAAGAATGAAAGGTGTTTTAGCATTGAAATATGGAAAATTTCGTAATTTTTAATTATAGATTGGGAGCGGAATAAGGACTTGTTATTGGCTACAATTCTCGACCCTGCATACAAAGTGCAATATTTTGACCATATTTACATGGACATATTCAAGGATATGCTATTGCAAGAGGTGGAACGTGTGGCCATAAGTGGTATTGATGAAGAACAAGAAACAACCGATGGGACGACAAATTTGGAGTTCACTGAAGAAAACGACGATCCTTTTAAAGCATTCCTTATCGAACAGTCTACCAGCAATTTTGTCTTTCCAAGTATTCCATCACCTACGCCGTCGCTAATTGATACCAAAGCAAAAGCTGCTGGGGTAATGTCAATTAATTTTTTTTTCTTTTATTGCTTATTCCACAAATTTAGCAAGTTGCCGACTATTTGAACTCGGCCTTATTCGAAGGCACATCGGCTGTTTTTTGGCGTCAACCAACCAATTTAGCTAAATATTCACTTTTGGTTCCCCTTGTTCGCAAATACCATTCCGCGCCTATGGGTACAATGGAGGTGGAACGACTCTTTTCGACTGCCACTTTCATGCTGAATGATCTACGGAAGAGTCTTTCGTCAGAAAATTTGGAAAAACAATTGTTTTTACATCACAATTTATTGATTTATGGATTTGATACTGAATGAAATGGGTTTCAGAAAATTTTCGGTTTTTTCGTTTCGTTTCGTACGAAAATGGTTATTTTTTCGTTTTCGTGTTTCGTTTTCGTCCGTCAAAATTTTTTCGTTTCGTGTTTCGTTTTCGGTTTTCAAAATATTTTTTTTCGTTTCGTGTTTCGTTTTCGTATCGAATGCACTTTTTCGTTTCGTTTTCGTATACGAAAAAGTTTTTTTGTGATTTTCGCACAGCCCTGATTCAAATGTTTGTAATTTTCTCTCTTGGGAACTTTGACCTCAAATATTGATTTTCCCCATTAATTCATGCCCTTCCCTTCGTCCATCCCACAGTCATTCTGGTATTTTCCTTCCTATTTTTGGGTGCTCCCCAATTTGCTCCGTCCATGGACGGTAAAAAACGAAAAAAATTGCCAAAAAATAATTGGCGTAAAACAAAACGCCAACACACGCAAAAACAAAGTATATGCACTTACACTGGTAAATGCCTTTTTTGTATTGTTTATTTTGATCAGCCATAATACGCTTCATTCCCAACAAAAATGAACAAATTTGGTATGTAAAAAAAGATTTGAAAAGGAGAATCTTTTTCTAAGTGAATGCTAAGCAATTTGACATCTCAGAAAAAAGTTGTGAGAGTTTCAAATTTTTATCACGTTATAACTCAGGTCATAAACTTCTGACTTCAACCAAAATGCGAAAACTAATCATTTTTCTATTAATTCTAAATGTCCAATTGATTTTGTAGCATATAAACCAAAATTGTTAGAATTTGCGAATTTGATGTTTTTTGTGTGTTAGAGATATGAAAATAGTACGCCAAAAGGAGAGAAAAAGAAATAAGTTTTCATGTTATGTTATGTAACTTTTGAGTTTGACCATAGACAAAAATGAATTCACTATAGACAGATGCAGTATTTTTTTCTCTATCGATATGAAAAATATGAAGAAAATCTGTAAGGCGAAAAAAAAGTTCTATAGAGCGAAGTAAATGTTGTTCTTTACATTATTAACAATGAAAAGATAGTACATAAAAGTGAGAGAAATAAAGATAAAAAGTAAATGTGACAGAACGCCAATTTTTTCCCATAATTATCCATAAAAAGATTTATTGTCGCTTTTTTTTCTTTTTTACCGTCCATGCGTCCCTCCGACAAATATTTTTTTGTATTATTTTTCCATTTGTGTTAAATAAATATTTTGGTGTTCGACATTCACAAATAATTGTTTGAGCAATTAACCGGCTCAACAGAAATAATAATAATAAAATTATCATTTAATGAATTTTTCTTTCTTCGTTTGTTGTCCATCAGTTCGAATTTGCTAAAATGATTAATTAGATTAAAATCCCCTGGCTTATTAATTTGATAAATAATTTACATGAATTTCTAAGTGCGATTTGTCTTCTGATCACTAGACCATTTTCAGTTTGTTCGACAACATCTCAAATAAATAGTACCATTGCTGGAGGAGGCATTTTGAAGAACTCACGCTCCATGTCATCTAAAAGGCATAAATTTTTAAATTTTCCAACTTTCTGTGGGAGTAGGGGTCCCGCCGGGCTTGAATAATTAGCGAAAGTTTTTTGACTATCATTATGCCGTCAAATTAGGAAAGATAATGCAAATATTATTTTACCAATAATTGTCAAGATGCGTCCATTAGGTCGAACATATTCATATACTGAAAGTTGGAAAAATTAAAATTTTATTTATTTATTAAAAAAAAGAATTTAAATTATAATGAAAATTGATTTACACCTTACCATAGGTGGATGGATTTTGATCTTGGTTTTGTCCAGCTAAAAGAATAAAATTGTTTGTGTAAAAATGCAGAATTGTCTTTAAAAACAACAAAACAATGGCTAAGGAAGTTTTTTAGACAATCGCAAAAAAAATTTTGTTTAAATTTTTCAAGAGTTCTTACAAAAAATTCAAAATTTTCGATTTTTAAGGGGTGTATATTTCAAAAATTCCCAAAAAGTCGACCATTAGGGGGTATATTTTTCGCTTTTTTTGCATTTTTCTTGTGAAAATTTGCCAAAAATGCCCAAAATATGCTCTAAAAACACAAAAATGGCAAAATTTGCATTTATTATCAAAAACCCCCAAAATATGCTTTTATATGCACTAAAAAGCTTCATCAGATTAAAAGATTTTAACGTAGCAATTATTTTTGAGCCCCTTTCTTCAAGGCATATGCGTAGAAAAAATATGCAAAAGCATATAATTTATAACTCTACTTATAATATGTATACACTTTTTTCATTAAATAATTTTACCCGTTTTATTTTTTCATTAAATAATTTTACCCGTTTTACCATTGTCAATGTAAATGTTGTTAATAAATTAAATTCAGTTTAATTTTCTTTTTGTTTTCTTTTAGCATTTCCCACTCCCTATTAATTAATTGAATTTTAAAATATTTATGTTTTAAATTTTGCCCCATTTTGGCAATTCATTTTATCCTCTAAATTATCTGATTATGAAGAAAATTTAAAGAAAATTCATTTTACACATTACCATAGGAGTCGAACGAGCCTTCGTAATCTAAAGTAAATTGAATAACTTACGAGCAAAAATATCAAGCACATTTAAATACATAATTTTTTTTAATTTTTAAATTTCAAAAGTGGGAATGGCATTCTTTTTCGCACATCCCCTTAAGCTCTATTTTCGCGCATTAATTTTTCAAATTCAAATAAGCATTATAAAATTGTTTTTTTTTGAAAAAATTAAATTATTTATTTACATATTTATTAAAGAAAAAAAAACAAATTTTAAAAATTCCTTACGATCAAAGAGCCGAGTTTGAGCTTGATTTTGTCTAGCTATAATTAGAAATTTATGAAAACTATCTGATTAAAAAATTTTACCGTGTAAGGGCCGAGTTTGATTTTCATTTTGTCTTGCTATAATAGTAAAATAAAAAATTATTTTCTTTTGAAAAATTAAAATATTTTTATTTATTAAATGCAAAAAAAAATATAAATTGTAAAATAAATTCATTTTACAAATTACTATCAGAGGACCGGGTTGAGCATGGTTTTGTCTAGCTATAAATTTGTGAAAACTATCTGATTTTGAAAAATGAAAATTTCTATTTATCAAAGCAAAATAGTAACACTTACGAACCCCTGCTATTAATTAATTGAAATTTTAAAATATTTCTAATTTAACATTTTGGCACTTCAATTTGTTCAACTAAATTGTCTGCTTATGAGAAAAATAATGGGAAATTAAAAAATAATAATTCGGATAACAAACAAACGATTAAGGCCATAAAAATTTTGAAAAAGACTAAGTTTATATTTCACCACATTCAGACTTACTTCGAGGTGGTAAATCATTGCTATTAACTTCATCGCGACAAATAGGACAGTTTTTATTTATTTGAAGCCTGTAATTTTAATAAAAATGTAAATAGATTTTATTTAGATACTGGAACGGGACTCACTGATGTGCTTTTTTCACCAACTCAACTTTAAAAAACTTCTCAATCTTAAAATAATGTTTATTAAAAATTTTTGATTTCGAGAAAAAAACTATTTCAGTATCAGTGAGCCCGTTCTGGTGATTTATAACTTTGATTACCAATTGTCGACACATTCGCGATGAAATCGATGCTAAAAATGGTTAAAAATAAAAAATTATATTTAAATAATTTTTTTTTTAAACCTGACAATTTGTCAGTTTTTTCACTTCTGCATTTTCTGGGCTTGTGCTGAGCAAATTGTCATCATTCAGGCAGATTGAGCAAATTTGAATTTCCGAATTTTCATTATTTTGAACAATTGCTGTTAAAGATTGGGCATTTATTGGCACGTCCTCAGCTGAAGATTGAGAATTTTCGGCATTTTTTACTAAAATTATTTTCAATTCAAATTCTTTTAGTGGGCCGATTTAAAAAAATATTGTTTTCCATTTTTTTTCTTTTGCCCAATTCCTTTGGTTAAATTTATACATTCGAATTTTCGTTAATTTTATAATTAATTTTTTCCATTCCCCCCAATTCTTTTTAGTGTTATCATTTTGGAAATGCTTTGTATTTTAATGTCAAATTTTGTTTTAAATTTATTTATTTTTAATTATTTTTACTTATTTCGCCGACTTTTTCTTTGCCTTTTTTGCTGCCGGATTGAAATGAATTTGGCAATTTTTTACGAAATGCCTTTCCTAACTTTTGCATAAAACTCGGATTATTTGCTGAAGCGCTTGTTCCTTCGTGACCTTCCGATGTTGGATCATCTGCTGATGATTGAGCACTTTTTTCATTTTTTGCTAAAAAACTTTCGATTTAAACTAGGAATTTTTTTTGACAAAAAAAAATATGGATTACGTATTAAATTAATAAAAAATTGGCAATTTTGTCACGTAATTAAATGTGGCATTTAATGCTCACGCACAGTGATGAGGTTGGGGGGGAGGATCAATTATTATATTATTTTTTTAAAATATTTTACCTGCTTTTCCGTTGCCTTTTTGGTCCATACAATCACAAAACAATGCCAAAACTGAGATGAGAAGAATAAACCCTAACAGAATGTTCATGGTTGTTGATGAGAATTTGATGGGTTTGAATTTTTATGATTAGAAAATTGTGATTATTTTGCCTCTCCGCTGCGCTTAAATTGGCAATTTTTCACATAATCAAATGTGGCATTTAATGCGCACGCACAATGAAGAGGTAGGGGCGAGGACAGGGAACCGCCCACTTTGGAGCGGCCATTTTGGCGCAGCCACTTTGGCGCGGGTATTTTGGCGCGAGGTTTTTTTGGCGCGAGCTTTTTTGGCGCCAGAGTTGAAAAATCTCCAAAAATTTTCAGAAAATTTTTAGTTTGTCTTTCTTTATGGATAATTATAAGCCATTTTCTTTAAAAGAACCATGTTAATACAATTGCTAGCAATGGTGCAGAATTGTGGTGCCTAATTTAACTTTTATATTTTGGTCCAAAATTACTATTCGGTGGGTTTTCGAGGGTGTTGATCATAATCTGACCATAGATTTGACTAATTACGAACCCCGGACTCAAATTAGAATATGTATACTGGATTTGGACTCGAAAATTCGTAACACAACCCAATATTCGATGGTACACAACACTTCAAATAAAAATTTTATTTTTTAAGCAAAATTACATCGATAATGTAGCGCACAGCAGGAAAAAATTGATTTTGACAGGGTTAGTTCTAAATTTTGAAAATTTTTTAAAAATTCTTTTACGGCGCCAAAAAAGCCATTTTATATAGGGCGCCAAAACGGCCGCGCCAAAATGGCCCGCGCCAAAAAAGCTCGCGCCAAAAAAACCTCGCGCCAAAATACCCGCGCCAAAGTGGCCGCGCCAAAATGGCCGCGCCAAAGTGACCCCGACCCGCGAGGACATTTGGTTATGTGGCAAAATATGCCAATCAATTAATTACCAACGGTGAAGCAAAAAGAAGAAAAAACTATACAATTGTCTTAATAAACTGTGATTCTTTTGAGAAGCTTTTTATAATTGTTAAAAACTTTAAGCAAAAAAAAAATACATTAGAGTGTAGGCTTATCATTATACAAATCCTTGTAATTTTAAAGAATATAGGACCTATAGTTTTTGTAAAAAAAACCAAATTTTGTAAGACTTGAAGTATAGTCACCCTACAAAATGGGACCAATGATCATATCAAATGATCCGATTTGAGGAGATAAGCACGAAAAAATAGGTCTCCTGTTGTAGAAAGGGCTTAAACCGATTTTTGAACCAGTTGAAACTCGACAAATTTATTTGATTGGGACCACTAAATTTTTTAATTGTCAGACCAACTAATTTGTAGGGCTGGGAATTTTATGTAAGAAAAATCGCGAAATATGTAAAAAAAATGCTAAAATATGTATGAAATATGTACAAAAACCCTAAAATATGTATTAAAATATGTAAATAAAATTTTTTAAAAGTTTTTTTTTTGGATAAAACTTTTCGTAAAAAGTGAAACAGAGATATAAATGCCATAAAAAGGATCAAAATAGGCTTAGAATCACATTTTAGTATTTCAAAAATTAACTTTTAGATGTATCATTTTTTGAAAAAAAATTCGATTCTTTAGGTATACATTTTCAAAATTTTTTTTTTAATTATTCACAAAAAAATTTCTCAAAAATCCTCAAAATATGTAAAAAAAAATGAAAATATGTATGAAAAATTGCGAAATATGTACGAAAAAGTCCAAAATATGTATAAAAATATGTACATGTGTAATATGTAGAAAAACTCCGAAATATGTAAATAAAAGTCCCAACTTTTGTTCGCAAACACAAAAAATAAAGTGTTTTTGTGTTTTTCCTACTAATTAGGCTAGGAGAATCCAGGAAAAAATATGTATTTACATAAAATTCCCAGCCCTACTAATTTGATATCATTCGAAAGATTTGATGAATTAAGTCGAACTAATCAATGGGGAAGTTGAGCCGGCTCGACATAAGATATTTCTCTACCTTTTCCCGAATTTTCATGAATAATTACAGCTCGGATTCCCATTTTAAAGTTTAATTAAAATTAAATAAATAAATAAAAGAGAAATCACCGATGGATTCGCATTTGAAATTGGAAATGAGAAAATATGGAATAATAATGATAAAAGAAAAAGCAGAAATAGGGAAAATCATTTTTCTATATTTTTGAAAATCTAATAAAAAATAATTATGACGGGCTTTTATAAGGAATTTCCAATAGAAAATTATTATATTAATTTTTAGGTTCATTTTTATGCAAAATTATAATATATATTTTTGTTCTCACTAATTGCTTTTTATGATTTATTATAAAAATTAATTGCTTTTTTACATATCTATTAATTTTTAGGTTTATTTTTATGAAAAATTTTTTTCTCAATAAATAAATAAATGCTTTTTACGATTTATTAAAATATTTAATTGCTTTTTTACATATCTATTAATTTTTAGGTTTATTTTTATGCAAAATTATTATATATTTTTTTGTTCTCACTAATTGCTATTATAAAAATTAATTGCAAAAATTAATTGCTTTTTTACATATCTATTAATTTTTAGGTTTATTTTTATGAAAAATTTTTTTCTCAATAAATAAATAAATGCTTTTTACGATTTATTAAAATATTTAATTGCTTTTTTACATATCTATTAATTTTTAGGTTTATTTTTATACAAAATTATTATATATATTTTTGTTCTCACTAATTGCTTTTTTATGATTTATATAATATTTATATAATTAAAATAGTTTTGCTTTTCATTAATTGATTTTTATTAAATTAATCCAATTTTTGGGTTGGCGTCTAAAAACCTAAAAACTCATCATTAGAAAGGAACCTTGACCAAAAAAACGGACGAAATTGCCAATAATTAATTGTATTGCAAAACCCCGAAAAATAGAAAAGTTCCTTAAAAATATAAAAGCCTAAGGTTTTTCATTTTTACTTTTTAATAACAACTTTAGATAAATTAATAATTTCTCAGAATTAAAAATACATATTAAACTTTTCATTCTTAAAAATAAAAAAGATGTTAATTATATAAATTTATTCATTAATTATCGAATAAAAATATAGAGAAATATTTTAATTAAAATTTTGAGGGTTTAAATCATTTTTTCTTTTTCATTTCAGTAACATTAATTTTGTAATTTAATTTTTTTTTTTCATGTATAAACTCCATCTTCCCAATTTGATTGAAATTCTTTATAATTAATTTAATCTTTTTGCCAAAAGCATTTCAAAATTGCATTCATTTTACTTAAATAAGAGGATGTAAAAAAGCAACTCCACGGATTAGAGAGAAAACCCATCCGGTGGGATTTGGTTGCGGCGGCAACTTCAAAGGGAGTCCAATAGGTTTTGGTTCAAAGGAGCCCCTTCCAATCGGCGTGGGCTTTTGCGGTAAACCAGCAGGTTTAGGGTGGGACGGCAACTTCAAAGAGTGCACCCCTTCATAGGCATGGGATGGGCGAGCAGTACCCACAACCTTTAAACAGTCTGTACTACCTAAAAGCTATATTTTATTAGGGCATATTTCTCTATTTATTTAATTTAATATTTTTTGATAAATTAAAAAAGCTAATACCACTGTCTAATAATTTTCAATACCGTATGATTTTGCCTCAAAAATGCAAGGCCCAGTTTAGATTATTTTCTTATGAAAAAGTTTTGATTAAAACCTTTAAATTTCCATTTATGGAATTTTCGGGGTTTCGGGTGAATAATTCGTTTCATCAAATTAGGGACCTGTGGCATTCACTCATCATTGAATAACAAACATTGTGAAAAAGAGAGAAAACCAGGTTACATAGAGAAAATTCTTTTTTTATTTTATAAATGAATTAAAAATACAAAAAAAAATTGGGGTGGCCACAATTTTTATTTTCTCCATTTTTTTTTTGAAATTATTTTCATTTGGCTTTCTCTTTGTTTTTGTTCGATGCCTATCGAATAGCAGCAGAATGGGTATTTCTAATTTTGCCATTAATAATTTTGTTTAAAAAAAATTAAATTTTCAACTAAATGAATTAAGTAATTTATTCGGGGTTAATTGAATCATTTTAAAATTATTAAAAAAGTATTGAATAAATTCTTAAAATCAAATTACAATTAGATATTTCTTTCACATCAGCTCTAATTTAATGAATTCATCATGTCATTTTGCTCACTTCTTCCGCCAAAATTTGAAGGGCGGGCAAAATCTTAAAAATTTATAATTTTAATTGTTAATTAGTTCGTCCTTAATTACTTGTTTGGCCAATTTGTTTATGCCCTTTTCCGGGTACACAAAGCCAACATAATCACCATTGAAATGGCCAGATGTCAGTTCCATTGTATAAACATATCTTATTAAAAAATATTGTTTTTTTATTTAATATATTTTAACAAATTGGTCATAAATAAATTAGAGTCCCTGATTTACAACTGATTTAATGGCTTTTTAGCGTGAAAAATAGATTTCAAAGTTGCTTGGTAGCTTTAAGATTAATTATTTTTTTCATGCTAAATTTCGCTGAATTTGGGTTTTTCTTTTGAAAAATATCAAAAGAAAAAATGTAGGAAACAGAAAAGAATAAAAATTTTCAAAATTCTACGCCTAAGGATAATGATTCTTTCAAAAATTACCGCTAAATAAATACAATTAAATTAATTAATTATTTAAATACTTTATGTTCAAACTTTGCGCATAATCACGGCTACTCCCGGTCGCGGCATCTGAAGAAAAATCCAAAAAATATATCCAATTATTAATTAAATTTATTAATTACGCACATAAAATTTCATCACCACAGCCAACTTTAAAGTGTTCACCGCCCGCTTTTTCGATGGCATTGGCCATTTCATTTCCAACTCTTTGCTAATTGTAAAAAATATTATATTTTTAAATAAGAATATTTAATGCAAATATTAATAGTAAATTTTCAAATAGGATTTTTGGGAAACTTTTTAGTTATTTTTATTTTTTCAATTCAAATTATTGGGCTTCAATTAGAAATAAATTGCCAAAATCTTTCAAATTAATACCAATAACAAATTAATTTTTTTTTAATTTCAAACGAACCCATTCCGTTATCAAACTGTGGTTACAGCCATGCATCAGCACATTACTGTACGAATGCAGCGTCAAATAGGCATCAATTTGTGGCGAATGCTGATGCATAAAGCCGGCTAAATTTGCACATTCCGGCTCTGAAAGCGGATTATCCCCGTGAAAAACTTCGCTTTAAAAGTAAATTATAATTATAAATTTAATTTTAATTTTAATAATTACAAAAAAATAAATAACCCGACCATTTAAAGAACGCGGAATAAAATTTAAAAGAAACACTCAAATTTTACAAAGTAAAAGCAATAAAAATTTATATCCCTTTTAATTTTTCAAAAAAAAATATCCCAACAATTTTAGGAAATTGCATTTTTATAATAACATTGATTTATTTTAAATTTTAACCTGCAAGGGCATCCGCTTGTACCAACTTCGCCCTTCAATTTTAAAAATTTAATCAATTGCTAATTAATTTTTTTAAATTTATATTACCCATCTGTAAGGGAAATTTCGGTTCGGGTCAGTGCCGTAACAAAGTGCCGCTTCGTCACTGTCGGCACAGGCATTGTTGGACGACCTTCTTGGCCCAGAACGCGTTTTTCGCCAAAGTCCTATGGAAATATAATTTGAAAAAATAATTTTATAATTTTGAAAAAATTACATTAAAAGCATATTAATTACTCATTGTAATTAAAATTAAGGTTAAGTCGTAAAGCTCAGCCTGAACCCTCGGAGACGAATTTTTATAGATTTCACTCAAATATAAAAATATGATTTAAATTTTAAATATTTTTTACAAAATAAATTTTCATATTCAAAAAAATAAATTATAAAAAATATACTTTGCAATATTTGAATAAGTATTTAAATAGTAGTTTCATTTAATAAAATAAAAAATTATTTATATATTAAAACAAAACTGACGATCGCTTGTCCAAGTGTGCTCATAGCCGTCAGGGTTTACAGCTGGAATCACATAAATGTCAAGTTGGTCGAGAATTGAATTGTATTTATTGTCGCTTGCAAGCTAAAAAACGTAATTAATTAATTAAAATAATTAATTAAACACTAATTAATAGCGCAATAATTACACTGTCAATGAATTTGAGTGCAACTGCTGGTGCTATCCATTCTCGAGCGTGAATGCCAGCATCGACCAACATAATTGGCTTCTTTTGGCCATTCTTTGCGCTTTTGCCAAACTGAAATTTTGTTACTTTTTTTTTAATTAAAAACTTAATATTTATTTATGCGAAAAAATTGGTGTTATTTGATGAGAATTTGCTAAATATTTGAAGACTTATGAGGTTTTTTCAATTTTTGTAAAATTCTAAGGTGATTTAGAGTTTAGTTTCCAAATAGAAGCCGGAGAAATTTTGAACAAAATCTATTAAAAATTTTCATAGTTTTTCCTTAAAAATTTTGCCGCCCTTGGAAACGGACAGACCCCATTGAATTATTAATAACGAATTAAAATTTTTTGGGTTTTACCTTTAGGTAAGGAATTTCTCTGCCTTCATACGATGTTCCTATCGAATTAAATGAAATAAAGTCAGAATTATTTTCGGCCAAAAGTCGGAGATAAGAGACAATCTGAAAAAATGATTTTTATTTTTAAAATACATAATTTACGGCTACCGTATCATATTGATGATATTTGTCCGAATCAAAATCAGAGGCTTTTTCCAACTTTTCTGGACTTCTTGCGATAAGTTCACTCGCGGTCGATTTTAATTTACTAAATTAATTGGTTTTTTTAATTTTTCAACATTTATTTATTTATAAATAATTAAATTACTTTTTTAATAATAGTGTTTCCAAACTTACTCGCCATAATTTGCCACAATTGTGTCGCGCCAAATCCAATTCTTGTCCAAAAAGTCGAGAACCTTTATTAGTAAAATTAAATTATTAGTTGTTATTTAATAAGAATTTAGAATTGTCACAATGAATTACACTATTTATTTGAGTGTTTTGTTACATTCCTAATTTTTTATAAAATAATTTAATAATTAAAAGTAAATATAACCAAATTTGATTAAAATTTAATTTCAATATATATATTTTAATAGTATATCAAATTAAAATTTAAGTTCCTTAAAGTTCGTAAATTTTAATAAGGGCGGGAACGAAAACTTTCGATTCATTTGGTTATGACTCTTTCGGCACTCACCTTTTTGGCACTGTCAGAATCGGCAAAAATGTCCGCATTTGAATGCAACGTGTGTGCATGTTGCCAGAATTGGACAGTGCCTTTGCGACTGTTTGACGACTCCATCAAATTTGCGAAATGACGCAATGCCAGCACTTGAGAGTCATTCGTTGGGATTGCGCGAATCACTTTATAACTGAGAACGAAAATTTAGGCGTAAAAAATTTTCGCGTTTTAATAGAGCGCCGACCCTCACTCAACCCCCGCCCTCTTCACAAATTCCTTGAAAATTTCAAAATTTTAAGCAAAAATCCCTGAAGAAATTGGCAATTTCAGGTGTGAACTGTTAACAACAAATCAAGCCAATTCCCCAAATTATCCGAGGCTCCGCCGGACTCAAATCCCCCTTTATTTGAATATAAAAATCAAAATCAAAAAATGGCCCATTTTTTAGACAAATTGTTAAGTCAAAACCTCATCAAAAACGCCCAACATGGTGAGTTTATTTTTTGAAAAAAAGATTGTTTCTATTGAATGAAAATGCAAAATTATCGGTTGAATTGTTTTTTTTAATTTAATTATTTTTGGCCACAGAATTCTATTTTTCGCGAGTGATATGTTTTTGGAAAAATTATATTTATCATCAATGCGTGAATTTCATTAAAACAAAAAAAAATATTTTTGTAATCTCAAAATTTATATTTGATCTCATGGTTAGCATAATTAAAAAATGATTTTAGATTTTGTTAATTATTATAAAATTTGAATAATAAATTTGGACATTTTAAAATAATTTTTTTTTTTGTCTGTGAAAATATTATAAAATTTCTATTATTTTTATAATAATGTATAAACATTACCCATCATATGTGTTATAAGCATTTGCTGGGAATGGCAAGAAAAATACAAAAAGAAAATTAATAAAAATAATCATTTGAATAAAATAATTTTTGTATTAAGAATAATAAGCAATTTTCCATTCATTTATAAATACATTTTTTACTGAGAAAAAAAAGCTGTAAATTTGCGCACATTTTTATGTGCACAGACAGATAGAAAAGGCAATAAATTTGACCAAATAAATGGACACAAAAGAATGCTTTCATCTTCATTAGAGTTTACAAAAAATTGTGCGTTATGCTTAATGATATTGTAGCTTTTGTAAAAATATATTATAAAAAAGTAAATAAAAAATATATGAAAAGTTATTTTGCAGAAATTTTAATATAAATTTAAAATAGGTTCACTAATTGCTTTAAAAATTTCTAAATTGGAGGTAAAATTCAAGAAAGTTTAACTAATAAATAATCACTATATTTTAGTCAGTCACACAATCACACACATTTTCGTATAGTGCCAAAAATACTTTTGGCTTTTTTATGACGTATGCCAGAGTTTTATTTTTTATTTTTTTGAATTTTTATGATTTTTTACAATCACCATTTTATATTTTATATAACTTTCAGTGACGGACTTCAAAAATTTATGGAGATGCGAGTTTTTTGGGAGCAACGAAAAATGCAAATGTTTGCAAAATGGGAAAGTCACCAATAATTTTCTAAGCTTAAATTACATGGGCGTTTGCAAAAAAATGTCAAAGATTTTTAAAAGTTAAATTTAAAGGATCCTCCAAATAATCTGCATAAAATGCAAAAACAAAAGGGGAAAAATAAATGATTGATGGCTTTTTGCTTCGCTGCGCGGCGCGAGAGGATGCAAAAAAAACATATCCACGGATTAGGGAAAATGCCCATCCGAAGGGATTTTAATTAGGGCGGCAACTTCATAAGGGAGTCGAATAGGTTTTGGTTCAAAGGACTCCCTTCCTATTGGCTTGGGCTTTTGCGGTAAACCAGGTTTGGGGTTGGGGCGGCTACTTCAAAGACTGTACTCCTTCATAGGCACGGGATGGGCGAGCGATACCCGCAACCTTTTGACAGTCTGTGCAATTTTATATAGGGTATATATTTCACTGATAATTAGGTATTTCTTTTCACATCAGCACTAATTTAATGAATCATCATGTAATTTTGCTAACTTCTTCCGCCAAAATTTGAAGGGAGGGCAAAATCTTAAAAATTTATAATTTTAATTGTTAATTAGTTCGTCCTTAATTACTTGTTTGGCCAATTTGTTTATGCCCTTTTCCGGGTACACAAACTACTCCCGGTCGCGGCATCTGAAGAAAAAACCAAAAAATATATCCAATTATGTAATCTGTTGTATCCTATTTAAAATTAATACCTAATTCGTGGTGAGTCGAAGTGTCAAAAGTATCGATGTGGGTGAAGTGTCAAAAGTATCGATGTGGGTGAAGTGTCAAAAGTATCGATGTGGGTGAAGTGTCAAAAGTATCGATGTGGGTGAAGTGTCAAAAGTATCGATGTGGCGAAGTGTCAAAAGTATCGATGTGGGCGAAGTGTCAAAAGTATCGATGTGGGCGAAGTGTCAAAAGTATCGATGTGGGCGAAGTGTCAAAAGTATCGATGTGGCGAAGTGTCAAAAGTATCGATGTGGCGAAGTGTCAAAAGTATCGATGTGGGCGAAGTGTCAAAAGTATCGATGTGGGCGAAGTGTCAAAAGTATCGATGTGGGCGAAGTATCAAAAGTATCGATGTGGGCGAAGTGTCAAAAGTATCGATGTGGGCGAAGTGTCAAAAGTATCGATGTGGGCGAAGTGTCAAAAGTATCGATGTGGGCGAAGTGTCAAAAGTATCGATGTGGGCGAAGTGTCAAAAGTATCGATGTGGGCGAAGTGTCAAAAGTATCGATGTGGGCGAAGTGTCAAAAGTATCGATGTGGGCGAAGTGTCAAAAGTATCGATGTGGGCGAAGTGTCAAAAGTATCGATGTGGGCGAAGTATCAAAAGTATCGATGTGGGCGAAGTGTCAAAAGTATCGATGTGGGCGAAGTGTCAAAAGTATCGATGTGGGCGAAGTGTCAAAAGTATCGATGTGGGCGAAGTGTCAAAAGTATCGATGTGGGCGAAGTGTCAAAAGTATCGATGTGGGCGAAGTGTCAAAAGTATCGATTGGGCGAAGTGTCAAAAGTATCGATGTGGGCGAAGTGTCAAAAGTATCGATGTGGGTGAAGTGTCAAAAGTATCGATGTGGCGAAGTGTCAAAAGTATCGATTGGGCGAAGTGTCAAAAGTATCGATGTGGGCGAAGTGTCAAAAGTATCGATGTGGCGAAGTGTCAAAAGTATCGATTGGGCGAAGTGTCAAAAGTATCGATGTGGGCGAAGTGTCAAAAGTATCGATGTGGGTGAAGTGTCAAAAGTATCGATGTGGGTGATCAGAAGAGGCGGGTCATTTCAGTACGGAACAAATGATTTTAATTAATTAATAATAATTTTAAATATATTATTTTTAAATATTTTTAAATATTATTTGGAGGCAAAAAATCCATCAATATATTTTACCCATTCAATGCATTGCGCTTTTATTATTCACAATTGTATTTTTTTATATATTTTATAATTTAAGCATATTATTGATAGAATAAGCTTTTTGCCATATCAGTCGACCACTTTTTAGTTTTTCTAAAATATTTTACTTCTAATTTTTTTAATTTTTTTGTCAATTTTTAATTTTAAACGATTTTAGAAATGAAAATTTTACTTTTAACTTTTTTTACTATCCTTTGCTTTATTGACTTAACGTCAAACCATAAGTCGAAATTTGAGGACTTTCTTAAAAATCGAGAAGCAATGAAACTGATCAAAAGTTACAAGGAAAATCAGATCAAAACTGTTAAGGAACTACATATTGAGCTAGCAAAAAGAGGGATTCAATTGGGAATATGCACTTTAAAAATATATATGAGTAAAATCAAGAGCACTATTTCCGATACATCAAACGAAAGCCCTCGATTAGAGATGAAATTTGAAAAATGTCTTTCTCGTGATCTATCAGATACTATCTATTTAATCGGAACTGAGAACAATTGGCGAAAATACAGAATGATGAATGAAAATATAACAGATTTATACATTGCATGCACAAAATGTTATGCGTTACAAACCAAAGAAAAATGCTTAGGCCAATTGTTCATTTATAATCAACTGGGTAATTTTGAAGTTATTATTCAGCCTGAACGTCTGTCCCACAAAAACGATTAACTCCATATTTTTATCACTTCACTCTTTACATTTAACTCAAATTATTTTTTAAATTTAAATTTAAAGAGAGATAAATTGGCCACCTCACAAGTAATGACCCCAATTTTTTTTTGTATTTTTAATTCATTTATAAAATAAAAAAGAATTTTCTCTATGTAACCTGGTTTTCTCTCTTTTTCACAATGTTTGTTATTCAATGATGAGTGAATGCCACAGGTCCCTAATTTGATGAAACGAATTATTCACCCGAAACCCCGAAAATTCCATAAATGGAAATTTAAAGGTTTTAATCAAAACTTTTTCATAAGAAAATAATCTAAACTGGGCCTTGCATTTTTGAGGCAAAATCATACGGTATTGAAAATTATTAGACAGTAGTATTAGCTTTTTTAATTTATCAAAAAATATTAAATTAAATAAATAGAGAAATATGCCCTATATAAAATATAGCTTTTAGGTAGTACAGACTGTTTAAAGGTTGTGGGTACTGCTCGCCCATCCCATGCCTATGAAGGGGTGCACTCTTTGAAGTTGCCGTCCCACCCTAAACCTGCTGGTTTACCGCAAAAGCCCACGCCGATTGGAAGGGGCTCCTTTGAACCAAAACCTATTGGACTCCCCTTGAAGTTGCCGCCGCAACCAAATCCCACCGGATGGGTTTTCTCTCTAATCCGTGGAGTTGCTTTTTTACATCCTCTTATTTAAGTAAAATGAATGCAATTTTGAAATGCTTTTGGCAAAAAGATTAAATTAATTATAAAGAATTTCAATCAAATTGGGAAGATGGAGTTTATACATGAAAAAAAAATTAAATTACAAAATTAATGTTACTGAAAATGAAAAAGAAAAAATGATTTAAACCCTCAAAATTTTAATTAAAATATTTCTCTATATTTTTATTCGATAATTAATGAATAAATTTATATAATTAACATCTTTTTTATTTTTAAGAATGAATAGTTTAATATGTATTTTTAAGTCTGAGAAATTATTAATTTATCTAAAGTTGTTATTAAAAAGTAAAAATGAAAAACCTTAGGCTTTTATATTTTTAAGGAACTTTTCTATTTTTCGGGGTTTTACAATACAATTAATTATTGGCAATTTCGTCCGTTTTTTTGGTCAAGGTTCCTTTCTAATGATGAGTTTTTAGGTTTTTAGACGCCAACCCAAAAATTGGATTAATTTAATAAAAATCAATTAATGAAAAGCAAAACTATTTTAATTATATAAATATTATATAAATCATAAAAAAGCAATTAGTGAGAACAAAAATATATATAATAATTTTGTATAAAAATAAACCTAAAAATTAATAGATATGTAAAAAAGCAATTAAATATTTTAATAAATCGTAAAAAGCATTTATTTATTTATTGAGAAAAAAATTTTTCATAAAAATAAACCTAAAAATTAATAGATATGTAAAAAAGCAATTAATTTTTATAATAAATCATAAAAAGCAATTAGTGAGAACAAAAAATATATAATAATTTTGCATAAAAATGAACCTAAAAATTAATATAATAATTTTCTATTGGAAATTCCTTATAAAAGCCCGTCATAATTATTTTTTATTAGATTTTCAAAAATATAGAAAAATGATTTTCCCTATTTCTGCTTTTTCTTTTATCATTATTATTCCATATTTTCTCATTTCCAATTTCAAATGCGAATCCATCGGTGATTTCTCTTTTATTTATTTATTTAATTTTAATTAAACTTTAAAATGGGAATCCGAGCTGAAATTATTCATGAAAATTCGGGAAAAGGTAGAGAAATATTTTTCAAAACACTAACATTTCGCCAATTTTAAAACCCAATTCTTTCTTTCTTATTTTGCTATTAGTTTTTGGTGAAAATCTGTTAATAATATGGGCCAAAATTCCGAAATTTCACGGCATTTATCGGTATAAGGTCGCTAAAGTTTTTTGAAAAAAGCGCGCCGCAGAAAAAATGTGAAAAGCGAAAATAGAACATCAATTAAAAATTTTAAATGTAAATTTTTTAGGCAAGTTTCAAATGGTGAAAGAATTGGTGAATTCGGCATCAAATTTAATGAATCAAAAAAAGACAAAAAGTTTTGACTCGAATTTTGCAATTGAATGGCTTAACAAACAAAATATTTTTGACGTGTTTTGTGATGGGAAATTTGAAAAGGAAATTAATGATGAAAATTTGGAAAAATTGCGAAAATATTTCTGTGACAATTTACCAAATGGAATGTTAACAAATGATGATGAAAATGTACACGAACTTGTCAAAAATGTCCAAATTGACAAGAAAGCAATTGACAAAAAGGCAATTGGTGAAAAAATGGCGAAAAATTCAATTCTCAGCGACCAAAACAAAGCAAATTTTGAAGAATTTTTAGGAAAATTAAACATTGGAATTGAAAAAACTGCTGCCATAATTAAAGGTCAATTTGAATTTAAATAGGAAAATAAAAATGAGATAAAATGACAAAAGGGAATAAGCCATTAATTCAGGGGTTGGCATCTCAAAATTTACAAATCAGAATATGCAGCATAAACTGAAAAATAAACAAATTTAATGACGATTAATCAGATTTTTTAAATTCTGCCTTTTTGTGAATTAACCCAAAAACAGCAACCATTTGTAGAAAAAATGTTTAATTTTCTCACCATTTCTTGATGGATTTACTTTCCTATCGGATGTTTTTAAAGATAAAGTTGCATTACTGTGAATACGTTATATGCATAATACCTAATAATTAGGATTATAAATTAGATGGACTAAGAAACACCAAAAATCGACATAAATATAAACTATACCAAAATATAAATGGATTCAAACCTTAAAAAATGTCAATTTTCTCAATTCTAGCTTCAATTGGAATAATCACATTCTGTTTGAGCGAAAATTTTCGGAATCGAACAAAATGCCAAAAAATTTGCCAAAATTTAAAAATTCTCATTTTTGTATGTATAATTTGCAAATTCCCAGTTGATCCTTTGGGGTGATTTTTCGCTTTTTTTTTTTTGCTTTTTTGTAAAAATTTCCAAAAAAATGGCTGAATATGGAATTATTCTCGAAAACCCCCAAAATTTGATTTTTATAGGGACTAAAAACTTTTAAAAATCAAAAAATGAATAAATATTGTTTTAGAAAAAAATTCATGTTTTTGTTTTTGAATAGGGATTTTTCAACCCATTTTTTAATTTGGTATTCAAATGACAAAATGCAAATATTTTAAAATAATTAAAAATAATTTTTAATTAATTTCTTATTTTAAAACATTTTTGATGGCAAATTTGACCCAAAATACATTAAATTTTCCCGGAGACGCCTATCGGCACCGCCGGCATATAAAACTGTCTTAACTTTTTAAAAATTTACCAAAAACAGCGCAATTTTGTCACTTTTTGGACCAAATCTCTTAACAATTCCCAACAAATTTTCCTCGGCGGCGCCTTATCCAAAAATTCCTTTTTTCTAAAAAAAATTGGCTCAAAATTACAAAATGGGATCATTTTTTGCTGAAAATCTGTTAACAAATTTCACTCAAATTTTCAAAAATTTTCACCGCCGGCCCATTTCCTCTTTCTTTTTCCATTTATTTCGAAGCTGCCAAAAATTCCTTATTTTCAAATTCAGTCTTAAAACTTAAAATAATTAAAACTCATTATGTATTTTCTCCAAAATATTCGCTCAAATAAAATTATTTTGGGCAAAATATGTTAACAAAACCCAACAAATTGTCAAAAAATTTCCTCGGCGCTACGAAACATTTAATCAGGGGCTTTTTATATGTTCACATCTTTGATTTTGGATTTGATATACTTAATTATTTTCTTAATTTCTTAAAATTCTTCATAAATTGAATTTTAAACCAAAAAGGCTTATTTTATCTAGAATTTTTTAATTTGACGCAAAACTAGCTCATTTTTTAAAAATTCACTTTAAAAAATTGGTAAAGAAATCCATACAATTTATACTTACTAATAATTAATAGCGGGTGCGTAAGCTCTCTCTCTCCCTCTTTGCTATCACTGCTCTCTCTCTCTCTCTCTATCTCTCTCAACTCTCTCTCTCTCTCCCTCTTTGCTATCACTGCTCTCTCTCTCAACTCTCTCTCCCTCTCTCCTCTCTCTCCCTCTCTCCTCTCTCTCTCTTTCTCCTCTCTCTCTCTCTCAACTCTCTCTCTCTCTCCCTCTTTGCTATCACTGCTCTCTCTCTCTACTCTCTCTCTCTCTCTTTCTCCTCTCTCTCTCTCCTCTCTCTCACTCTCTCTCTCAACTCTCTCCTCTCTACTCTCTCTCTCTTTCTCCTCTCTCTCCTCTCTCTCTCTCTCTCCCTCTTTGCTATCACTGCTCTCTCTCTCTCCTCTCTCTCTCTCTTTCTCCTCTCTCTCTCTCCTCTCTCTCTCTCAACTCTCTCCTCTCTACTCTCTCTCTCTTTCTCCTCTCTCTTTCTCTCTCTCTCTCTCCTCTCTACTCTCTCTCTCTTTCTCCTCTCTCTCTCTCTTTCTCCTCTCTCTCTCTCCTCTCTCTCTCTCAACTCTCTCCTCTCTACTCTCTCTCTCTTTCTCCTCTCTCTTTCTCTCTCTCTCTCTCCTCTCTACTCTCTCTCTCTTTCTCCTCTCTCTTTCTCTCTCTCTCTCCTCTCTCTCTCTCTCAACTCTCTCACTCTCTCTCTTTCATTCTTCCAATCCTCCACCATACTCTTTATCACCGAATTTTGGCATTTTGATTTCTTTTTTTTGTTGTTCCTCAAAATTAATAGTGTCATAAACAAGTCAAAATTTTTCTTTCCTTTGCGACACACACAAATTGCAAAATTAATAGATTAGATTTTACAGTAGCTTTTATTGAGATATTCTTTTTATAATGCGCAAAAATATAAGCTAGAAACAAAATATTTGCCTTAACTTTTCTCGAACCAACTACATTTATTTTGCACTCAAAAAATATTAAACTTTCAAAAAAAAGAGCAAAAAATCCCAGTATAAAAATAAAAAATAAAGAAGCGTTTTTCAAATTAATTAAAATAATATTTTATACAAAAAAAATATAATAATTTATTTATTATTCCACAAAAAAATAATTTATTTGTTTTTTCCTTTCCTTTCGGCTGACATTGGGAAAAGTCAAATCATTTTTTCACAATTTGGATGGTCATATTTTTTTTATTCATTCCAATGCTAATAATATTATTTACATAAAAATGAATAACAGAAGGGATAAGAAAATTATGTGTACGCCGAATGAATTTTATTTGTGTAATTTTTCATTCACAAGCCCAAATAGATTATTTTACTGAATTGGAAAAATTATTATTTCAACAAAATAAAATGTTAATTCATTTTTAGCAAAATTACTTTAAAAAAAGAAACTATCAAAAATGAAAATTATTCCGGCATTTTTTATTGTGTTTTTCTGTGCCCTTCTGTTGATTGTCCATTTTGACGGTCTTTAAAATTAATAATTTTACACTAATACAAAAATGAAATGTTTTGTTTCCTTTAGAAATGGCTTACGCCGAAGAGCAGCCGAAGATGGGTTTGTGAATTTCAATTTCTCAAATATCTGAGGATGAGAGAACATGCTGACGGCAGCGATCAGAAACTATTTAAGGAATCTCTGAAAGGATTTTTTGCTCTTAAACTTAAAAAAAATTCCTGGGTATTTTTAAAAATTTTGCATTTTAAACCCATTTTTAAAATAGATTGGAACCTTAAATGGACATTTTTGGATTGTTTTGATATTATTTGTCTTTTCCAAAGAATTTAAATTCGATTTAATTTGTTGTTTTGATTTCATGACAATTAACACTTCCTATTAAGCAAATGCAAACGATCCATCAGAAATCTCTCATTTCGATGATGATGATGATGGCAATGATTCGTGGAGATTGGATGAGCATTTGCGCGATTACATTCTTCTGTGAAATTGAGGAAATGCCAATTGAGGAGCAACGGACGATGTTTTGGCACAAGATAAACAAAAAGAAAATGAGAAAAAATCACAAAATTAATTTTTTAATATTTTTTTGTATTGGAAATTCGTCTATTAATATAAAGCGTCTTTTTATAATGTGTTATGCTGTTTTATGGAGAGAAACCCAAAGCTGACAATGCTTAAATATTATTTTATATTAATCCTTACATTTATTGAATGCGAAAGAAATAAAATTTAAAAAATGAAAATGAAACTCCACCCGGAACCGAACCGATGGCTAAAATGCTTATAGTAATAACCATTCAAGTAGCACGGGACCGCGAATCTTGTGAAAAACCGGGACCGGAAAAATTCCGGAAATTTTTCTGACAAAAAATTTTAAAAAAATTAATTTATTTTTTCAAGTAAAAAGTCAAAAATTGGGGCTGATACATGAGAATAATCTGGCAAAAGTTTTTTTAATTGAAGGCGTACTTCGAGGTTCTAAGTAGAGACCGGCGCGGGACGGGATCCCGCGCGGGATTTTGCGGGATCCGCAATCCCGCATTTTTTGGAAAATGCAGGATTTGCGGGATTGCGGGATTGCGGGATTTGCGGGATTAATCCCGCGGGATCCCGTCCCGCAAAGAATTTTGAGTTCCAATCCCGCAGCGGGATCCGCAAATTTGAAATTTCCGGTCTCTAGTTCTAAGCACAAAAAACCGAAGTTTTCGAAGCCGAAGTTTTCCAAATTTTTTTTATCCAATAAAAATATATCGAATTTAAATCAATGACAGAACGGCAAAAGATCAACCACTTTCAATAAAATAAAACATATTGAGCTTTTTGGTCAAAATGTATTTTGTAAATCCTATAGTGCTTTCACGGTTTTTGAGTCAATTTAAAAATGAAGGGGAATTTGGAGTGCCGGCGGTGCCTGGTGTCGCCGGGGAAAGTTTTTGAAATGGCATTGTAACTTAAAAGACTTACACATAAATTTTGGACCAAAAATTTAAAATGAATTGCTTGAAAAAAAAATTTTGCCACTCATTTTTTAAAAATTTTCTAGGGAACAGTAGGGTCTCGACGGTGCCGGCAGGCGCCGCCGGAAATATTTCTTAAATTTAATTGTAATTTGTTAACAGATTTTCAGCAAAAAATTTTCGAAAAAGTAGCAAAAACTTTCTTGGTAATTCGTTATATTAATACTACACCTAATTTAGATTTTTCACATGTTCTTTTAATTCTAATCCTTGATACATTTCTAATTTGTGTGTTTGCTGATCATATGAAAATGCCAACTGCAAACTCATTGTATGACAAAAGATAGAAAAGTCAAAAAATAATACGAATATTTTTAAAATGAAAATTAATTATATTACAATTCATTGAGAGAATTAAGAAAAATTTTTTTGAATTACTTGTGGTGAAAAGAGAGTGTTTATTTAACTAATTAATTATTTATTATACTTAAATGAACTAAAAATCTTTTTATTCCTTTGAGGAAAAATTACATATTCTACTGTTCGGGCTATGATATATATGAGTTTAGAAAAAAATCATTGATTTCAATAACTCCGCCTAATTTTTGACCCATTATTTGGCATGCATAATTCCATTAAGAATTAAATAATATTTATGAATTTTTTCAAATATTACAAATTTATCCCCAAAATTTTGCGTCAACATATTAATAAGTAATTAATTATTGTGACATTTTCAAGGTTTATATTTATTAATTCTTCGATTAAATAATTCCTTTCGCATTTTAACACTTCTTTGATTCTTCTGATCAGCCGCTGGTGGTGCCCGAAATGATGCAATTTTTGCCATCGCCTTTCGATCCGACGTCGAAACTGCGCAACATTGGCGGCTCCTTTTGCTGGTTGTTGCCTTGGAATTCGGCACACACTTTCTTCGACCCGGTGATTTGCACATTTTTGATGGTCGCCACATCGCCATAATTCTCGTTGAGGCCACACAACAGCGTTTTCAGCCCAGTCACTTTAATGTTCTCCAGCACAAACTTTCGTTTTTGGCATTGCGTTTTGCAGTTGCCGCATGCGCGCGCCAATTTGCCAATGCCTTCCGCCTGAAATTAATGCCAAAATGCACACCATAATTACTTTAGCTTAGTTCTATGTTGGCGGGCAATGCGAAATTGATTTCATAATATAAGTTATAATAAGTCCGAGAAAACAGATAAATTTTACCACAAAATTTTTGATCGTCAAAGTGCCACCGCCGTTCATTTGGAACACTTTGTCCTTGGCATTTTTCACACCGCCGCCCGTGACCGTGAAACTGTACTCCTTGCACCCGCTGCTGCTCCGGAAAGTGGCCGCGTCTTCGCCAACCTTTTCCCACCACACATTTTGCAGGGTGCACCCGTCATAGCAATGAATGCCGTCCGCCCCGTTTTGGCCAATGATCAAATTTTTGATCACTGCATTCTTTTCGGCACGGATCAGTGCTTTTTGGCCCTCCGACTGATCACCGGTGCCCAATGCCGAAGAGGCGGTCAACCGTTTGAAGCCAAAGTCTTTGACGCCTCCTGACACTTTAATTGTTGCCTTAACAGTTTCTTCACTAGTCGCTTTTGGCCATTGTTGCCCAAAAGCATTTGTTGCCAAATTGGCAAAAAGAATGGTCAGTACAAGAAAGGAATGCATTGATGAATTAATTTTTATTCAATTTATTAATTGATGTTATTTTAGTGTGAAAATGTCTAAAAAGTTAATCGCTTTTAAACAAAATTTTTTTTGCACTTAGGCGGACCAAATTTTGTTGAATTTCAAATTTGTTTAGCTGCTCTTTCTTTAGCCAACCATTCAATTGATGCCAATTTATATCGATTCAAATTATTTAAAATTTATTTTAAAAAATTTTGTTGCACTTGACAGTTGACTAAACTAAACTTTTGTTTCGAGTTGACGGAAAACCAAAAAATTTAAACAAAAATTTGTTTAGCTGAACTATTTTTGTCATTTGGCCAATTTCTTTTGTTAATTTGGCCGAGATAAATTTTCATCAATTAAATTTGTTTGCTTCTCATTATTGGGCTCAGACACCACCTTTAGTAGTTTGGTCGTTTTCATTAAATTTAATTGACTTTTTGAATGATCACTCGGGAAATAAAAGCTAAACAGATAAAATTAAAAAATTCTATCCATAATTATAAGCTAAAAGAAAGCGTGCTGACAAAGGAAGGTCCCCAGGTGTCCGTGGGATTTCCAAATGAAATTTGGTGGATGGATAGAGCACCCATGGGTTCTTAAGAAAAATGTTTTTATTTTTTGCGAAATGAGTCGGAGTGCCGAGTTATGAGGGTCGGGGTCACTTCGGCGCGGCCACTTCGGCGCGGGTATTTCGGCGCGAGGTTTTTTCGGCGCGAGCTTTTTCGGCGCGGGCTCTTTCGGCGCGGCCACTTCGGCGCCCCTGATAAAATGACTTTTTCGGCGCCAGTGTTTAAAAATCCAAAAAAATTTTCAAAAAAGTTTTAATTTGCCTTTCATTGTGCAAACATTGATACCGCATTATTATATAAGTTTAACAAATGAACAACAAAATCACGGTCCATAACACTATTATTTGAAATTCCCCTGAGAAACTCAACAATATTTTGGGCATCAAAATTTTCAATAATGTTCAAAATGCGCTTGTCAGCCTTCCGAAACTTCTTTTTCTTCTTTGGAGGTTCTTCGCCGTTCACGCATGATGAGGAACCTATTAATAACCATTCAAATGCTGAATTGGCACAAATGCGAGCGCGGTGATCATACGAGCCGTTTCTGCGAAAATGGGGTCACTTCGATAGCGCTAAACGGGAGACTATTTCTTTTTTTTTTGGGAACTGAAACTTACATTTTGAAGTCCTTCGGAAATCAGGCACTTGTGCATGTTGTGCACTAAATGAAAAAGGCACCCTCGAAGCTGAGCGCCCGGAAACACTGCGGCCGCAGCGTCCATCGCCGCTTGTTCGAAGTCCATTGTGATGGACGTTGAGAAGGCTGGCCATGCGTCTTCTTTATTAGTTTATAAGACCTTTCATTTTAATGTAAATAAGTGATACATTATTTTATCAGCAAATAATTGGACCAAAGACAATGATAGTCATATTTTTGATCCGAAAAATGATTAATATCATAAATATAAAATTATTTCAAGAAATTCTGGTTGCTAAATTCGGAAACAAAATAAATAAAAGTAATAGGCAATTTTACTTTATAAATGTAACATTATTTAAAACTGCTAAAATCGCAAGAATAGATACGAATATTAGCTTTTTTCGTGTGCGGAATATAAAAATTGCATTTTAAGTCAAGTTTTAACGCGTTTTGCATGCATGAATTTAATAAAATTAATAATTGGTTTTATTTTACTAGCTGTGCACCAACAAGTTTTGGTATGTATTGAGAATAATAAAAATTTTAATTCTTTATAAGTTTATAAGACCTTTCATTTTAATCTCTCAGCAAATAATTGGACCAAAGACAATAATAGTCATATTTTTGATCCGAAAAATGATTAATATCATAAATATAAAATTATTTCAAGAAATTCTGGTTGCTAAATTCGGAAACAAAATAAATAAAAGTAATAGGCAATTTTACTTTATAAATGTAACATTATTTAAAACTGCTAAAATCGCAAGAATAGATACGAATATTAGCTTTTTTCGTGTGCGGAATATAAAAATTGCATTTTAAGTCAAGTTTTAACGCGTTTTGCATGCATGAATTTAATAAAATTAATAATTGGTTTTATTTTACTAGCTGTGCACCAACAAGTTTTGGTATGTATTGAGAATAATAAAAATTTTAATTCTTTATAAGTTTATAAGACCTTTCATTTTAATGTAAATAAGTGATACATTATTTTATCAGCAAATAATTGGACCAAAGACAATGATAGTCATATTTTTGATCCGAAAAATGATTAATATCATAAATATAAAATTATTTCAAGAAATTCTGGTTGCTAAATTCGGAAACAAAATAAATAAAAGTAATAGGCAATTTTACTTTATAAATGTAACATTATTTAAAACTGCTAAAATCGCAAGAATAGATACGAATATTAGCTTTTTTCGTGTGCGGAATATAAAAATTGCATTTTAAGTCAAGTTTTAACGCGTTTTGCATGCATGAATTTAATAAAATTAATAATTGGTTTTATTTTACTAGCTGTGCACCAACAAGTTTTGGTATGTAATTAGAATAATAAAAATTTTAATTCTTTATTAGTTTATAAGACCTTTCATTTTAATCTCTCAGCAAATAATTGGACCAAAGACAATAATAGTCATATTTTTGATCCGAAAATGATTAATATCATAAATATAAAATTATTTCAAGAAATTATGGTTGCTAAATTCGGAAACAAAATAAATAAAAAACCCACTTTTCCCAAAGATTTTCCAAATTCTTGGGTTGATTTTACCATAATAAGCACAACCAAAATGCTGACTTCGAATAAATTTCGGATTTTGAATTCCGGCCATAAAAGTCTGAGAATTTGTTTCATTTTTTTATTTGGTAAAAAAACTAAAAAATGTCGCTTCTCACATTCCCAATCAGAATTTTCAAAGGTGGGCAATTCGGACGGACCTTTTGTTCTTCCTGGGGCCTATTTCAATTCGGATCATATCTGCGATATGACTCTATGACACGGTGTCATATCATACGCAAAATTTCTGTTTCAATTAAATCACCGCAAAAAAACGCCCTTAAAGTCAGGGATTGAAAAAATTCAAGTTCGACTCCGATTTTGGACATAAGCGCAAATGTCTGGGGTGCAAATGTCCGAGGCGCAAATGTCCGGGGCGTAAATGTGGGGTAACCGTTATATCAACAATTCAGAACCGGAGCGAAAAAAAAGAAATTTTTAGTTCCGAAAAAATGAGTTTTTTGCTATTTTGGTGTTGAAATTTAAAAAACCAAGGTATAATTGAGGTCCAGCGGTGCCGATAGGCGCCGCTGGGAAATTTTTTTTGGAAATTCTAAGAAATATGATAAGAAAAATTGCAAAAAATTTTAAAATTTTCCTTTTTTTGAAATGCTGAAAAAGACATGAAAAGGCACCAAAAAGTTCAAACTATAAGCTTCAAACCAAGTTAAAAACTCGTTTTTCGTGCGTATTAGGCCATAGCAAGTTAGCAAAAAAAGGCATATGCCTCATAATCCGGGCTCTAGTGATCAGCACCCTCGAAAACCCACCGGATAGTGTTTTTGAGAGAGAGGCAGAGAGAGGGAGAGAGAGAAAAGAGGAGAGAGAGAAACAAATAGGAAAGAGAGAAGAGGAGAGAGAGAGAAATAGAGAGAGAGAGAGAAAAAAAGAGGAAGGAGGAAAGAGAAAAAGAGAAAGGAAAAAATGAGAGAGAGAGAGAGGAAAGAAAAAAATGAGAGAGAGAAAAAATAGGAAAGAGAGAAGAGGAGAGAGAGAGAGAGAAACAGAGAGAGAGAGAGAGAGAAAAAAAAGAGGAAGGAGGAAAGAGAGAAAGAGAAAGGAAAAATGAGAGAAAGAGAAAGAGAAAGAAAAAAATGAGAGAGAGAGAGAGGAATGAGGAGAGAAAGAAAAAAATAGGAAAGAGAGAAGAGGAGAGAGAAACAGAGAGATAGAGAAAGGAAAGAGAGTAAGACATTGATAGAGTGGAATGAGAGAGAGAGAGAATAACTAAAAATTTTTAAAAATTATGTCTCAGTGACGAAATGATCGGCCACCAAAAATACACCCCCTAAGAATTGAACTAGAAATTTCAAAAAATAAACCCTATTGTTTTTTTTGCCTTTCAGTTTTCAGCGATAATTAAATAAACGTATTGTTGACCACTGAGTTTCAAGTGCCTTTTTTTGTCAAGAGATCCAGAAAAAAATTTAAAAAACAAAACAAACAGTTAATAAATAATAAATATATTTATGAATTCGAACGAAAAACAACAAAAGACAATGATGAGAGATGTCTGAGAGAAAATAAATGAGCATCAAATCAAATCAAATTCCAAACGGTGAGATCGATCATTTCTCAATATAATTAATTCACTTCCGCGCAATTTGTTGCTCCTGTCCTGCTTGTAGCATGTAATCTGATTCGTCCCATTTGCTAAAAATTGAATAAGTTGCTAACGACAATTCCTGACTTATTTTTTCCGCCATTGAGCTTGTCACGAATCCCCAATTTTGTCCATTTTCCGGTAAACAAAAATGCAAATCGTCTGTTTTACGCCAAAAATGATCATATCTATTAATTATACGCTATTTAAGAACCATTAAACGTGTTTTTGATTTACCCCTTGAACGAAAGTCTAGCACACGAATTCCCGATTATATTTGAAAGGCTTTCCATGATTTATAAAAAAAACATACGCCAAGTCCTCCAACTTCATAATGGCCTTTTGGTCGGTGCCAATGTAAGAGACAGTGCATGTGTTTTTTACAGGCGAAATCTGCTCGATTTTGGCCGAGTACCAATGTCCGTACAGTTCGTAGAGTGCCTTGCATTGATCACCGATTTTCCACTGAAAAAATAAATTTATAAAAGTAATGAAAAGAAAGTCAGACAGAAGGAAATGAGATACCAACATTCTTCACCTGTTCATTTTGTTGGTTTGACTGTGCGTTGGCATTGACGGAGGAAGTGTTCTGAATCGGACCATTAAAATTTAAAATCAGCAATTTAAGGGAGAAGTACCAATGTTTTCGAAGTCGACCGATCATACACTTTAACAAACACGGTGTCATCCAAAACCTGGCTACCTAAAATAATTAATTAAATATGTAATGTTTTGATAATGGGCAATTAAAATATTTAATGGAATTTTTCGTTTATGCCCCGCCCAAAAAATCATGATCCCGAAAAAGAAAACACACTTTTGCAGCTTCGGTCTTTTTAAATTGTGCCGAGTAACCTAAACCCAACGTATTTTAAGTTAAATTACCTCGCTTCCTTCTGTGGCAGAGCCATACCACAAAAGAAATTGCCAAAATGACGACGACGACGGCGCCGACGACAATCCCAATCAATATCCCTGTTTGGGTTGTTGTTGGTGTTGCCGCCGTCGTTGTCGCCGCCGTCGTTGTCGTTGTTGCCGCCGTCGTTGTTGTTTCCGCCGTCGTTGTTGTCTCTGCCGTCGTTTCTGTGCCGCAATTGGGCTCACAGCCCTTTGCCGCTGCGTTGTTTCCGATGTTAACGTAGTCGGTATAGCGGTCGGCAACCGCCGTTGTTGCAAAAAGTGCCAAAAAAAGCTAAAATTTTAAACATATTATGGATGCAGAGGTGTGTCTCCCCCTTAAAAAAAGGTAGCGAAACTTACAATGCTGCCGAGAATCGGCGCAGGAAGGGAACATACAACAATCAGAATTTCCACACAATTAACCAAAAGCCTTTTTGCTAAAATATAATCTATTAAAATAATAGGCACCACATTTGCTAAGAATATTGCATAAATTTTCCTGGCCATCGGCACCGCGGACCCAATTGGACGATTAGTTTTTTTGGAAAATAGACAAAAGTGATTTTTTTGGCAAAAGAGACGTTCTTTTTCGCCCCATCGCTGAAAATTTAAAAAATACCAATAGCAAAAAAAAAAAGCTCCGGTGCCTCCTCGAAATTTTTTTTTTGATGAAAATCTGCTAAAAATGGCTCAAAATCGTAAAATTTGTTATTTACTCTCCGCCCTGGCTACGGGCCAGTGATTTGTGTATGTTTTGCGTGTAATTTTTTAATTGGTGGGGGTAGATTTTTTTTCTAATTCGGTCAGGTGCCCAGCTAATTGTAAGCCGTTCCATTTCAACCCAAAGACCTCCAAAAAACATGTCCAGCAAATTTCTGGCCAAGTGTTCTATGATTATAAATGAATGTAGTGTGCCAAAAAAAATTATTGCCAAGGAAAATGACAAAAACAAAAAAATGCACTTACGGAGGCTGAACGACACGCGCTTTTCCCGATGCTGCTGCTGTTGTTGTTTGTCCTTGTCATTTCCAATTGGAATTCTGAAAATTTAAAATAATCGTAAAAGAATTTTTGAATCCAAAAAATGGAAAGGGAGTGGTGGTGCATTTGTAGATCATTTTTTGCATTATTAAAACGAACACAAACCATTGAATTAAAAAAAACGAGAATTCGATCGCCGCCCAAAAAAAAAATTATTTTTTACTAAGAGTTTTAAAAAAATCTCGAAAAGTTTAATTGTAAGATTTAAAAATTCCATGAAAATTTTTTTTGGCGTACCTCCAGTACAGTGTGCCGCCCTTTGACAGAATGGCCGAGGAAAGCGTGCAGCAAAACATGCGTTCCACCGGCTCCGGCACGTCCATCAACGGCTCAAAAAATGTGTCGGCCAATTCATGACCACAGGAAGTGTCCATAAATCGGCGACTTGGAATACTGGGGCAACGAAACGGAGACGGTAAGGAGGGGAAAGAAGGGAGAGGGGTACAGTCAGTTTCGTAATCCAAAATTAGAAATTTTTTTTCTGCGAAAATTTTAAACGCAAAAGAAATTTTTGTCACCGATTTTAAATTTTTGAAAAAAACATAATTCATAAAATCTCGAATTGATTTGCTGAAATGTTTTTCTTTTAATTTTGGAAAAAATTACATACTTCTTTTTTTCAGAAAAAAATTTTAATATCACACCAATTTTGAAACAGAATTTCCCAATGCCGGACGGGGTGGACAAATTCACCAAAATTGCCTCAATGAATGCTGAATTGGTGGCACTGGCGGACAACGGCCAACTTTACGCGTGGACATGGGCAAAGGGCAGTGTGCCGTCAAATGTGCCGCATGTTGTCAACGGTCAATTTGCAATCACAGGTTGAGAAAATTAAAAAAAAACTAAATAATTATTTTTATTTCCATTTTTAAGAAAACAACAAAATTGTGGACATTGAAACATGTGCTTTGCGTGCCGTTGTGCTCACACAGTCGGGCCAAGTCAGTTGAAATATAAAAGAAAAAAAATTTAAATAATTTTTGTTTCCAATAGAGACCAATTTATGGCTGTAAAATATAAATGCGTAAAAATTTTCTGCAGTCAGGCTGCTTCGAACCCATGTTCCCCGATGAGAAAAACGGGAATTTAACCTGTGATTGCAAATTGACTGTTGACAACATGCGGCACATTTGACGGCACACTGCCCTTTGCCCATGTCCACGCGTAAAGTTGGCCGTTGTCCGCCAGTGCCACCAATTCAGCATTCATTGAGGCAATTTTGGTGAATTTGTCCACCCCGTCCGGCATTGGGAAATTCTGTTTCAAAATTGGTGTGATATTAAAATTTTATTCTGAAAAAAAGAAGTATGTAATTTTTTCCAAAATTAAAAGAAAAACATTTCAGCAAATCAATTCGAGATTTTATGAATTATGTTTTTTTCAAAAATTTAAAATCGGTGACAAAAATTTCTTTTGCGTTTAAAATTTTCGCAGAAAAAAAATTTCTAATTTTGGATTACGAAACTGACTGTACCCCTCTCACTTCTTTCCCCTCCTTACCGTCTCCGTTTCGTTGCCCCAGTATTCCAAGTCGCCGATTTATGGACACTTCCTGTGGTCATGAAGCCGATTCTCGGCAGCATTGTAAGTTTCGCTACCTTTTTTTAAGGGGGAGACACACCTCTGCATCCATAATATGATTAAAATTTTAGCTTTTTTTTGGCACTTTTTGCAACAACGGCGGTTGCCGACCGCTATACCGACTACGTTAACATCGGAAACAACGCAGCGGCAAAGGGCTGTGAGCCCAATTGCGGCACAGAAACGACGGCAGAGACAACAACAACGGCGGAAACAACAACGACGGCGTCAACAACGACAACGACGGCGGCGACAACGACGGCGGCAACACCAACAACAACCCAAACAGGGATATTGATTGGGATTGTCGTCGGCGCCGTCGTCGTCGTCATTTTGGCAATTTCTTTTGTGGTATGGCTCTGCCACAGAAGGAAGCGAGGTAATTTAACTTAAAATACGTTGGGTTTAGGTTACTCGGCACAATTTAAAAAGACCGAAGCTGCAAAAGTGTGTTTTCTTTTTCGGGATCATGATTTTTTGGGCGGGGCATAAACGAAAAATTCCATTAAATATTTTAATTGCCCATTATCAAAACATTACATATTTAATTAATTATTTTAGGTAGCCAGGTTTTGGATGACACCGTGTTTGTTAAAGTGTATGATCGGTCGACTTCGAAAACATTGGTACTTCTCCCTTAAATTGCTGATTTTAAATTTTAATGGTCCGATTCAGAACACTTCCTCAGCCAATGACAACGCACAGTCAAACCAACAGACTGAACAGGCTAAGAAGGTTGGTAGCTCATTCATACATGAAAAAGGGGGGGGGGGGGGTCAACCAAAATTTTTGCGAAATGGTCTGGAGGGGGGGTCGAGGGGGGGGGCGGAGGGTCAGCGGCCAATTTTGCGCAGGGTGGTACCGGCCATGGAATTGACGACCTTTTTTTTTTGCTTTTCAAAAGCACTTTTTTGCGCCGCGTATTTTTCAAAAACTTTTTTGTTTGGGGGGGGGGAGTGGGGCGGAGCTAGGCGCCGCCGGAAAATTTTTTGAAAATTCAGTGCAATTTATTAACAGATTTTCATTTTTTGTATGAGCTCATTTCCATCTCTCTGATTTTCTTTTCATTACTTTCGTAAATTTTAGCAAATGAAATTTTTTTAAAATTTTTTTTAAGAAATTCCGGGGGTTTAAGAGCTAATAGGGTTCCGTTCCATTTTATTAAAAATACATTTTTATGGGTCTTTGGGTCTAAAAAATAGACTGGATCCAAAATTATCAAAGTATGGTTTGTAGAAAAATCACAACTTTTCGCTAAAAACCGGTCAACATTTTTTCTCTGACTTTCTTTTCATTACTTTCGTAAATTTCTTTTCAGTGGAAAGTCGGTGACCAATGCATGGCACTCTACGAAGTGGACGGAAAGCAGTACCCGGCCAAAATCGAGCAGATTTCGCATGACGGAAACACATGCACTGTCTCTTACATTGGTTACGACCAAAAGGCCATTCTGAAGTTGGAGGACATTTTCGAGTATGTTTTTTTTATATCAGGGAAAGCCTTTCAAATATAATTGAATGTTGGCTGTTTTTGAACTGTAAAGGGTTTTGCTTGTTAACTTTGTATTGTTAACTTTGTTTTTAATTAAATTTTTTGGCATTGGCCAAATTTTGCATTGACTTAAAAACCCCTAACATAGGTGGACAAGGGGGGGGGGTCAATTTTTCGTAAAATTTTCGACCAAAAACGAAAAAGCAAAAAACACATAATTTTTAGCATTTGCACGCGATTCAAAAGAAATTTCCGGCGGCGCCTATCGGCACCGCCGGACCGCCCGCGCCACCCCCTTCCACAAAAATTTTGGAAAAACGCCGCAAAAAATGCAAAATGTGATTTGGTAAGCAAAAAAAAAAAAGTCGAAATTTTTTAAGCGTTTTTTTCAATTTCGTAAAAATTTTGGCCTCTGAGGGGAGGGGTATTTCGTAAAGGCAAATTTTTGACCCTCTTTTTATTTAAGTCAATCCGATGTTGAAGCTGCCGATGACCATGGCTATGGGTGTGAAGCGGAAGGGACAACGAACACTTCCTCCGTCAATGCCAACGCACAGTCAAACCAACAAAATGAACAGGTGAAGAATGTTGGTATCTCATTTCCTTCTGTCTGACTTTCTTTTCATTACTTTTATAAATTTATTTTTTCAGTGGAAAATCGGTGATCAATGCAAGGCACTCTACGAACTGTACGGACATTGGTACTCGGCCAAAATCGAGCAGATTTCGCCTGTAAAAAACACATGCACTGTCTCTTACATTGGCACCGACCAAAAGGCCATTATGAAGTTGGAGGACTTGGCGTATGTTTTTTTTATAAATCATGGAAAGCCTTTCAAATATAATCGGGAATTCGTGTGCTAGACTTTCGTTCAAGGGGTAAATCAAAAACACGTTTAATGGTTCTTAAATAGCGTATAATTAATAGATATGATCATTTTTGGCATAAAACAGACGATTTGCATTTTTGATTACCGGAAAATGGACAAAATTGGGGATTCGTGACAAGCTCAATGGCGGACAAAATAAGTCAGGAATTGTCGTCAGCAACTTATTCAATTTTTAGCAATGGGACGAATCAGATTACATGCTACAAGCAGGACAGGAGCAACAAATTGCGCGGAAGTGAATTAATTATATTGAGAAATGATCGATCTCACCGTTTGGAATTTGATTTGATTTGATGCTCATTTATTTTCTCTCAGACATCTCTCATCATTGTCTTTTGTTGTTTTTCGTTCGAATTCATAAATATATTTATTATTTATTAACTGTTTGTTTTGTTTTTTAAATTTTTTTCTGGATCTCTTGACAAAAAAAGGCACTTGAAACTCAGTGGTCAACAATACGTTTATTTAATTATCGCTGAAAACTGAAAGGCAAAAAAAACAATAGGGTTTATTTTTTGAAATTTCTAGTTCAATTCTTAGGGGGTGTATTTTTGGTGGCCGATCATTTCGTCACTGAGACATAATTTTTAAAAATTTTTAGTTATTCTCTCTCTCTCTCATTCCACTCTATCAATGTCTTACTCTCTTTCCTTTCTCTATCTCTCTGTTTCTCTCTCCTCTTCTCTCTTTCCTATTTTTTTCTTTCTCTCCTCATTCCTCTCTCTCTCTCTCTCTCTCATTTTTTTCTTTCTCTCTCTCTTTCTCTCATTTTTCCTTTCTCTTTCTCTCTTTCCTCTTTTTTTTCTCTCTCTCTCTCTCTGTTTCTCTCTCTCTCTCTCCTCTTCTCTCTTTCCTATTTTTTTCTCTCTCTCCTCTTTCCTCTCTCTCTCTCTCATTTTTTCCTTTCTCTTTTTCTCTTTCCTCCTTCCTCTTTTTTTCTCTCTCTCTCTCTATTTCTCTCTCTCTCCTCTTCTCTCTTTCCTATTTGTTTCTCTCTCTCCTCTTTTTTAATTAAAAATTTATGAGAATATATTTATAGTAAATTGTACAAACAAATATAACAACCAATTTGGTTGTTATAAAAATTAATTTAGGTGCTTAAAACCGCATAATTAATACCTAAAATAAATATTAAATTTCGTTAAAATTATTGATAAAATAAGCGAAGGTCGTCCCCTAAATATTATTATTTAAATTAACAACAATATCAGCAAGCTGAATATAAAATCGCTTTAACTGCGCTGATGATGGAAATATCGAGACAAGACGCGACTAAAAAAATAAAAGATAAAATTTAAGTAAATAATCATTAAAAATACAAAAAAAGGAATATAAAAATTTTAATTTTAATTCTAAAAATTAAGTAGCGACATATATGTATTAATGAGAAACTCAATTTACAATAAAATTTAAAATTGATTTAAAATATTATTTAAAATTTTTCTTCTTCCAAATATCAAAAAAATATATATATACCAAATTCGATAAGCCAAATAAATTTTTTGCTTTTTAAATTATAATATTTATAATAATTCATAAAATTAACAAAAATGTTAAACATTGTAATAGAGTATTTAATGATAAAACCTGATAAAAAAGGGGTCGATATGGTTGGTTCTGACCATTATGATCAGCAATTTCTTAAATAAAAGTATAAAAATATTTAAATTAATATAAATGAAAAAGAAAAATCATTAAAATTTTGACATAATTAAAACAATAAGAAATATTTATTTGTAAATTTAAAAACGTAATTATGACAATAAGAAATATTTGTTTATAAATTTATTAAAAAAATATATTAAGTGATAAGAAAAGCCAACAATTTTACTGGCTTAAATTTAAACTACAAGTTTTGATTTTGTATTAATTAATAAAAATAAACAAAAAAGTATGATTTTATTTCAATTTAAATAAAATTAAATTTTAAAAAAATTTGATATCTTCTATACAAAAGATTACTATACTTCATTATAAAGTGAGTAAAACATTTAAGATTATCGAATTAATTTTATTAATTTTCAAATTATTAAATATCATATTTTTTAAAAGTTTTTATTTTGTAAAAATTAATTATTAAATCCAAATAATATGTTGCAATATAAAAAAAACCAAAAGACCTTCCAATGCTACAAAAATGGTAATTAGAAAAAATCAAATAACCATTAAAGCAATAATGAAGAAATTATAATTTAATAAAAAATATATTTATAAATAAATTACAGACAAAGGGACAACGAATATCAGCCAAAAAGTGGGATTAATAATAAAAATAAATTAAAAATAAATAAAATATTATGCAAACATACTATTAATTAATAAATAAGAAGTTATAATCGATGGTATAAAGACTCGAAAAAATTTTTAAATGAAAGATAAATCAATGAAAATATTTAATATTTATTCAATCAAAATTATGAGCATATCAAAAGCACACAAATATTTAAAATGGAGAATGAATAATATAACTAACATAGGTCATCAATCACACTATGTTTTTAGCAGAATAAAAAATTTAAATCAAATATCTTGAAAATTCTAATAAAGGCAAGTGTAATCCGATTTTCAAATGATGTCTGTAAAGTACATGAGGAATCCAAAGCTTATACTTTTGACAAGACCGAAAAGTATTTTAGAATAAAAAAATAAATTTTAAAAAAACAAATTTTTTTAGGCAGAAAAAAACATTAAAGAAAATAAAGATAATGACATGATCAATGGTGTGTGATCTATAAGGTCGCGTTTTAGTGATTTAGCTAATTTTTTTGCTCAATTGTTTTGAAGAAAGGAGCTCAAAAAACGCATTTCTGCGTTGAAATTTTTCGATTTGGATCTATCTCACTATCGGTCACTAGAAATCACTATTTTGGTGCTTCGTAACAAAAATAGTGAAATCACTATTTTGGCGTTTTCTCACTATTTCAGGCATTTTTTGCAAAATTCCTTATCAAAAATGCAATAAACCCAAAAAATACACCCATAAGAATCGACCTAATTTAGACTTTTTTCACTATTTTGGCATTTTTATTCACTATTTTAGTTAACTATTTCGGGATTTTTCGTCACTAAAAGTCGCGACCCTAGTCATAACAAAGTTCAAAAAATTAAGTTGTTTTTCGAACATTTTAAGATTGAAAAATTATAAACATATTTAAAAACTTGGAGGAACCAAAATATGCAACATTATCATGAAAATTATTATATTTGCAAATACATACTCATTCATATAGAAAATTTACAGAAATAAAGAATAGGTACATTTCAAAGACATAGAGATGAAAAGAAGAAAATAGAAAATAAGGTATAAAGAATAAAATATAAACTGAAACATATATAAAAATATTTAAAAAAATATTTAAATGCGGAGGAGAATTTATGAATCATAAACAAATCTGTAATTTAAAAAAAATATATAAACTTGGAAATACTTATAATACTTATGCAATAAAAGAATAAAAATAATTGAAAATTTGTTACAAAAAGATTCAAATATATATGACAATTTCCGTTATTTTTTCAAAATTTACTAGGCCGAGTCGGCCCGGCGTGCGCCGGGGCCCGTCCGGTCACTACTATATAATTTGACTGAAGGTTTTAGTATATGTCCTCAAATGTCCGGTCCTCAAAAGTCGGGCCCTCAAATGTCGGGTAGCCAAATGGGGGACCCCTTCGCATTGAGGGGGGGGGGTGTAAAAGAGGGGGGGGGGTCGCCAGCGAAGGGGGAGGGTGATTGTTGTAGCGAAGGAGGAAAAAGAATTAAGGTTTTGACTATTTTCTTTAAAATAAATTCATAAGATTTTCCCTGGAGGGCCTATCGGCACCTCCGCGCTCCCTACCCAATTTTGAAAAAGCGCTCCGTTATCAAAAAGATTTTATAAAGCAGAAAAGGTCGTCGCTTGGTTTAAATCGTGAAAATTTAAATTTTTGGTCACAAAGAGTGGAAAAGCACACTTGAATGAAGAGCTAGCCAAAACATTTCTCTAATATTCAGTTAAATTTAGAAAAATTTTTATTTAATTTCAAAAAAGTTAGGGTCAAAATTGTAGAGTCAGAATTTAAAATTTGGTACTTTTGTAAATGTTTATTAGTTTTTTTAAATTACATAAGTAGTAAAATTTCTCTAATTTGATCAAGTTTAACTAAGTTATGATTTATTATTTAGCAAATAAAATAAATAATTAAATTTAAATGTTACGAACTTTGGTACTTTTGTCGCTTCGTCCTAACACCATCTATAGCCCCCTCCCCTCTCTCTCTCTCTCTCTCTCATTTTCTCTCTTCTCTCTTTGCTCCTTCCTTCCCCCTCTCGCTCACTCTCTCAAAATGTTCCCTTTGTTTCTTAATCAATTAAAAAAGACGCAGAGCCATCGTTCCATTTACATTGATTGCCCTAAAACTAAACTGAGTTTTTCACTCAATGAGTAATTCACCCAATGCCCATTTTCATTCATTCGATTTTTTGGAAAAACCAAATGTGTACCAAATATATGAATAATGGTTTTATAATGTTTTTTATTCATTGAAAGAGTGATATATGCATAAAATTTCATAAAATGAATAAAATTGGCTTAATTTAGTTCAGAAGCATAATTAAGCAAAATTAATTTTAAATTGCGAAATTTTGATTTTTGTGGGACATTTTTTAAAAAATTTCCTTGAGAAATCATCAAAATATTTTTCAACCTACTCAGAGAATGGGGGATAATTAGATATTGGGGGAGTAATGGAGACTGGGTGATTATTTTTCGACAAATTTTTAAGCAAAAGGTTAGGTAAAATGTAATTAGGTATTTGAATTTTCTCATATGTTATTGGCGTTGTGCTTTAAAAAAATATTTGCTCGTATCTTTGCATTAAATAAAATTATTGATTTATGTATATATCTAAATATAATACACATTAATGTTACATGATGTATTTCAGCACGTTTGATACCTATCAAACAAAAAACCTCTATTAAAACGGCCCCAATCAGAAAAATTAGCCTTTTGACCCCCCTAAAGATCGAAAAATTTTCCGAAAAAAATGATTTTTAGAAAAATTTTATTTACATTTCAAATTTTTTTAAAAAATGGCAAATTATGTCAAAGATAAGCAAAAAAAAAAAAACGAAATTTTCGCTCTTCAGGTTGATTTTTCGCCAAAATGAGTAAATCTTAGCTGTATCGTTTTTTTCTCTAAAGTGATTTCTAATGCCATATTTAGCCATTTTTGAAAGTTTTACTTTACATTTAGCGAATTTGAAGAAATTTTGGGAAATTTTACCCTCAATTTGGAAAAAAAATTTATGTCCATATTTTGAGATTTTTGCCATTTTATATCAATATTTTGCGATTTTTGGTCCATATTTATGGCCATATTTTGCGATTTTATATCCATATTTTTGGCATCCCTATTTTTTAGTATTTTTTGTTGTTTTGTTTTTTGGAAAAAATTGGTATATTTTAAAATTCTAATTATCCCTCATGGGGGATAATTAGAGACTGGGGGATTATTTTTCAACCTCCTCAGATAATGGGGGATAATTGGGGAATGGGGGATTAATGGATATGGGGGATAAAAAGAGAATATACGGTAATCATATACAATGATCAAAAAGAAAATTTCATTCTGTCAAGGTCCTTGAAGAAAATTCTGACCATTTTTTTACAAAAGCATATAAAACTAAAATTTAAAAAAATAAACTTATTTTGTTTATTTTTATAATATATTTTTTATTATAAAAATTAAACATTAATTAAGCAATGGGACATTTTTTGTTCAACAAATTTTAAAGGACAGAAACTGAATTGAAATGGGCTGAACCTGGCGGGATGATGTATGAGAACAATGGATAACTGAATAAATTTATTGTTTACTAATAGTAATTGATAATAAAAAAACAAAAGATTTGTAAAAGAAAATCCATGGAATATTAAAAATATATGCGCTAAGAAAATAAAATATTTTATTTTCTCTGAAATATTTATCGTCATTAGAAATTAATTAAAATACTCTAATTAAACAGTAAATAAGAGAAAAATAATTTCTATCTATGCAGAAAATTTATGTATCTAAAAATATAATAGAAGAAATATAGAATATGTGACTAGAAAAAATAACAACTTTTGCCTAATATTTAAATTAAACTAAACCTAAAATAATACCAATCAAAAAGAATATGTCTATTAGACAAATTGAGAAAAATTATATATTAGTGCAATCATTTAATTCTCAAATGTAATGGGAACCTAATAAAATTATTTAAAATGTCATCTTTACCATGAAATATTGCATGAATACGAAATTTTAAAATAAAATTACTAAAATAAGCTAATGTATTAAAATTGAAAAACCGAACACATCAACGAATACATTATTGTCGAACCAGACCAGTCGCGAGTCGAATTGAAAATCTATAAATTACTGATAATTTATAAATATCAGCGGGTAAAGAAGACTCAAAGTATCTTGAACAAATACACAAATATTGAAATTTAAAAAAATTATATCTTATATTTAATTCTGTAAACAATATAAAATATAATAATTTAACTCCAATTTACTACGGTTACAATTTAATTATAAAGAAATGTCAATCATAAAAAATATATAAATCGAAATTTACGGGACATTTTAATCTCAACAAATTATAATGAGCTGAAACTGAGTCCAGAAAGATTTGTAAAAGAAACCATGGAATATGAAGAAAGAAAAATAATAATAAAAGCTAACAAATGAAAATAAAGTTTTAATTTCTCTGAAATTTTTTTCTGTCATTAGAAATTAATAAAAAATACTCGTTTAAACAGTAAATAAGAGAAAAATAATTATATATTTAAGAAAATAATCGATTAAATAAAGAATGTTATCAAAAAAATAGCAACCTATGCCTAAATATTTAAATAAAACAAAATTTAAAGAAGAGATTTATGTTGAAATTATATGAGTTTAATAAATAAATTCATTAATTGGAAATATTTTTCTTAAAATATGAAAATGAGTTAAAAAGAAGATGTTCCTAGCGCTTTAATGATTAAGAAATTAAAATTGCAAATGCAAAAAAATGATAAATTAATTTTAAAAATAGAATTTCAAATTATTCTAAATCACTTCCCATCAAAACATCTTCTAAAAATAAAAAAATTTGTAAAAACTAAATATATAAATGCTAAAATACAAACATAAAAATGATGAAGAATTATTAAAAAGGAAAATTCTTAATCTTTAGGCGAATAAAAGATTGAATTTAAAAAATATTTGAATAATATTCGCAATGCGTGATGAACTCCAGCCGTAAAAGGGGGAGTTTTGTACAATTTTACTAAAATATCAGTTATTGGAATTATGTTTATTTTTAAATCCAATAACAAATGGATGCACATTTATAAACACAATATGTATCTAAATTAAAATAAAATCATTAAATGAGGAACTTTATGGTGACGTGAAGCTCATCAAGATTAATTAGAATTGGATCAAATTGTGATGAAATATCAATAATATTTAAAATAATGTTTTTGAGTCCTTTCAATTTTCGTATAACACACTTATCTACTAGTTTAAAAAATTAGCTTCTAAAACTCAAAAATTGATTTAATAAAATCTTTACGGAAACATTTCTCAAGTTTTTTTGGAATTATTCTAAATGTTATTTCAAAAAACATAAAATTAAAAAAGAAAAACAATTTTTTTGTTTTAAAACCAAGTTAATTTTGTAAGTACTTACTTATATAAAATTATTATATTTTAAACATCTCTTCAAATAACCTTTTTAACTTAGAGATTTTAGGCAAAAAGCCTTTCTAATTATATATAACTCGACTGCAATGATTATATGCCATAAAAATGACCTAACAATTAAAGTTTTTAACAATTTAAATTGACTAAAAATAAGCATATTTATAAATTTAGAGGAACTGAAATATGCAAATTATCTGAAAATTATTATATTTGCAAATAAACACTCATTCATATAGAAAATTTACGGAAATAAAGAATGTGTACATAAAGATGAAGAGTAAAAAATAGAAAATAATTATAATGTATAAAGTAGAAAATATAAACTGAAACATATAAAAAAAATTTTAAAAATAAATTAAATACGAAGGACAATTTATGAATCATAAACAAAAATATATATATAAACTTCGAATTAGTTATGCAATGAAAAGAATAAAACTAATTGAAAATTTGTTACAAAAAGATTCAAATGTATATGACAATTTAATGATTACCCAGCAAAGTAAGATCACAAAAATAAATATTTTATAATTTAGAGGGACAGATGATGAAAAACACCTGGGTATTGTCTTAAGGACACCAAGAGTAAAAATAGAATAAAAAACATAAAATTAAAATTTTAAAAACTTAATACATAAAATTTATAAAAAGTTATGTGAAAAATATATTATAAAAGTTGTAAATCTTTTAAATTAATAATATTAAAATATTAGAAAACTATTAGCAACATTAATACAAAAAATTTGTTGATAATATTCTGTTCAAAAAGGTAATTTTAAAATTGGAAATTGAATATTTTTTCTACACAGTTAAAAATGATATTTTAATTAATTTTAATGAATGTGCTTTCAAGTGAATATATTTTTTAGATAAATAAACATGTATGCAAATATGTAAAAATCAATTAAATTGGCTATGACGATAAATGAAATTTTAAAAAAAATGCAAACACTTTAAACAATTACGCAATTATTGATACTTATTGATTTTATTATATTGAGCGTTTAATAGCACTTAATATGGATTTACAACTAAAATGATCGCAAAAAATACCGAACAAACCATGAGATAAAAAATGAAGAATTAATGAAATTTGATTTTCATGTAAATTAGTTTTTAATTTTAACAAATTTTAAATATTCAAAAAACAAAAATTAAACTATTCAAAATATTTAACTCCAATTTACTACGGTTACAATTTAATTATAAAGAAATGTCAATCATAAAAAAATATATAAATCGAAATTTATGGGACATTTTAATCTCAACAAATTATAATGAGCTGAAACTGAGTCCAGCTGGGCTGAAAGTGATTGGAAGACCTATAAAAACAATGGATGCCTGAATAAATGTATTATTTACTAATAATGAATTTGCTAAAAAACTCCTTGGAATATTAAAAAAAGCATAAAAGCTAAGAAATTAAAATAAAACATATTTTATTTGGTCTGAAATATTTTTTATAAATATATAAAAAGTATAAATTTTATGAAGTTATAATGTGAAACGATGAAACTAATATATTACAGGAGCCTAAAATCACATGTTGAAATTATGAATTTAATAAATAAATTAATTAATTGAAAAGTATTTTTCATTAAAACAAGAAAATCTTCATTTTCTGATATTAAAAATTTTAGATTGCTTAATAATCTCTCTTTTGCCCGAATGTAAAAAAGGTGGAGAAGTGGCAGAAATGTTGATTGAGTTTGATTAACATGAAGCCACACAGCCATCATATTTAAAATAAAAACCAAAGACAGAAAAATATTTCACTTGAAGAGGCATTGGATAAAGATTAAGAGGTCAAAAAATTGATAATGAGGTAATTTTACGGGAGGATGAAGTTAACAAATTAAATGTATTAGAATATAATAAACTTTTAAATTTGAAAAAGAATGTTATTTATAATATCAATAAAATAAAAAAATATAATGATTTCTTATTATTATGTTAATAAAAATAGCGAAAATTAAAAAATAAATGAACAATTAGTTCATTTTCAATAACGAAAATATGAATAAATTGAAGAACGATTTTTGATATAGGTGCAAAATATTACACGAATGATCGATCATTTGTGGTGTAGAATAAAACTTACAAAAAAAGAAGCTGAATAAATTTTTAAAATAATGTAATAAAAAGTATTTAATTTTTTTTAATACTCCCCTTGGCATGGCACAACTTTCAGCAAGCGGCTTCAAGATCCCTACACTTCAGCGCCAGGCGCTATGCGCCTTTCTAGAAAAGTATGCAAAAACAGGTTAGCATATCTCGGCGCAAAGCGCCCGGCGAAAGACCCCATTTTTTTTCTGCAAGTTATCCTTGAAAGCTTCAAACAAAATATCAAAAGCACATGGAAAAAAGTTAAAAAAGACGATTAAATTGAAAAAAATAATTAAAATTTTAAATAACAAATAAAACATAAAATGCATTATCATAGAATCAATTTCAAATGAAATAATAATAAATTTACCATTGAAAATTTGGGACCAACAAAACCATCACCATCTATACAAGAGAATTATTAAATTTTTATTGTTGCTTAATCGCAACTTATAAATTAGAATTATATTCAATTAAAACTTGCAAAGAATTTTTTTACGAAATTTATCTTATTAACAATGAAAATAAATAAATCATTTTAATTTTTTGCCTCGAATATTAGAAACAGTGAAAAATTAAGAATTAAAACAATTAAAAACTAAATCAGTCAAATACACTAATATAAACTTAAATAGTGCGACGCCGAAAGACCCTGAAAAAAGAACAACACTGCAGGAAAATTTTAAAACTATATTTACAAATAAAACAAAAGGAAAAAAAATAAAAAATATACTAATATAACACGAATAAATAAAATCAAAAGTAAATAAATTTTTTAAAAAAAAATTAATTTAAACCTTGAAAAATGTTTTAGTGACCCATACAAAATTTTAGTCGTAATACTAAACTCATTATTGGAAATTATTGGGGAGAAAATCAAGATTGATTCAAGTTTAGATAAATTATTTTAGTTTTCTTAATTTTAAATCAAAAATAATAATTTTAAATTATATAACTCTCCAACTTATATCGAATTTAAAAATAAACTGAAACATTATAATTTTTTAAGAATTATTTTCGAATCATAATAGATGAATTTTTTAAATTGTCCGCAAATGTCCGTGCGCAAGTGTCAGTCCGCAAATTATGAATTTTTAAGTATTTTAATTTTTCAAAATACTTTTTCAGGACCAAGTCGGAATAATTTAATTAACATAAAATAATAAGAAATTCTAAAAATTCTTTCTACACACACAAAAATTAATAAATTGAGTCTTATTTAGAATTAAACACTTAAGCTGCAAGTTATCCTTGAAAGCTTCAAAGAAAATAGCAAAAAACTCATAGATTAAAAAGTTAAAAAAATAATTTAACTTGAAAAAACCATTAAAATTTAAATAGCGAATAAAACAATAAATACATATTATAAGTAGGGTCGCAACTTTTAGTGACGAAAAATCCCAAAATAGTTAACTAAAATAGTGAAGAAAAAGTGCCAAAAAAGTGCCAAAAAAGTGACAAAATAGTGAAAAAGTCCCTAGTGACCAAATAGTGGCAAAAAGTCCGAAATATTGACAAATAGTGACCTAATTTTCAGCCAAAAATTAAGCAAAAATAATTTTTATTCACTGGTTGCAGTTGCAAATGAGCTACATTTCCTTTATAAATTCTCTTAGCAAATATTGACATTTTTTAAATCAAAAATTTTGTCAAGTAATTTGGGGAAGAATTTTTGAAAAAATTTTCCAATTCTTAGTGGTGTATTTTTAAAAAAATTTTTGGTCGATTCTTAGAGTTAGTTAAATGTTAAAACACTATTTTAGTGACGAAGCGTGAAAATAGTGATTTCTAGTGATTGATAGTGAGATCCAAATCGAAAAATTTCAACGCAGAAATGCGTTTTTTGAGCTCCTTTCTTCAAAACAATAGAGCAAGAAAAATAGTTAAATCACTAAAAGTTGCATCCCTAATAATCAATAATTTTGCCATCAATTTGGAAAAATTTATATGCATATTTTTCATTTATATAATTATTCTATTGATTGAGGAAAATAACAAATTTACCTGGATGGAAATAATTCAGATTTACAAAACTATCTAATTTTTCAAAAAACAAACTTTTATTTTTTTTTTAATAACATTAAAAATGAATAGAACGGAACATTTAATATTAATATGCCCAAAAAATAAACAATAAAAATTATTTTTTATATATTTTTTAAAATAATAAATTTCAAGAGTGGGTACTCTCGGAAGACACCAAAAGTAAAATAGGAATAAAGTACAAATTAAATTTTTAATAATTATGAATGCAGAAAATTTATAAAAATCTAAATTACTATATAAAATAGCAAATGAAAATTAAAAAACAATTTCATTCCAGAATTTCAATTAAGAAATGACTATGAATTAATATGAGATCGAATCGGTAGTGGGTGATCGAGATATCAAAAATGAATAACTAGTATTTATTTTAGTATTCCGTATTAAATTTAATTTTCTTTTAATATTTAAAAACATGAAAAAACAAAAAATTTATTATTTAATTTTTTGTAAATGCTATCTTTACGATATTATGAAGCATAATTTATGAACGATGAGAGCAACATTAATTTTAAAATCAGCATTAATTAAATAAAAAAAATTATCGTTATTAAAAAATTATTAATATGAGGCTAGAGAAAAAAACAAAAAATGTTAAAAAATTATGTAAATATTAAATATAAGTAAAAATGCAATTTATAGGAGCGCTTGCATTTTTCAAGTTAAAAAAATCGGGTACTGAAGTGTCCATTGGCAATCGCGCCCATAATTTGCATTTTTCGCATAATTGTGCACGTTCTCAATTGATTCCGATCATTTTTAAATGGTTTTGAGTTTGGGAGCTATGAGACATATTTACCCAATTTTTAAGAAAAATGGGGGTTTTGGTGGAAAATTTTTGAAAATTTGTTGGGATTTGTTAACTGATTTTGCCCAAAATAGCTTTATTTCGAGCGAATTTTTTAAAGAAATTTAATGAGTTTTAATTTAAATGGGGTCATCCTTGAAACTTTGTTTTTTGTTTGCACTTTTCGAATAATATTGGTAGTTGGCTTTGTTCAAAAAAGTTTCGAGCATAGGGGAGGAGGCCGGCGGTGCCGATAGGCGCCGCCGGGGAAATTTTAGAAAATTTTGCTCTGTTTCTTAGCAAACTTTGCCCAAAAAATGACCAAATTCTCTATAAACAATATTAAATTTTCAATTTTATCCAGTGTAAATTTTTCACGGAATAACCGTGAATTGGTACCGTGAATCGTGACCGTGACCGTGAGTGAAAAAACCCGTGAAATTCACGGTAACCGTGGCCGTGAATCACGGCACACCTCTAGGGGCGGGGCTACTTTCGGAGCAGGAAAATTATTTAGGAGGAGGGTTCATGTTCAGTATTTATTTATTTTTTGCAAAATAAATTCTGAATATTTTTCCAGAAAGTGCTCGGAAACGCACCAAATTTTATTTACATGTTAAATAAGGCACTCTGATGCTTTTATGTACTATCAGAAAAGGAGATGAATAAAAATTTTAAAAATGTTTAATTGAATAAAATTTTATGGCAATGATATAAGAAATAATTATTCTTTCAAAATATTTTTTATAATATCTTAATTCTGTATATTTTTCGGCTCAAGAGCGCATTTTTCTGCAATATGCACCAGTAAATGCATTAATATTTGTCCATGTTTTTCTTAGGTGCAGCGTGTCAACATTAAGACTATTTAAAAAATGAGTTTCTTATATAACTTAAAATCATTTAAATTATGAAAAATTGCATCAGCAAAGAACTTACTTATTTTATATATTAAAATTAAATTGAAAATTTTATCGTAATTAACCAACACATTAAAAAACAGTGACGAAATGATAGAGAGCCTAAAAAATTTCTAAAAATATCAAATTGATATTTCATAATTTTGTTATGTTTAATAACTTATTTAAAAATCCGTCTAATAAAATTTCAACATATATCCAAACTTAAAATTTAAACTAATTCCTTCAAAAAACATAATAAACAAAATGCTAAATAAAAGGATACAGAAAAAGATATTTCAAGATAAGAAAATTCATTTTTAAGACGAATAAAATTAAATTTTTAATATATAAATATTGCAAGCGACTTTAGGCCGCTTACCGATAAATGTATTTGTATTTTGCTTATTTTATAATTCAATTGATCAAAGTAAATGCTGTATTTGTTAATATTTTAAACCCAAAAAAAAATTTATTAACATTTCTAAACACAAATATGTATCTTTAAACTCATAAAAATATTCAGTTTGTGTAAAAATATATAAAAAAATTGACTATATTTTATAAACAAAATATTAAGATTATACTAATATAATGAGTCAGGACAATAATAATATGGCATTTAAATAAAATACAACTTTAAGAATCTTAAAACTAAAAAAATTGTTATAACAATTTTATTGCTACTTAAAAAAATTCAATGTTTATAACATAAGTAGGGCCCGGATTTTTATGTGCTAAAAATCCTGAAATATGTAATAAAATATGTGCTAAAAAATGCTGAAATATGTGCTAAAAACCCCCAAAAATGCCAAAATATGTGCTAAAATATGTGTTAAAAATTGAAAAAATAAGTGTGTTTTTGCATAAAAATTCCCAAAAATCTCATTCTTTATCATTTTTAGCCCATACAACGCAAATCAAATACATTTCGAAGTGTTTGGGGTAAAATTGTCTTTTTTTGATAAATCATTTCTATAAATTGAAAGTTCCAGCAGAGAACTTCGAAATCCAATGACGAATTAATGAATTCGAGATTTCATTAGTTTCTACAATCGAAGAAAAAATTTTTTAATTTGAAAATTATGTTAATAATTAGGAAAAAAGTCGATTTTTAGGGGTGTATTTTTCAATTTTCTTGTATTTTTATTGCAAATTTTTCTCAAAAATGCCAAAATATGTGCAAATATGTGCCAAACCCCAAAATATGTGCTAACATATTTTATGTGCCAAAACGCCAAAATATGTGTTTTTATGTTTTTATAAGTCGCTCTAAATCAAAAATTGTTCGGAGATAATGCTATTTTTGGGCTTCTCTCGCCATAACTAAGCCGCAAAAAAAATATGTAAAAACATAAAAATCCGGGCCCTAAACATAAGGAACAAAAAATATTAACAATAAATACATTTCACATAATATATAATAAATGCAATAATAATAAGAAAAATAACAAATATAGATCTATAATAATACTCAATCTAAATTTGAGAATTTTTGACACTTTAGGGGGGAATCCGTGGGACTATCCAGGCGCTATTGAGTCAGGAGTCCTGGATTGAAGTGAGTTATTAATTTTCAAATATTAGCCTAAAAATCTATTAAAAATAAATTTAAGAGAATTAAAAACTAATTAATCGCAAAAATATAATAAAACTAAAAAATATAAAAAAGAATATTATATACATAATAAAAAGAGCAAAAAACTTATTAAAATTTTTTCATTCAATCAACATTAAGCCGCCAAAATGTTAGGACCTTTTCTCATTTGAGACATATTCCTTCAGCTATTCCTACAATTGACCATTCCACCAATTATTTGGGCTTTCTGGACTTGGAAACATTATTAATGAAAATTAATAATATATTAAAAATAAAGAAAAACAAAACAAAAATTTAAAAAAAACGTGAGCAAATTGCGTTCTTTAATTTCAGAAATATTTTTTGAATATTTTGAAAAAATTGATACTAGAAATAATAAGATAATGTAACAATTTTAACGAAAAAATGCAAATTAATTATTCATATTACGTTTATTAACAATAAGAAAAAATAAAATACTGAAAACGCTATAAATGAAAAATTATTTATTCAGCAGTTAATTAAAAATATTTTACTAGAAAAAGTTATATTGACACTGTGGAAGCATTTTTTCATTTACTCGAAAATGATTGCGCAGTTTCTTTATTTAATATTTTTTATATTTAAAATTTTTTTCGCTTTTAAAGAAAACATAATTATGAAGAATAAATAGAAACAAAAGCATATTAAAATCAAATATTTTATCATTAAAAATAGTGAGAAAATAAAGCTTTACAAATAATATACACTGATACAGAAAGTGTCTTTAGTACTTGAATTAAAAACATATAAATAAGTTTAAAATTAAAAATTATGAGATGAATTAAGTGATAAAATAAAAATAAAATACACAAGCAATAACTGTAAAATTATAATTTTATTATAATTTATGGGCAAAAAAATAAAATAAATAATAAACTCTATCGGAAAAAATTAAATCAAAATACAATCCTAAATTGTACTAAAATTTGCCACTAGCGAAATGAAAAATTTATGAACGATTAGTCACTTTTATAAAATTAAATCTAAAATTGAAAAAATTTCAAAAAAGATAAATATAAATAAATATTATTTGAGAATATTTTTCCGGCGAAAAATCAATTGAGTAATTAGAAAAATTTTCATTTTGAGTTTTTGCAATCAAAAATTGAAAAATGGTCATCTAATGTCGAGAATAGTTGGAAATAGAATGCATAATTCAAAAAATTGGAAAACAATTTTGACAAAAAAAATGCAAATTAAATATTAGTAACATTGTTTATTATTAACAAAAAAATAAAATACGGAAAGCGCCGAAAAATAAAAACATTCATTTAATTAGATTTAAAAATAATTTATCATCAAACCATCAACATTTTCATTTATTTCAACTTAAAGACTACAATTCACAATTGAACGCCGAGGTCGGCGTTCGTGCGCAGCCGGAGAGTGTTATGCCCAAAATCAAAGAACAACAGTTGGCCCCGTTTACGCCACTCATCGTCCCTCCTCTTTTTGTCTTTTTGTTTATGCTCATTAACCCTCTCTTTCGCCATCCCCGCCCACTAAAAATGTTGCCTTCGATCAGATATAAAGGGAATTTGGGGCCAATTTGATCAGTTGCTGCTTTTACACTTTCGACGAATAAAAGTGTTGTTAACAAATCGTCTCTTTTTTCTCGACAAAAACAAAAGGGGGGGACTCCCAATCTTAAGCGGGGTGCGCCTCCCGCGCCGTGAATATCCGGCGGCGGGAGGCCCAACACCCAAATTTGTTACGCTTCATATACGGAAAGCGCCGAAAAATAAAAACATTCATTTAATTAGATTTAAAAATAATTTATCATCAAACCGTCTAGAACTGCTGAAGAAAAAGTGAAGTTTGACCACTTCTGATTACATGAGTTATTAATGAAAGCTTCTCAAATATAAAATAAAATATTTATTTGAAAAATATAAATAAATGACAATTTATTTATTCAGCAGCTAATTAGAAAATGTTTTAATAGAAAAAGTTATATTAAAACACCAATATTATAATGAAAAATATTGACAAATTAAAAAATTTATTTAAAATATTTCAAGTCATGAAGTTTTCCTATTGCTAGCTTCCTTCATCGAGAATTTATCAGGATCATCGTTATGCCATTAATTATTAACATAAATTTTTACAGCTTTATTGTACTTAAATTAATCTAACCTGAATACTATTTAAACTCAAATTATTCTTCTTCAAAATATGAAAAAAATATATATGCACCAAATTATTATTATAGATGTTAATAAACTTCTAGAACCAAATAAATTTTAATTATTGTAAAAAATAAATATAGAGAATTAAAATTTTTGTAAGTATTAAAAAATATATTTGATAAAAATGTACCGATACAAAATTATTTCAATACATATTTCTTAAAATTAATAAAGAGTTCACTGTGATTAAACTGTAATTAAATATTCATTGAACTACCTGTTGAAATCTCATCTAAATAAATGTGATGATAAAACCTATATTCAATTTGTATTTACAATTAATATATGTTAAAAATATTCATTTCAAGGTAAAATATCCTGAAAAAATAAATTGACTTCCCATTCCAAATAAATTTATTAAAAGTATAAGAAAAATTAAAACCAATCCACGAAAATAATAACCGAATGGTGAAGATCAATCAATGAAAAAATATTTAATATTTTTTCAATCAAATTACGACATACCAAAAGGCACACAAATTAATTAAAATAGAGAATGAATATACCGCTCACAACTTTTTAGCAGAATATTTAACAGCCGCATTAATTTTTAAATACGATAAAAAATTTAAGATCAAATTTTCTTGAAAATTCTAATAAAAAGGTGTTAGGTTCGGTACTCTATTGTCCGCCCATATTATTTTCATTCCTTTATTTCTCTCCCCTTATTCTCTCCTCTATCTCTCTTCCCTCCTGTCCCCATAAATACCCCGCGTCCTCTGACCTCCCCGTCATTCAGTTGTCAACCATTTATTTTGCTTATATTGTTCAATCAATATTCGCCCTTTGTCCTCCGTCCCTCTTCTCTTCATTATTTATTTGTGTCTTCCCAACTTGAATAAATCCTTTATTTATTCACTTCGCCGGTTTGGGATTTGACGGCACAACAAAAGGCAAATCGGCTGAAGTTGGCAAAAACACATACGAGCCTGCAATTATCTATATTTGGGTAATCCGAAAATTACATATATAAATTTAATCCTATAATTATTTGATTTAAAAATAAAAAGCGACAAAGAACCTATCAATTTTTTATATGCAGAATTTAAATTGTTTTTTTATTAGATTAAAAATGCTTCTTCCAAACCCCGACAATGATAATGAGACCTGCACACAATGTGCGCGTGTTTGTGAAAATGTACGAGCTATGAAACAAGAAGATAAATTCAAGTTAAAAATGCCTAAACAAAAATGAAAGCATAAATACCTAACTTAAAATTGTCAAGGGTTTTAAAACAAAATTAAAAGAATTTTGAATTTTGAATTTTAAAGCATATATTTAAATAAAAAATAAATCATTAAAAGTCAATTTTTTAAATGTACTAATCCGTATGCAGATGCTTATGACTTGTAAAAATTTGTATTTAAAATATTTTATGAACAATCTATAGAAATTTGGATATAATCAGAAATTTTTTTTTCTTGGTCAGAACGATGCAATCACTAAAAGCAATATGGCAATAATTGAAAATAACCGAATAAATACGAAAGTTCTTATAATAAATTACTATGAAAAGGTAATATATTAAAAAATAAGAAAATATAATCGATGGTATAAAGAACTCAAAAAAAACATTTTTAAATGAAAGATAAATCAACGAATATTTAAAATTATTTAATATTTATTCAATCAAAATTACGACATACAATTAGCAGAATTAAAATAAATTAAAATAATTTTTACATTTACTCTCGAAAAAATTGTTGTAAAACCAAACTATTGAAATCTAACAACACTAAAAATTACATCTAATAATAAACATTATTAAATTTGTGATGCTTTTTGATATAAAAAATAAATTGTTATATAATAAATAAAGGAAAATATAATAACATAAATATTTTTTCAAAATAAAATAGAGTGACCACTTCTGCTGGCCTCTAAAAAAAGAAAGTCTAACAAAAATAACGGGACTATTACGTGTCAAAATTAATTTTATTGCATATGAAATAATAATAATTACCAATTTTCCACAGTTAAAATTACTTAAACAAAATAAAGAAGACATTATAGTGAGACAACAAAATTTAACAATTTATACAAGAGAATTATTAAATCAAACCGTTACGTTTACGAATTATTTGCCGAAAAACTTGTACGAAAAGGCACCGTGTATCGATTGTGGGTTGGCAAAGATTTGGTAGTTAATTAAATTAAATTAATTTGTAAGCATTATTTAAAAAAATACATAAACTAATTGAACAATTCAATGATAAAAACAATAATTGACTAGAATTCTTTAAAAATGCGATGATTTAATATTAAAGTAAAAATTTAAAATTATCTAAATTTGGTAATTGTTGAAATAATTGCAAATATGAAACAGATTTTAATTGGAAAACTTATTATTTCAGTTAAAAAAAGCATTATTTAAAAAATAAATGAAAATAATTGAGCTAATCATTTAATATAACAGAGACTACGAAAACAAAAAAATAATTGAATACAAGGAAAATTGAGAAAATAATTATGGGAATAAAATATTGAATTTAATTATATAATTCATTTTGAAAACGAGTATTTAAAAATATTTAATATTTATTCAATCAAAATTACGACATACCAAAAGCATACAAATTAATTAAAATGGAGAATGAATATAACATAAGCCACTCACTATCGTTTTAGCAGAATATTGAAAAAATGAAAAATTTATTTAAAATATTTATATTAATTAATTAATAAATTAAATTGATTAGAAGTTTATATGCCTATACAATAACAAACTCACATCATAGAACTAAACAACAAATAAACATTTTATTGGTGGTGTAAATTTATTATTAGCACTAATTATCATACTAAGAATAACTAAACTACAAAAAAAAACAATTTATCAACATTTAAAAAAATTATTTGAAGTGTTTCACAAATTTAATTTGATGAAAATTGAGAAAAGTTTGACTATGGACGTGCTAAAAACAGTTTTACTTGGCGAGAAAAATTAACCTTGCAGTTGACTAAGAAAAGGAAAAATTTATTTAAAATATTTATATTAATTAGATTAATAAATTAAATTGATAAGAAGTTTATATGCCTATACAATAACAATCTAACATCATAGAACTAAACAACAAATAAACATTTTTTGAGTGGCGAGAAAAATAACCCTTGCATTTGACTGAGAAATGAAAATTTGTAAAAAAAATATGCTTAAAGAAAGCGATGAATGAACTCGGATATTACCCGAATGAAGTATGAGATGATTATGAGCCATTATAAATTTAAATTGTGCATATCTGAAGAACGGACGGAACTTCAATATAAAATCACAGTAATTTAAAATTATAGAGAAAAATTAACTATAAAAATTTAAAAAATATATTAAAATTACAATGATAATAGAGTAATAAAAAATAAATATAGACCATAATTAGATTTCTGAAAAATTTTATCCAATTTAAATCATGACATCATTTTATAATTCATTTAAATTGGTTGTAAATTATAAAAAATTTTAAAATCAATTAAAAAACAAAAATTTAGAATACACAGAATGGATGTAAAAATAAATATTTTCTGAGAAAAAATAAAGCGGAACAAAAATTAATTAGAAATTTCAACTTTAAACAACAAATGTATCAAAAATATTATAAAAAGGCAAAATATTTCTCAAATAGTTAAAAATTTAATTCATTCAAATGTGATTACAAAATTAAAAACAATACATTTTAATCAAATGCCACATCAATTAGAACAAAAGCTTTGGAATCAAAGTCATGCGCTTGGAAGAAAATGGTTGGTCAAGAAATATTACTAAGAAAATTTTAAAAAACATAAAAGCAAAAAAAACTAAAAATATAAATAAGTAATATTATTGTTGTATTAATGATAAATTTATCTATATCATATATTAAAGCAAAAAATTATTTAATCATTTATTATTTAAAAAAAAGACTTAAATTTTAAATTCAATTTAAAATTTTTATCTTATATGTATGTTAGGCTGGTATCGAAAACTAAAAAAGTCATAAATGCTCGTCAAAAAGACACAAAAAATCTCGTTTAATCATCTCATACTTCATTCGGGTAATATCCGAGTTCATTCATCGCTTTCTTTAAGCATATTTTTTTTACAAATTTTCATTTCTCAGTCAAATGCAAGGGTTATTTTTCTCGCCACTCAAAAAATGTTTATTTGTTGTTTAGTTCTATGATGTTAGATTGTTATTGTATAGGCATATAAACTTCTTATCAATTTAATTTATTAATCTAATTAATATAAATATTTTAAATAAATTTTTCCTTTTCTTAGTCAACTGCAAGGTTAATTTTTCTCGCCAAGTAAAACTGTTTTTAGCATGTCCATACTCAAACTTTTCAAAATTTTCATCAAATTAAATTTGTGAAACACTTCAAATAATTTTTTTAAATGTTGATAAATTGTTTTTTTTGTAGTTTAGTTATTCTTAGTATGATAATTAGTGCTAATAATAAATTTACACCACCAATAAAATGTTTATTTGTTGTTTAGTTTAGTTTTCTATTGTAATTGGCAGATATATAATTCAGTCCATTTTTTATAGGTTTTTTGCTCTATAAAAAATTATGGTTTTTCTTTTGGAAATGGTTCAGAAATTAGAAAAGATCAATTTAATTTGTTATTCCAATTAACATAAATATTTTTAATAAATTTTAATTTTTCTTTTCTTTTTTTCTAGTTAATTTTTCTTGTTTTTGTCATATTACTCAGATTACACAGCTTAGGGCCACAGCTCCCGGATGCATGGGAACTGGTTTCCTATCAGCCGCCACCACATTGGAACCAAGTTGCACATGTGGAACAACAACAGCAACCGCAGCAGAGTGATTGCATCGTTCTGACCAAGAAAAAAAAATAATTTCTGATTAAATTTCTATAGATTGTTCATAAAATATTTTAAATACAAATTTTTACAAGTCATAAGCATCTGCATACGGATTAGTACATTTAAAAAATTGACTTTTAATGATTTATTTTTTATTTAAATATATGCTTTAAAATTCAAAATTCTTTTAATTTTGTTTTAAAACCCTTGACAATTTTAAGTTAGGTATTTATGCTTTCATTTTTGTTTAGGCATTTTTAACTTGAATTTATCTTCTTGTTTCATAGCTCGTACATTTTCACAAACACGCGCACATTGTGTGCAGGTCTCATTATCATTGTCGGGGTTTGGAAGAAGCATTTTTAATCTAATAAAAAAACAATTTAAATTCTGCATATAAAAAATTGATAGGTTCTTTGTCGCTTTTTATTTTTAAATCAAATAATTATAGGATTAAATTTATATATGTAATTTTCGGATTACCCAAATATAGATAATTGCAGGCTCGTATGTGTTTTTGCCAACTTCAGCCGATTTGCCTTTTGTTGTGCCGTCAAATCCCAAACCGGCGAAGTGAATAAATAAAGGATTTATTCAAGTTGGGAAGACACAAATAAATAATGAAGAGAAGAGGGACGGAGGACAAAGGGCGAATATTGATTGAACAATATAAGCAAAATAAATGGTTGACAACTGAATGACGGGGAGGTCAGAGGACGCGGGGTATTTATGGGGACAGAAGGGAAGAGAGATAGAGGAGAGAATAAGGGGAGAGAAATAAAGGAATGAAAATAATATGGGCGGACAATAGAGTACCGAACCTAACACCTTTTTATTAGAATTTTCAAGAAAATTTGATCTTAAATTTTTTATCGTATTTAAAATTAATGCGGCTGTTAAATATTCTGCTAAAAAGTTGTGAGCGGTATATTCATTCTCTATTTTAATTAATTTGTGTGCCTTTTGGTATGTCGTAATTTGATTGAAAAAATATTAAATATTTTTTCATTGATTGATCTTCACCATTCGGTTATTATTTTCGTGGATTGGTTTTAATTTTTCTTATACTTTTAATAAATTTATTTGGAATGGGAAGTCAATTTATTTTTTCAGGATATTTTACCTTGAAATGAATATTTTTAACATATATTAATTGTAAATACAAATTGAATATAGGTTTTATCATCACATTTATTTAGATGAGATTTCAACAGGTAGTTCAATGAATATTTAATTACAGTTTAATCACAGTGAACTCTTTATTAATTTTAAGAAATATGTATTGAAATTTTTGTATCGGTACATTTTTATCAAATATATTTTTTAATACTTACAAAAATTTTAATTCTCTATATTTATTTTTTACAATAATTAAAATTTATTTGGTTCTAGAAGTTTATTAACATCTATAATAATAATTTGGTGCATATATATTTTTTTCATATTTTGAAGAAGAATAATTTGAGTTTAAATAGTATTCAGGTTAGATTAATTTAAGTACAATAAAGCTGTAAAAATTTATGTTAATAATTAATGGCATAACGATGATCCTGATAAATTCTCGATGAAGGAAGCTAGCAATAGGAAAACTTCATGACTTGAAATATTTTAAATAAATTTTTTAATTTGTCAATATTTTTCATTATAATATTGGTGTTTTAATATAACTTTTTCTATTAAAACATTTTCTAATTAGCTGCTGAATAAATAAATTGTCATTTATTTATATTTTTCAAATAAATATTTTATTTTATATTTGAGAAGCTTTCATTAATAACTCATGTAATCAGAAGTGGTCAAACTTCACTTTTTCTTCAGCAGTTCTAGACGGTTTTGATGATAAATTATTTTTAAATCTAATTAAATGAATGTTTTTATTTTTCGGCGCTTTCCGTATATGAAGCGTAACAAATTTGGGTGTTGGGCCTCCCGCCGCCGGATATTCACGGCGCGGGAGGCGCACCCCGCTTAAGATTGGGAGTCCCCCCCTTTTGTTTTTGTCGAGAAAAAAGAGACGATTTGTTAACAACACTTTTATTCGTCGAAAGTGTAAAAGCAGCAACTGATCAAATTGGCCCCAAATTCCCTTTATATCTGATCGAAGGCAACATTTTTAGTGGGCGGGGATGGCGAAAGAGAGGGTTAATGAGCATAAACAAAAAGACAAAAAGAGGAGGGACGATGAGTGGCGTAAACGGGGCCAACTGTTGTTCTTTGATTTTGGGCATAACACTCTCCGGCTGCGCACGAACGCCGACCTCGGCGTTCAATTGTGAATTGTAGTCTTTAAGTTGAAATAAATGAAAATGTTGTTTTATTGTTATTGTTGTTGTAATTTGTTTGTCCACTAAGGAATTTGTTGCTATTTTGGGTGGCGATTGTGTGAAATGGGTACAAGGAAAGAGAGAAAACAAAAAGAAAATGAGAATGCGAGAGGTGTAATGGTAAAAGGCCAATGTTTTGGGACACTCAAAATGTGAATGAGTAAAATTATTATTAAAATGTTTTATTTATTTTTTTTATTTATTTATTTTTTTATTTTTTTTTGAGTGTACCAAATTTTTTTAAAAATATTTAATAATATGATTTATATATATAATATTATGTATTTTGTGCCCTTTTGTCCATGTTCTTTCTTTCTCTGCCGCTTAACCCTGCCTCTCATTTTTTTGCTTCTCTTCCTCCTTCTCTTCTTTCTTCTTTTTTGCCATCTCGTCCATCACATCCCGGAGGATGTGAGTACATTCGAACAGCAGACCTCTCACTTTCTCAACTTTTGCCTCCGTGGTCATTCCTTCTGCGAGCGTTCTGACCGGGCTCACTTCGAATGGCCTCTTGCGCGGAATGTGCCATCGATTTACAACTTCCGTGGAGGGACTCGTCCATTGGCCAACTTCCGATTTGTTGTCACCCCATCTGCCACGCCCTTCCGGGGGAATACCCGGGTTTTTTATTATATTGTTCTCCACGGGCCCCATCAAATTTCGAGCGAAGCGTTGGGCCGCGCTTCCCATTCTTGGCCTTGTGTCTAATGAGGTGTCGGCATTTACGAACTCTCTGAATGCCTTGTCCCGTTCTTCTGCCGTTAATTCTTTTATTTTTTGCTCCCTTTTTCTCGCCTCCTCAGGGCTCCCTTCTACGGATTCCTCTGCCCTTGGATCAACATAATAGGCAATGTATGATCCTACTGGGCATTTTTTCCCTTCATTGTCTTTCTTGGCTTTGGCCTCTGCTTCCATTCTTCCTTTCTCTTCGTTTTCCCTTTTCATCTTTTCTGCTATGTCTCTCTTTGTCTTCTCTTCGGCCTCTCTCTTCGCCTTCTCTTCTGCCTCTCTCTTCGCCTTCTCTGCAGTGTCTCTCTTTGCCTTCTCTTCTGCCTCTCTCTTCGCCTTCTCTTCTGCGTCTTTCTTTGCCTTCTCTTCTGCGTCTTTCTTTGCCTTCCCTTCTGCGTCTTTCTTCGCCTTCTCTGCAGTGTCTCTCTTTGCCTTCTCTTCTGCGTCTTTCTTTGCCTTCTCTTCTGCGTCTTTCTTTGCCTTCCCTTCTGCGTCTTTCTTCGCCTTCTCTGCAGTGTCTCTCTTTGCCTTCTCTTCTGCCTCTCTCTTCACCTTCTCTTCTGTCTCTTCCTTCGCTTTCTCTTCTGCCTCTCTCTTCACCTTCTCTTCTGCGTCTTTCTTCGCCTTTTCCTCTGTGTCTCTCTTTTCCTTCTCTTCCACATCTTTCTTCGCTTTTTCTTCCGAAATCTTCGCATTTCGTCGGAGAGCTTGCTTAAAGACTTCTCTCTGCTCTTTTGCGTCTCGTTTGGCCTTTTCTTCCTCTTCTTCTCTTCTCATGTTCGCCTTTGCTTTCATATCTTCGATCTCTTTTTTCTTCTCTCTTCTCTCACTTTCTCAGTTTGTGCTCTCCTTGCTCTGATCTCCTCTTCTTCCTCCTCTTCTCTTTCGATCTTCGCTTTTTCCTCTTTCATCAATTGGATTTGTCGTTCAATCTCAGCAAGACGGTATTGCTTTTTGTATAAGTCGACGTGTTCGGGACGAATCACTTGCACTTGCTCACGTGGAAATGGTGTCAGGATTGGCGCATAAGGGCGTTGTGCCGAGTTGTCGGCATGCTGTTGTTCCTTCTCCAATCCCTTTTTCTTCTCCGTTTCGTCTTCGCCGCTTTCGTCGTCGGAGATAATAATAGGCACATTTGCCGACTCGGACATTATTAGAGGAGACGGAAAATATTCTGTCTTTTTGTTCTGTAATGCGCAATCATTTGAATAGTGCGTTTTTAAAAGGTGAAAATGTTCAATAAAAGTGGCATTATTGTCATTGTTGGTCCAAATGTCCTTGTGATTCACCCAAAGCTCGGGGGTTATTCTTTGCGTGAAAAGTTGCCCATGCATATTTAAATAAGCCTCCCAATACGTCATTGCCCTGCCTTCACTCAGCAAAGTGCCATTTTTATTCAAAATTTCTTGCATTTTATTTCCGATTACAATTCTGTCCCCTTCTTCGCTTATGAATAGCTGAACATTTTCTTCAAAAACCCAGATAGATAAGTATTGGTCGCCCTCGGTTGAACTGTATTTTTCCCAGTACGGCATGACCATTGACTTCGGAATAGATGAAAATTCAAAGGAACCCTTTGGATAAATGGTCATGAAGCGTAATCCATCCAACATGATTTCAAATTCAAATAATAAAGCGCCTTCACCTTCAACCTCTTGCCATTCGTCTACTTCAATCATACATACTTCGTTTATTTCTTCCCCATCTGATTCTTCCAGGTTTTTATCTCCCATTTTCCGATCATTCAACATGTTTTGGCCCTCCTTATTCTCTTCTTGCGAGTGGTACGGCTTACACTGGTCCATGTGAACGGCAAATTTCTCTCCATCCGGGTTTAAATATCTTAGTATGAGATTTGGCTTATCAATGCCCACAATTCGAAATGGCCCCTCATAATTGGTTTCTAATTTATTCTTCTTATCAGTTCGGTGTTTTAAGACCAGCATCCCTTCCAACCATTTTATTTCGTTGATATTTTTCTGCCGTTTGGTCATTTGGTTCGCGCATTTCCTTAGACTTTCTTTAACTTTTAACTTTGTCTCTTCCATCCGTCTCGTTAATTCTTGAACGTACACTGCCATATCATCAAATTTCTCTTCCTCTTTTTCAAATGAGATTTCGCTCGGCAACTTTGGATCATACCCATGGAGCACAAAGAAAGGTGAGTGACCAATTTGAGAGTTAATTGATGAATTATAGGCAAAGCAAAGCATGGGAAGTGCTGCGGCCCAATCTTTTCCCTCCGTCGTTGTGACGAGCATATCTGCCAAAGTCCTGTTGTATCTCTCGACTTGGCCATTCGCGGATTGGTGGTAGGGCACGGTTGTCTGGTGTTCAAAGCCCCACGTTTTTGCTAATGATTCAAATGTTGAACTGAGAAATTGAGTTCCACAGTCCGTTACGACTATCTTTGGCATCCCAAATAGACAAAGAAATTTGTCTACAAAGGCAGCAGTTACTGCTGTCGCTGACTGTTCCCGCAATGGAATAGCTGTCATATATTTTGAGAATGAGTCGACAATCATCAAAATATATTGGAATCCTCCTTTCGCAGTTCTTAATGGTCCCATCAGATCCAAATGTAGTCGTTCACATGGTCGTGATGTGGGCTCGATTGGGCAGATTGGTTCAGCGCTTAGGTGAACCCCAACAATTTTTCTTTTTTGACATGCGTCACAGCTTTTCACAAAATTCTGTATGTCCTTTTCCATTCCATCCCAAAAAAGAATTCGACGGATCTTTTCCTTCGTCCGTTTTTCTCCCAAATGAGCCCCCTGGAATGGGTCTGAATGGTATTCGCCCATCACCCGTCTTCTCAATTCTTTTGGGACGTAAAATTTCCATTCTCCTCTGTCCATTACGCATAACAAATCATCAACAAGCTTCCATTTGCCCGGGTTTTCATTTGACTCTTCTACATCGTGACTCATTAACAACTTTCTTCTTTTAATTATTTCATCATCTCGTTTTTGTGCATCACTCATTTCGTTTCGCGAGACTTTTGATTCCATTTTTAGCAAATTTACACCTTGTTCCTCATCTTGGTCCAAATATCGTGAGAGATGATCACAAAGTTGATTCTTTTTGCCTGGACGGTGCACGATTTCAACGTCAAAGGCCATAATGGCTAGCTGGTATCTGCTGAGACGTCCCTCCAAATCTTTTCTTCGGAATAGCGACGTTAATGCCGAATTGTCTGTTATTACAGTGGACTTCCCTGCGCCCTCCAAATAAGGACGGAAATTTTTTAATGACGCCCAGATAGCCAATGCTTCCAGCTCAACCACCGAATACCTCTTTTCATGTTTTGTGAGGACCCGACTGAAGTAGCAGATTGGATGAATTTCCCCGCTTTTGTTCTCTTGTAAAAGGCATCCCGCAATTGCTTTGATGCTTGCGTCCGTCTCAACAACGAATGGTTTCCCAAATCTTGGTGGTGCCAAGACTGGTGCTGTCATTAATTTTTTCTTTAATTCCTCCAAAGCATTTTCGTGAGTTTGCCCCCATTCGGTGGTGCTTTCATTCTTTGTCAATTCGTAAATTGGCTGAAGTGTTCCCGCAAATCCCGGGATGAATTTTCGGAAATAAGATAGGATTCCAATAAGTGAGCGCAATTCTGTGATGTTGTTCGGGCGCTTGAGCTTACGAATCGGATCCAAATCCTTTGGATCGATGCGCACTCCCTTTGCGGAGATTAAATGTCCGAGATAACGTATTTCACCAAGTGCGAAACGACATTTTTCCGGTTTTAGCCTGAAGCCGACATCTGCCATTGTTTTAAGAAAGATGTCGACATCTCTTAAGTGCTCTTTTTCCGTCATCGACCCAATGATACAGTCATCCAAATAAACAAGGAAAGTCTGTGAACACATTTGCCGTACTTCTTCCATTGCTCTCTGAAATGTTGTCGGTGCGCCTGCCAATCCAAAAGGACATCGTAGCCATTCGAACAGTCCCATGTGACAAATAAAGGCACTCCTTTCTTCGTGTCCCTTTGCCAATTTAATGTGGAAGAAGCCACTTGAACAATCAGCCACGGAAAAATACTTCTTCCCCGAAACTTCGTCCAAAATCGACTGAATGCGCGGTAGATAATATGTCGAACGTTTAGTGAGTTGGTTTAATTTTCGATAATCAACACAAAAACGGTATGAGCCGTCCGGTTTTCGGACGAGCACAATCGGCGATGACCAGGCGGAGTTGGATGGACGAATAACATTTTGTCTCAGCAATTCTTTTACTTGTCTCTCGATCTCTGGTTGTATAGCGACAGGATACCTATACGGTCGCTGTTGAAAAGGCCGTGCTCCGTCGATTAAGTCAATTCGATGTATCGTTTTTCCCTTAAAAAGTCCGACTTCTCCTGGTTTAATGAAGGCTTCCTCGTTGCTTCTGATTATTTCTTTCAATTCTTTCAATCCATCTTCGGTCAGAATCGCTTCGCTCAGCGAAACTCTCTCGAGAATTGTTTTAACATTGTTGGACTCTTTAGGAAACTCTAATGGTTGGTCGGTCCAATCAGCCTCCGGTGGTATGTTGTCGCTTTCGGCTTTGAATTTTGTCCATTCTTCTTCATTCATTAACATGCTTTGCCCAGTCTCGTCGTGCGATTCATTTTTCTTCAATGAATTGATTTGTGTTCCTTCTCCAATGGAGTCAAGAATTGCCAGCCGTGAGCCTGCGTGAACTTTGATTGCGCAATTCCCGAAGTTTAATAGACGCAATGCTGCGCTTCTCGTTGATCCCGGGCTCACGAGACATTTCCCAACGCGAAGAGGGAAATAATTGTGCTCACGTTCCGTTGTAATAAAGCACTCTTCCGGGTCAAAGCTTCGGTTTATTTGACCCAAAACGAAGGTATCAGAAAAAGGCGGGAGGGTCTGCGTGTTAGTAAGCCTTATCTCAATTGGTTTCTTCTCGATATTAACAGCGGCGACCATAGGAAGATGAAAGTGTCCAATTCGGACTGAGCCTCTTTTGAAATTTAACCCAATTTCTTCTTCTCCTTGTTCTGTAATGTAATCCATTAAGTCGGTTCCAATTATGGCGGCACATGGACAACACTCGTCCTCGCTTACGAGCAGCGGAAACTTTCCCTCGAAACCTCCGATTTTAATTTGTGCCAAGGCCGACCCAAAAAATCTTATGGCTGTTTTATTGGCTGCCCTCGCTTGTGGGAAGTCCCCTCGGCGAACATTGAGAAGGCACTTATTTGCCGTCGAATTCCCAACATAAGTTACATCCGCGCCAGTGTCAAATAATGCCCTTACGTCCTTCCCGTTTATGGTTAAATTCACATAGCATCTCTTCCTTTTTCGTTCAGTTTGATGAACTTGGTATATTTTAGGCATATAATTTAACACATATGCCTTCTGTTCCAGCATGCATTCCTCAGTGGGTGCTGATGGTATGACCCTCTCCTCCAGCTCGACTTCCATCACCACGGGGTGTCTTATTCGATCGGTTAATTCCTTCCCCGTGGTAAAACACCCGATGATTGAATTGAATATGGAACGAATAATTCGCAACGGTGCCATGAGTGCTGTTGTGTAGATTTTAATTTTGACGAAGAGAACCGCGACACCAACAAGAATTAAAATAGTGACGATCGTAATGCCGGTCCATTTAATGTACTTTACGATTCCAATGGGATCCTCAATCCATGCTTTTCCTCTTTCAATAGTTTCTTCGGCTTTCTTTCTCAGTTTTTTTTCCTTCGATTTGCGCATTTTCTACCAGAATTTCGCCAATTGAAAAAATTCCGGCCACTGAATCCCCGTGTTCCTCAGTTATATTTATGTTTATTAGTCCAACGTCAGTGAAATCTAATTCGGGTCGTGTCATCCGATTGGACATGTCTTTTAAGCTCTGTTCGAGTCGTAATTGTTCCGACTCGAAAATGGACCCTTTTGTGAAGAATAGAAATGGATTTTGCCGATTTGTGAATTGTTCAGGAGCGAAACGATGTTCCATCGATGGTTGTAGTCCCTCTGTGGTTACATTAAAATTCGAAGCCCAAGGATTACTTCCATCATTGTTGCACTGTATTTCTTTTCCTTCCTTCTTTAAGTCTCTTGTGCCGACTTTCACAAACAAAACTTCCTTGGACGCTATTATGGGCAATTCCCGGTAACATTTGTTGCCAACTTTTTGGTCCCACAAAATATTTTCTGCTTTGATTTGTTTGCATAAAGTAATTGTCCACATTGGATTCAATGCTGTCGACTTTGCCCAAAAAGCTGTGATATCATCTCTTCTGTACAAAGACCGCGCTGCATCTTCAGGCATTTGTCGTGCCAAAGCCTTTGCCACCGCAAGGGCGTTTTTTCTTTCATTGCAGTCGCTGAACCATTTGTCCCGCGAATTTTGTAAATTAGTTAAATAACTGCGCCATCCAAGATAATTCAGCCGTGAGTTTTCATGATCCAGATTTCGCTGTTGCCACCATTTCTCTGAATCTTCTTCCGGAGCGTCCCTTTTGCTCACTACTGTGGTCGGACTTTCTTCTTCAACGTCCTCCGGCATCAAAAAAGGAGTTGGTTTCACACGGTTCTCCCGTATTCCTGTCATTTTCTCAAGTCTCTTGATGAGCTTCTCAATGGTTTCAATCGTGATATTGGGGATTTCTTCGGTCTTTACGCGAGTAATTGGTGGAATAACGGTTGTGCTAGGCCGAGTAACCGGTGGAATAGTGGTCGTGATGGTGTGAATAATAGGTGGAATAGCAGTTGTAGTGGTGTGAGTTGTCGGTGGAATAATAGTTACTGTAGGGCGAGTAATAGGTGGAATAGCAGTTGTGCTAGGGCTAATAATTAGTGGAATAGCAGTGGTGGTGGTGCGAGTTGTCGGTGGAATAATAGTTGCGGTAGGGCGAGTAGTAGGTGGAATAGCAGTTGTGCTAGGGCGAATAGTTGGTGGAATAGCAGTTGTTGTGGTGCGAGTTGTCGGTGGAATAATAGTTGCGGTAGGGCGAGTAATAGGTGGAATAGCAGTTGTGCTAGGGCGAATAGTTGGTGGAATAGCAGTTGTTGTGGTGCGAGTTGTCGGTGGAATAACAGTTGTGCTTGAGCGAGTAATAGGTGGAATAGCAGTTGTAGTGGTGTGAGTTGTCGGTGGAATAATAGTTACTGTAGGGCGAGTAATAGGTGGAATAGCAGTTGTGCTAGGGCTAATAGTTGGTGGAATAGCAGTTGTTGTGGTGCGAGTTGTCGGTGGAATAACAGTTGTGCTTGAGCGAGTAATAGGTGGAATAGCAGTTGTGATGGTGCGAGTTGTCGGTGGAATAACAGTTACTGTAGGGCGAGTAATAGGTGGAATAGCAGTTGTGGTGGTTATTGTCGTTATTTCCGCCGCGATTTGTCCCCTCATAGTGTTAGGCTTTTTATTAGGTCGGATTTTAGGAGTATTCACTCTTTTTTTGCCCATCAAATTTATATTCTCCCTTTTTCGTCTGTGAGTTGAATTCGAATTCTCGGCCTCTCCGATATAATGAATGAGGACATTATTGTCCGTTTTTAGTGCTTGTGGTGGCACTCCAATTAATTGTTGTTTCCTTTCTTGGTCTTTGCTAATCGCAAATGTGTATTGTAATTCGTGAACCACAACGGCTTGTCCAGGCCATGTCTCCGTTGTTACGGGACCAATAGGGAAATGCGTGTCCCAATATTCTCCGGACGGTACACGCCACATGAGAAGTTCAACTGCCCCTGGTAGACGAATCCAATCATCTTTTCCGATTGTGAATTGTTCGACTTTTAGAGAGTCCCCCCATGACGTGACAAGCCTTTCCCCGTTCAGAATTCCTCCGGTTCCTTCTTCTATGACTGTTTGGACGTTGTCCTGACAATTAACACCGTACCATCCGTACTCTTTTCTAATTGGTTTGAAACTTTCCCAACGTGTTTCACTTATTCGGTTCATCGGACGGAGGCTCAGTGAGTCTTGGCAGTCTTCCAGCGACGCTTCCTTCTCGAACTTCTTGGGCGGGTGATCAAGAGTGACCACGCGTAAAAATGATTCTGTGCACGTCACCGTCGTTATGTTCCAGCATTTGAAAACCGGAAACGATCGTGGGATCCGTATTGGTATGTAGAGAATTGATTTGTTCATGATTGGCTGGGTCTCGGTCGGGAGAGTACAGTCTCGTTCTTCTGGGAAGCTCATGGTCACAGAAGTTGCCTCTGAAGGGCTTATTGGGCAAATTTGGTACTGCGCCGTCGTCGGTGAAATGCATGCCATAATGGCTGCCGCCAGAGTTAAAAGACAGATAAATGGGAAGTTCACTTCGTTTACACGCCAAGTGCCTCTGCCTCTGCCGGAGTTATCGCCACTCATACTCATCCCGCGGTGCTGATCTACCCCCGGTCGGCCTCTTTGTGGCCAGTTTTGGTTTTGTTGCAAATATGGCCGGGCATTGAAGTTGTTTTGTTGAAATCGGTTGCCAAGTGGTGTTTGATTTGCATTTCGTGAATTAAAATTTTCGCGGTAACTCTGGAATCCTCGCGTTCTTCCTCTGAATCCCCTGTTATTCCCTCTTTGTACGAAAGTGTTCAGCATTTGTTGACCAAAACGTTGCGGTGGCATTCCCTCAGTTCGTTGAACAAGATTTATCCTCCTATCTTCTTGTGTTTTTTGTTGCTCCCGCAATTCATTTAATTCGGTTCGAACAGCGTTAATTTCAGCTAGCGCAACTTCCGCTTTTGTTCCTTGCGTTTGTTTCCAAATGTCTTCTGCCAGTGCTCCTTGCATTTGTTGGACCCTTTTTGCCTGTGTGATTGCTTCCTCAAATGTCTGAGGTTCATCCATGAAGAGAATTTTTTCTTTTATCGACGCCGTCATGTTTGCGCGGAAAAAGTCCTTTGCAATTCCAGCTCTAAATTTGTGTAGGCGTTCTTCGTGTTCCCTCTTCACATCGTCTTCCATGTCGCCCAATGCCAATGCCTCGAAGTTCATTTCAAGCGACGTGTCCGGGTACGCCTTTGCTACCAAAGTCCTAATCTCTTGAGCAAATTCGTCCAAGCTTTCGCCGACGTGTTGCTTTCGTTTGGCCAGCATCTGTCGCGCAACAAGGCTGGAGGAAACCTTCTTTAAATTGATGGCGAGTGTGTCGACTAAGGTTTTCCAATTTGATTTAGCATCCTCTTGCAATCCTTCGTAAATGGCCCGAGCGGACCCGCGCAAATATAATGGTAGGATCTGCGCACATCGAACAGGTGTCCACCCGTGTGCCGTTGCCACAAGATTAAAAGATTTTAAATAATTGTGAAAATCCGCTGTTCCATCAAAAGTCCCCGGATGTGGCAAGCCTGCTGAGGTGCGCGCCATCCCCATCGAGTCCAATTCCCGCTCTAAAGTCGAGACCCTCCTTCTTAGGGTCTCTACTTCCATCCGACGAAGTTCCCTTTTTTGGTTGAGTTCAAAATGGCGTTTCTCACGTTCTGATCGCTCCCTTGTTGGGTCCTCTTCTTCAGTGGAATGGTGAATATTGGTGATTGTTAGTGAAAATTGGCGAAGTCAAATGATGTGCATTAGTCAATTGTTGTGAATTTAAATAGAAATCGGCGAAGTCAACTGACGTTCATCGGCCAATTTTTGAGGAATTAATTAGAAATTGGAAAAGTCAAATGATGTTCATCGGCTAATTGTAGCGAATTAATTAGAAATTGGAGAAGTCAAATGATCATCAGCCAATTGTTGCGTTGTTTCATCAATGTCTTTCTCATCCGTTCGCTTTGTCCTGTTCTCGTGATTTCCCTGTGCCTTCCATTTGCTGTTGAGCAATCACCCGACCTCTTTCTTTCCCCTCTTTGTATCAATTAAGCTCCCCAATTAATGTCCCTTTTTTAAGTGGACTTTGGATCCACTGACTTTTGTCCCCGGGGCTAAAATGTCTTGTGCCTTTTCCCCATTTCGATCCCCTGACTTTTCGCAATTAATGAGCTCGCTGATTACCGTTCCTAGGATTGGGCCCGTCCTAGGAGGGTTAGGGTGGTCATGGGGTAGGCTTTTTGTTTATGTTTTTGGGAACAAAAATGGGGCAACTGTCACTACTGTGTGGGGGCGTGATTCGAAGTCTGAGAGAATGACTTTGAGTTTGGGTGGGAGAAGAGGGAAAGGGTAAAGCGAAGAGGGAGGTAGAGAAAATGAGAAAAAAGTGCAAAAGGTAACGAAAAATAACTTCGGGTAAAAAGGAGATGAAAATTTCAGGGGAAATGCAAATTCAAATGCTATATTGGCACAGAGATTAATTTTTTATGTGGATTAAATTAATGAAAAGGTGTGCCAAAAATAAACAGATATGAATATGGGGGGGTGGTGGGAAAACGGTGCAACGGAAATTAAATGGAAAATGCAAATGACAAATTTAAATTTATGAAATTATCGCAAATGTATGTCATAAATAAATCGAATGGATCAAATGAAAATTTATGAAATGAATGGAAAAAATACGACAAAAAGCAAATGGGAAAGTTATGCCTTTATAATTAATTTTAATTATTTATAATTATATGCGAAGCGCCATATGAAGCGTAACAAAATTGGGTGTTGGGCCTCCCGCCGCCGGATATTCACGGCGCGGGAGGCGCACCCCGCTTAAGATTGGGAGTCCCCCCTTTTGTTTTTGTCGAGAAAAAAGAGACGATTTGTTAACAACACTTTTATTCGTCGAAAGTGTAAAAGCAGCAACTGATCAAATTGGCCCCAAATTCCCTTTATATCTGATCGAAGGCAACATTTTTAGTGGGCGGGGATGGCGAAAGAGAGGGTTAATGAGCATAAACAAAAAGACAAAAAGAGGAGGGACGATGAGTGGCGTAAACGGGGCCAACTGTTGTTCTTTGATTTTGGGCATAACACCGTATTTTATTTTTTTGTTAATAATAAACAATGTTACTAATATTTAATTTGCATTTTTTTTGTCAAAATTGTTTTCCAATTTTTTGAATTATGCATTCTATTTCCAACTATTCTCGACATTAGATGACCATTTTTCAATTTTTGATTGCAAAAACTCAAAATGAAAATTTTTCTAATTACTCAATTGATTTTTCGCCGGAAAAATATTCTCAAATAATATTTATTTATATTTATCTTTTTTGAAATTTTTTCAATTTTAGATTTAATTTTATAAAAGTGACTAATCGTTCATTAATTTTTCATTTCGCTAGTGGCAAATTTTAGTACAATTTAGGATTGTATTTTGATTTAATTTTTTCCGATAGAGTTTATTATTTATTTTATTTTTTTGCCCATAAATTATAATAAAATTATAATTTTACAGTTATTGCTTGTGTATTTTATTTTTATTTTATCACTTAATTCATCTCATAATTTTTAATTTTAAACTTATTTATATGTTTTTAATTCAAGTACTAAAGACACTTTCTGTATCAGTGTATATTATTTGTAAAGCTTTATTTTCTCACTATTTTTAATGATAAAATATTTGATTTTAATATGCTTTTGTTTCTATTTATTCTTCATAATTATGTTTTCTTTAAAAGCGAAAAAAATTTTAAATATAAAAAATATTAAATAAAGAAACTGCGCAATCATTTTCGAGTAAATGAAAAAATGCTTCCACAGTGTCAATATAACTTTTTCTAGTAAAATATTTTTAATTAACTGCTGAATAAATAATTTTTCATTTATAGCGTTTTCAGTATTTTATTTTTTCTTATTGTTAATAAACGTAATATGAATAATTAATTTGCATTTTTTCGTTAAAATTGTTACATTATCTTATTATTTCTAGTATCAATTTTTTCAAAATATTCAAAAAATATTTCTGAAATTAAAGAACGCAATTTGCTCATGTTTTTTTTTAAATTTTTGTTTTGTTTTTCTTTATTTTTAATATATTATTAATTTTCATTAATAATGTTTCCAAGTCCAGAAAGCCCAAATAATTGGTGGAATGGTCAATTGTAGGAATAGCTGAAGGAATATGTCTCAAATGAGAAAAGGTCCTAACATTTTGGCGGCTTAATGTTGATTGAATGAAAAAATTTTAATAAGTTTTTTGCTCTTTTTATTATGTATATAATATTCTTTTTTATATTTTTTAGTTTTATTATATTTTTGCGATTAATTAGTTTTTAATTCTCTTAAATTTATTTTTAATAGATTTTTAGGCTAATATTTGAAAATTAATAACTCACTTCAATCCAGGACTCCTGACTCAATAGCGCCTGGATAGTCCCACGGATTCCCCCCTAAAGTGTCAAAAATTCTCAAATTTAGATTGAGTATTATTATAGATCTATATTTGTTATTTTTCTTATTATTATTGCATTTATTATATCTTATGTGAAATGTATTTATTGTTAATATTTTTTGTTCCTTATGTTATAAACATTGAATTTTTTTAAGTAGCAATAAAATTGTTATAACAATTTTTTTAGTTTTAAGATTCTTAAAGTTGTATTTTATTTAAATGCCATATTATTATTGTCCTGACTCATTATATTAGTATAATCTTAATATTTTGTTTATAAAATATAGTCAATTTTTTTATATATTTTTACACAAACTGAATATTTTTATGAGTTTAAAGATACATATTTGTGTTTAGAAATGTTAATAAATTTTTTTTTGGGTTTAAAATATTAACAAATACAGCATTTACTTTGATCAATTGAATTATAAAATAAGCAAAATACAAATACATTTATCGGTAAGCGGCCTAAAGTCGCTTGCAATATTTATATATTAAAAATTTAATTTTATTCGTCTTAAAAATGAATTTTCATATCTTGAAATATCTTTTTCTGTATCCTTTTATTTAGCATTTTGTTTATTATGTTTTTTGAAGGAATTAGTTTAAATTTTAAGTTTGGATATATGTTGAAATTTTATTAGACGGATTTTTAAATAAGTTATTAAACATAACAAAATTATGAAATATCAATTTGATATTTTTAGAAATTTTTTAGGCTCTCTATCATTTCGTCACTGTTTTTTAATGTGTTGGTTAATTACGATAAAATTTTCAATTTAATTTTAATATATAAAATAAGTAAGTTCTTTGCTGATGCAATTTTTCATAATTTAAATGATTTTAAGTTATATAAGAAACTCATTTTTTAAATAGTCTTAATGTTGACACGCTGCACCTAAGAAAAACATGGACAAATATTAATGCATTTACTGGTGCATATTGCAGAAAAATGCGCTCTTGAGCCGAAAAATATACAGAATCCCCACCCCTAGAGGTGTGCCGTGATTCACGGCCACGGTTACCGTGAATTTCACGGGTTTTTTCACTCACGGTCACGGTCACGATTCACGGTACCAATTCACGGTTATTCCGTGAAAAATTTACACTGGATAAAATTGAAAATTTAATATTGTTTATAGAGAAATTTTTTAATTAAGATCATTATTTCAATAAATAAAAAGCTTTTGCTTAGAAATAAATTAAACAATGAACAAAAAAAGTAAATGTTTTTGCTAAAAAAAAGGTAAAAAATATCCTTCTACCACTCATTCTGGTAGAAAATTCTAAAACAATTGTAAAAAATACCCTAAGGGTATATATTTTACGAATTCTTAACAATTTTTTCATAATTATAAAAAAAATTTTTTTTTGTGTATAGGCACAGTTAAAGGTCCACACACCTTTGGATTTTTTAAAAATTGCAAAAAATATGGTTCACACCTTTGGATTTTTTAAAATTGCAAAAAAATATGGTTCACACCTTTGGATAGATGAATTTTAATTCTAAAAAATAATTCGCAGCCAAGGGGGCTCGAACTTATAGTATGTTAATTTAAAAGAAATTTAGTAAAACTAACAAGCAATATAATTTATTTTAATAAAAATTATTTGTTTTTATGTTTACTGTCGACAAGTCCACTATTTTTTGTGTTTCTGTCGAAAAGTCCTTTACTGTCGAAATGTCCTTTGCTGTCGAAAAGTCCTTCTGTCGAAAAGTCCTCTGTCCATATTTTGGATTTTTTTTGTCCATATAAATCCGGTCTCAAGTTCCCATTTTTATTAAGAAGACATCAGTTCCCAATTAAATTAGCATTTTCCTTTACGATAAACAAAAGCCAATCACAAACATTTGAAAAAATTGGATTAGATTATAGTGAAGAACCATTTTCTCATGGCCAAACATATGTCGCGTTATCTAGAACAAGATCATGGGACAACATAAAAATAAAATTATCAGAAGAAAACAATGAAAAACTAATTAAAAATATTGTATGGAAAGAAACATTAGAATAAAAAAACAAAGAAAAATAATAAAAACAATAAACCAAACAAATAAAAAATAAAAAGGACAATAAAAATTTTTTTAAATTTTTTTGGAGTGTTTTTAATTATAAAATTTTCAACGAAACTTTTTTAATTTTTTGGGCATAAAGGTAAGTTAATCGCTGTATTGTAAAGGGGGATACAGCGTATGGTAGTGCGGGATATAAATGATCCCTCTATCTACCATTTAACCCCTAATGCCCATTGATACCCTTTGCTTTGGTGCGTTCCCGCCGCGGGTATCGTAAGTAAGCCATAGGGCTGAAACCAAAACCAAAGTGAAAAAAATTAAAAAACCTTTATATTTATTTTCAATAACAAATAAAATATTTTTTTTGTTTTTACTTATTTTTTAGCCGAAAGTTGTTTTGGGAAAGATTGTTCGGCCAACAAGCCCATCCACACAATCATAAGTAATAGGTTGTGGGGTGGGGAATGGTAAACGAAAAACAGTTTAAAAAATAAAATATTTTTATTTATTATTTTCAACAACAATTAAACTATTTTTATTTGTTTTTGTTTATTATTTATCAAAAAAAGTTGTTTTGTGGAAAGATTGTTCGGCCAACAAGTCCATCCAATCATAAATAGTCGGAAGATGGGGTGGAGCATTAGCATCACAAAAAACAGTTAAATAACATGGTCCTAAATATTCTTTTTTTTTTTGGTGTTTTTTGATTTTCTTTTATCTTTTTTTTTGACAATTAATAATAGTAGTTACTCCACCAGATTTTGGCCCCTAAAGTTCGAGCCCCCTTGGCTGCGAATTATTTTTTAGAATTAAAATTCATCTATCCAAAGGTGTGAACCATATTTTTTTGCAATTTTAAAAAATCCAAAGGTGTGAACCATATTTTTTGCAATTTTTAAAAAATCCAAAGGTGTGTGGACCTTTAACTGTGCCTATACACAAAAAAAAATTTTTTTTATAATTATGAAAAAATTGTTAAGAATTCGTAAAATATATACCCTTAGGGTATTTTTTACAATTGTTTTAGAATTTTCTACCAGAATGAGTGGTAGAAGGATATTTTTTACCTTTTTTTTAGCAAAAACATTTACTTTTTTTGTTCATTGTTTAATTTATTTCTAAGCAAAAGCTTTTTATTTATTGAAATAATGATCTTAATTAAAAAATAATTGGAAAAAAATATTAATAATAATATGAATTATATACATAATATTATTATAATATATAAATTTTTTAATAAATGAATAAAATGTTCATAAAAAATGTAATATAACTCTTATACTTTTTATTTACAAATTATATTTTAAAAATAATTAACTACTCATATTCTGGTGACTTAATTTAGTTAAAAAAAAAAATTTTAAATTAAAAATTTTTTAATTCATAAACACTACAAAGACTTTTAGATAAACAAAAAAATAATAATAATAATTTCGAATAGTAATAAAATTAAGATTATATATTTATTTATTTTTTCTCAAATCATTAATGTTCAGGACAGTTACAGTAATTATAAATGGTAATCCATAAAGATTAATATTTTTTGTTGATAAACTTTGTTCCACTTTAATAAATTGGTTAAAGACTGCTTCTGCAATATTTAAATTAATTGGTCTTATTGGTACAATGATATCACCTTGCTCTAACATTTCTGATGAAATTATAACTCCAGCTTTGTCTGCTCCACTCAATTTCCTTTTAGCGTCAGCAATGGCTTCATCAATTGATGTCTTTATACAATTTTCTAATTCTTTTGTTGGGTTTGGGCATTTCTCTATATTTTCCACTACAAACTTTGATTTTGACCGCAATAATCGAAACTTCTTACTATTAGTTGTATATTCTTCGATTTTTTTAATGCATGGTTTAATTCCTTTATGGTGATCAAAGTTTTTAGAAATTCGGGGTTTTTTCGTTTTTGTATTTGACGAATTTCTTTTTGAGCGCTTCATTTTAAATTAGTTCAGTTTTTTGACCAGAAAAAAGCTTTTTTAAATACTTTTTTTCTGCTCCCAATTTAAAACCAACAATTTATCAGTCATATTTACAATTTATAAATTCATTTAGAAATAAAAAATTATGACATTTCAAAATAATTGAAAATATAATGAATGGTCATCATTGACGGTAACCATATTCACGAACATGATAAGAACTATTTACAATACCTTTAGTGAATGAGGGCTGGTAAAGTTTAGTAAGAGATTGGGTAAATACTTTACCTTGGAGAAGATTAGGACGAATAGAATGAGGATATTTTACAGGAATTGGTGAAGCGGGTGAACTGGTTACATATTTCACAATTTGGTCTTTTACAGTATTATAATGTAATTTTTGAGTGGTTTGTTCATCAAGTGTAAAACCTCTGATTTTTAAATCATATTCAATTTTTCCATTGTCCTTACGTTCCAGCTTCAGCCCATAGTTTTTGCATCCAGCACTGATGAATTCCAAAATGTTGTGGTCGGGCTTTTCGTCTGTCAGCTCACCGAGGTGTCCCTTTCCAGTAGGGAGTGGGTCATTGTATTCAGGGTGTGCATAAATTATGCTATCCTTAAAATAAACATTTAATCAAGAATAATTTTTTTTGTTTACCGTATAAAAATATAAAACTTGGCAGCCTGGTTTGTCGGCAACTTTTTTTAAAATTCTCAAAAGACGGAGGCGCGCTGCGGATGTTGTGAAGAGAGAAATAACCACATTAGAATACTTGTTCTCCTCAACGAATTCCTCCTTTTCTTTGTAGTTTATCATAATAACTTCGTTGTCTTCGTCAATCTCGTCAATACTTGAAATATCTAGTCGTTGATTGTCGTTAAATTGTAATAGTTGTTCAGGGTCATCAGTGATAATTGTTTTAGAAAGGAGATTCCTCATGGAGAAGCGGCCCCAGAGTGAGTTGAGGCAGAGTTTGGCGATGTACCGCTTCCCAGGCTCTGGTTTCATCTTTTCCTTCTCTAGATGAATTCCAAATTTTCGCCAACACTCCTCAATGTATTTGTCCTTTTCCCTCTCACTACCGCACCATGACGGGAAGCCGGTGGCGTGGATTTTTAGGGCCATCATTTCGCTTACGTACGACTTGAAAACGTTGTCACTCCATTGGTCGTATTGGAGAACGTGGAAGACTTTGCGGACTGTGTAGCCGGCCTGCAATGCTGCATTTAACTCAAGATGGGTGCAAGTGGACACGAAGGCGCGGTCGTTAGGGTTGAAGTGTGGGCAGGAGTAGTTGTCGTCCTTGAGGCCGTTAGGGTGTTTTTTAGTAAAATATTTATCGCATTTTTCACAAGTTGGAAAAAGAAGGCGATCATTTATTTTTACAGGCATAACATTGACGCTGATGTTGTTGTTTGGAGGTAGAAGCAGCACTTTGAGCAGACCTTTGTAGGGGTTGTCTGTTGGGGTGCGCCAGTTAACCGTCTGCTCATTTGGTGGAACACTGATGATTTTTGGGTGACCAAGTGGGTAGTCCGTCGTAAAGTTGGTCCACGGGTAGAGACTTGTGAAGTCCTTGTAGCTGATTTTTTGGCCAGGCTTTGCGGTGTGAAGCATTTTTTTAACGTCGGTTCTTCCTCCATGAAATGCGTCTCTGATTTTGATTGGCGAGCGGTCCTTCCAGTTATCAAAAAACTCCCTCATCTGATTGTTCTTCTTCAGCTTCTGGTTGATCTCGTGCTCCCAAACAACCTCCAACTCGACGTAGCGGCTCAAAATTTCATGTTTCTTCTCTTCCCTTTCCCTAATCTCCCGCAGCGTCTTTCCGTTTGGCATTTTTGTTTCTTCGTCAATATTACCAAAACACTCCTCGCAGCCGTGCCACAGACACCCATTCACTTCTATTATTTTGTCCCGCTTCCCATTTGTGCCTTTGATGTAGCCGTCCACTTGATATACCTGCCCTTTTCGCTTGAACACATATTCGCCGTACCGGGAGTGCGCCGTTTGAATGTTGACGTTATTGATGTGGGAGTACCAGTCAAGAAATTTGATGGCCAGTGCACTTTGGTTTTGTTGAGGAGTGTAACCTTTTTCCGGGACGATGGCAAGTGAGTTCGGTTTCAAATGGTGAGTGCATAATTTTTGACGCAGGCGCTGGCTATGGTCATGGCTTGCCAAAGAATGTCGATTCCCCCGTGCTTTCCGTTCCGTTGTGTCAGTTGTTTGAATTCCCGGCGCAGTTCCACGAGAGCGTGGATGAGGATTTGAACGTCGTTGCAGCAGTATTCGGCCAATTTTTCTTTTAAGTCGAATTTTTGGTGCTGATTGTTGTTGTACCAGTCGTCAAATTTCTGCAGGTCCGCCTTCTTCTTTTGGTTGGGACAGTAGTCTTCACGTGGAGGAAGGTGCGGGAGGACGTTGTTGTAGTTTGCCGATTTGTTAAATAAATGAGGGAAGTACTGTTTATCCTTAAGAAAATTATTTGTTTGATTTTACAAAAAAGAGCTTAATTATTTTGATAAATATTTATTTTAGAAATAGTGTTAATTTTTTCTCTCACAAATTACATGTTTTCTCTAATTCTTATATGTTTTTTAGTCCTAAGAATTAATAAATCTTTTAAAAAAAACTAATAAGATCACATAAAATTGTAGATTACTCCCAGAAAAATCGACAATAAAAAACAAGAATAGTCAAAAAAATTTTTTGGAAAACAGAAAAATTATTTTAAATTAAATTGTATTTACTATTAGTATTATTTTTTCACTTGAATTTTAAGCTCAAACGATTTGATGAGTCCTGATAATTTGATGGGCATTAGATTGTAGCTGTCGCGTAGGATTGTGAGGGGGCAGTGTCCATTGTCGTTGATTTTGAGCTCATAGATACGATTTCCTTGTTTGATTATTTGTGGTGTGTGTATTCCTTAAGAAATATTTAAAAATGTTTAAAATTGAATTCATTACCTTGGTTAATAATTTCCATGATAAATAACGTTATGTCATAACGGCCACCAAAGTGTGCAAAGGCAACTGTTGGAAACTTTTTGTTGTGGTCAAAAAGGAGCCATTCAACGAATTTGCTTAGCGGTTCTTGCGTGACGATTTTTTGGTCAACTGTTGTCTCCGTGTAGTCAAAGGGTGAAAAGGTGATTGAGCGGTGAGGACCGCAAATTTGGCACTTTTTTCCCTGAAGTGATTTGTTCCAGTCGCCGTTGATAATGCAGTCGGTGCAGATGATGGTAGCCGCAGCAAAGTTGACCTCGTGTTCGAAACGGTTCTCCACCTTCTTGTCCTGTGTCGCCTCAAAGTCGTATGCTATGATTCTATACGGCTTAATTCGTTGTTGCTTCATAGGTTGAATGAAACAGCTCATGCAAGCGTTCATTTGGTCGTTTTCTTTGATGTGAAACTGTTTACACAGACGACAAAATTTTTCTCCGCATTTATGCCCAACACTCCCATGAACTTTTATGTTGTAAACTACCCCACACTCTTCGCATCGTTGAAATTTAGTGCACAAATCCTTGTGTAGGTGGCGTTCATAGCAGTCTTTGTTGTAGAAGGTGTTGTTACAATGTAAACATTTTTTGAAGTATCCTTGTTGGGCTTCGCAGGGGTAGTCGACGCCCACCTCTCGGCAGCCGTGACAGAGTGATGTGCAGTTCATTGAATGGCTCGATTTTCGTTCATAGAAACTTTCACAGGAAAGGCAGTAGTAACGTTTGTTCCAAAATTTTGACAAAGTTTTGATGCCATCAAAATGTTTGTCATGGTGGTAGAGCAGAATAGGAAACTGGTAGGATGTATATAAATTTTTGGGTCGTAATTCGGTTCAGTAGTCGAGATCCCCGCTTCCCGAAGAAGAATATGAACTTTTTGTCGAAGAACCGTTGTTTGGTTGTCATTAATCCACCGCCACCGTTTTCTTGACATTACCCCCCTAATATATAACGAGTAGTAACGCATCAGTTCCAAAGCGTAAAATAGGCAAAAGATATCATCAATGACATCAAATATGTGATTTTTGTCGATTTGTTGTTTAAAAGAAGGTGAAGGAGGAGCTGAACGTTTCATTTTTTTCTAAATTTTTTTTTAATTTTTTTATTTCATGAAAAAAATTAAATATTTTTTAGTGGGTATAAAAATAAAGCAAAAAAAAAAAAAGGTTTTTAAAAAAATTGTTATTTTACTCTTTCTTTCTTTATGAATTTTCTGTACATATGAATAATAAAATTTTGTTCAACCTCACTTTAAACTTATTTTCGGAAATTTTGAAAAAACCAACACGTCTTTGTACATTCAAAAGAGAAAATTTAAATAATTTCAATTGATTTATTTTTAAAGTTTAAATTTAAAAATAGCTAATTCTTATAATTTTGTTATAAGTCTATAAAGGTACTAATCAGTTTAGACATTTAGAATCAATATAAAATGATTAGTTTTAGCATTTTGGTTGGAATCAGCAGTTTAGGAGGTGAATTATAACTTAAATTTTAAAATTTTCATAACATTTTTCATATGAGTTAAATTGCTTACTTTTTTTGAAGAGAAAAAATTCTCCATTTCAAAACCTTTTTATATACTAAATTTATTCGGTCAGGTTAGGAATAAAATAAATTGTGCAAAAAAGACAATTATCAGTGTATTTTTGAATTAGCGCAAAAAAATGCACATAAACTTTTTTTCACTACAATTTAGCTTACGGTTTTAACCTCATTAAAATTAGAGTCCTGATTTTTTAGTTTTTAACATATTTTTACGGATAGTATTTGACGAGAGAACAACGAAAACACATTTTCTCTAATTTGAGCGAATTTTTTAACACCTTAAAAACGGGGTTAGTTCATATTTTGTACTTTTTTATCACATATTTTAGTACATTTTCACTACTTTTAACACCAAAAATCTGTCTTTAATTATAACTAATATAAGAAAATAATTTTATTTGTTGGAATTTATATATTTCTTCTTTTTTTTTTGAAACCATCAATAAAATCAGGGAAATTTTTTTACATAATTTCATATTGGTTATGAATTTCTGGAAAAAGGGTGGTAAACCAGAATGAGTAAAGAATTTCAACCGAATCTTTCTAAAATGAATGTGTTTAACCCTAAAATTTAATTTGAAAATGATTTTATTCATATATGACTAAATTTTCGGCCTGATTGAGATATATATATACAGATTAATATTTCTTTCATTTCCTCACATATATAAACTTTCCCCAAAAAAATGGTTTTATCTTAAAAAAAGTTAACATTCCGATTGACTTTAAGAAAACAATAAAACAATAATTAAAAGTTTTTATAAATAATATAAAAAAATAATTATTAAAAATTATTGATTAAAAGTATTTTTTAGTGTTTTATTTTACGTTGATATTAATATTTTACAATGAAAATTTTAACTAAATTTGCTAACTCAGGGGTCAGATCAAACTCAATTTCTACTGATCATACAGAATTCATGGAGAATGATGAAATACGAGGACGTGTATGGCGAGAAAAAATCGCTTAAGCTGAAAAAATCAGAGGAGAATCCGAAGTATTTTTTTGATCTTTACCCCAAAATTTCTTTTCCACTGTACTTTTTCCAAATTTTAACATTGCTAAAAAAGGGATATTTTTTTAGTCAATTTTAACTTAAAAATAGTCAATTGTCTAAACATTTTTTTGGATCCATCTGAAAAAATAATAATAAAAAACGAGGCCCTGCCAACGGTAAAGACTAATTAGAACCATGACTAAAATTCTCTAAAACTATAAAAAAACTAAATAAATAAATCCAAATCAAAAAAATAAGGTAGTAATACTTGATTGAGCCTTCCTTCAAATATAAGTGCAGAAAAAATCCGTTTGGTAAGAATTAATTCAAATTACACTAATTATTTAGGTAAGGTTAAGACCGTAATTTGTCAACAAAATTCAACACAGAATGGAGAAAAAAGTTAATTTTACTATCTAAAAAACTCATTCCTCTCCTTAGGCAGTTATTAATGTTCAAAATTTTTTAGAAATTCTTTTAATTATTGGAAAAAAATTTTTAAAACATTTTTTTGCTAATTTATTAAATAAAATAAAATGTTTTTTTGTTAAAAATTATTAAGGTGATTAAAGAAAAGAAATTGAGAAAAAATAAATAACGAACAATTTAGTTAAACATAAATAAAAATGAGAAACAATCCACTTGTACTAACTATTTATACTGCCACTCAGGACAGAAATCTGACTGATTAGTGGATATTTTAGTTAATTGGGCCGATTCCATTTGAATGAACAAAGGATAATTAATTAATTCTATAACGAAAAAAATTTTAGTCTTTAAACAGACAAAGAGTAATAAATTACTCAAATCTAAAGTGTTAAATTTTCAACCAATTTATGCCATAATAACAAAACGAAATTTTAATTAATGATATATTTACCCATAAAATTAGGTCAAATTGTGCCAAAGGATAAAGGGTAATTAATCATTGAAAATTTCGTCCAAAAAGAAAATTGTGCCACAAGACAAAGGGTAATTAAACAGTTGAAATTTAGTCTAAATTAAAAATTGTGCCTTCTAGCAAAAAGGTTTATTAATCACCGAATATTTATTGTAAAAATTTATATCAAAATAAGCACAAAGGGTAATTAATCATTGAAAATTTAGCCAAAAAATTATGCTATAAAACAAAGGGTAATAAATTGCTCCAATCCAAAAAGCCAAAAAAATTTTTTTCAGCCAATTTGTGTCGAAAAGGACAAAGAGAAAATAATCACACAAAATGCTACATGAGTAAAAAAAAAAGAAAAAAAAAGTTATTATTAGTTAATTATTTAAGCAAAAAAATGTGCCACAAAACAAAGGGTAATAATCATTTAATTTTTTGTCTTTAAATTTTAAGCCAATTTTTCAAATTGTAAGCCAATTTTTTATTAATAGATAAAGAATAATTAACTATTTAATTTATACCAAACTAGGTCAATTTGTATGAAAATATAAATAATAACTCGTCATTTGACTTTCTTTAAACTACGACCTTTTATAGCAAAAAAGACAGAGAGTAATTAATAAATGAAAATTTCGGCTACGATTAAAAATTGTGCCACAGAACAAAGAGCAATTCATCAACTAAAATAAAACAAATGCAGCAAATTGTACTACACTACAAAAGGCAATTAATCAACTCAAAAACAGAGCTAATGCAGAAAAACTTTAAAGGTTAAAGGTTAATAATTCGATTTTAATTTCAACCTGAACATTTTTACATATTCCTTGAAGAGCTTTAGAAGTTATTGAAAATTAAAAAAATACATGACTTAATTTGTGCTTCTAGAAATTTCGAACAGTAGGTCAAAAGTCAGTTTTGATAAATGTGATTTTTCATATTTAAAGTTCTTTAAAACTCAGATAAATGAATGTAATTATTTTTAGGTTCTATCTTTTCACGAAGAGTTTGATTATGTAAAATACTTAATTAATTAAAAACTTTTGTAAAAAAAATTTTTTTATATGCTTCACGATTACATATACATAATTTTTTTAGTTCTGTCACTTGAGTTTTATCCTTTTATTTGTATTAATTTATAAATAAAACAAATATACTCGCCGGGAAAAAAACTGGAGTCCATCCAGGAAAAACGGCCGGAGCATAATAAGAAAAAAATTTTCAGTTGAATTCTATAGCCAACATCTAATTATTTTGCATTAGACAAATTCATCTTTTTAAGATTTTTTTTACACAGAATATGTTGGCTATATATCAATTGAAAAAAAATCAAATTAAAAAAAAACATGGGGACATCAATCATCATTTTTGTTTCTTTTTGCCTTTTTTCACGATGTTTTTTCTGCACTGAAATTAAAAATTGATTAATTAATAAAAACAATTAATATTACAATTTTAAGAATATTATATACATCTTTGTTACACTCATAATTAAAGACATTTAGAAACTATTTTTTTTTATTTAATATTAATAAAATTAGTCATGAAACAGAAAAAAAGGTATACAATCTAACATAAACAAATACTGTAAGTATGGTGTTAAAATATGTACATGTATTTTTTCAAGAACAGCCCAAAAAGTACTAAAAAATATATATTTTTTAGCAAGGTAGCTTCTAAGATGTCTTTCCGTATCCATATTTTACATATTTACGGATTTATGTGCATATTGGCATATTTCAGGGTATAGAAAAAACATATTTTATGTGTATATTTAAAAATTTTCAAAAAAAAAAAACTCAATTAAAAAGACTCTTTTTTAAGAGGCCTTATTTAAGCCTAAAGAATTTAATGGAAATTTTCTAAGAAAAAATTAAACTTATAAATTATTTTGTGCCCAAAAATAAGCCAAATAAGAAAATTAGATTTTTTCAGTCAATTCTAAAAAAAAGAAGTTTAGTTTACGATTTTATATGCATAATTTTTTTGACACTTAAAATTTTTTAGTAATAGTAAACGAAGAAATAATTTTAAAAAAAAATTTAAATTAAAAAACCAATTTCAAAAATTAATTTTGTGAAATTTTTGAATTATCACTACGGTACTATTGAAAATTATTTTATTCTAATTATATGATAATTTCATTTAAAAAAGTATTTTTTTTTATTATAATTACCATTTTTTGCAATAAAAAAGTTTATCAATACATCAGCACATCCATGTAGGTTGGCAAGCGGCTCCCAGCTGTCAGAAGAGGAATCAAAGTGCTTCCATCGGATCTTTAAAACATAGTTTAAAATTTAATTTTATAATATGATTTGTAAGAAAAAAATATATAATTTTAAGGTTTCTTTAAAAAAAACATTAAAACTAAATAGTTTTCAAAATAATTTATTATTATTCTTTATAATATTTAGATGTTAAATTATTTATATACTTGTTTTAATAAAAAAAATTTTATTTAATTACATTTATAAATATATATTATTTTTAATTTTTTTACTAAAAATTCCTTTAATCCATTGTTGTTCTCATCTTCAGAATCATCTCCACTTCAAAAATGTCTGAAGCTTCATTCGTTTCCGTCTGGGTACAATTCTCGAAATGTTGTGGATGAACCTGAATTTGTTCTGATTGAAATAAATTTAAATTTGATTGAAAAGATATGTTTTGCAGTTCAGCAAAAACGATCGGAGAAGCAGCCGAGGTATTAGCATTCTAAAAATGGGAAAAAATCTGATTTTTTTTGTTTTAAAATATAAAAAAAAAAATTAATTAACAAGTTATTTAAATAAAATTTTTAAAATTTATCAGACCAATTTGTGCATAGTGAATTTTAATTTTTAATTATTTTAATAAAAGATTGATTTTAATTTATATTAATTTGATAAAAATACTTCAAAAATATTTTCAACTGTTGAGGTGCTCAGCTGCGGGTCATTGACATAGCCTGAAGAATTGTCACCTGTGGATCCTAAATTTGCACATTTAAAAATTATCTTCAGAATAAAAAATAACTTTTTAAATAATTTTTTCACTTGTATAATTTTTATATTTTTAAGAAACAAATTAATTTTTTATCAAAGGCTTAGGATTTTTTGAAACAAAATGTTTCAAATATACACCTAATAAGCATGAAAAATGGCGGGAAAAGCAACGATAAAAAATTGGTTAAGAAAGTAAAATTGCACTTTTTTGACAAAAAAATTGATAAAATTAAAAAAAATTTTTTAAATATTATTTGTATAAGAAATAATTTCTAAAATTAATTAGTACTTATATTGTCGAAAGCAAGAAATTCGTTAATAATTGCCTCATCCGAAGCAGTAAGCTTTGTTAATGAGGAGAACATTTTCTCTAATATAAAAAATTATTTCTATTTAATTATATATAAAAATATTTTTATATTAAATATAATATTTAAATTAATAAATAAATTCTAAGAAATGATAAGAGTGTTTAACAATTTGCTATTAAAATAGTATCGTAATTGATGTTATGAATTCACGCCCGCCCATATAAATTCTTGTTTGATTCAAAACAAATTTAAAATAAAATATTGAAGAAAAGAATGTGTTGTTATTTATCATTCACAAATTCGCGGAGTGTCATTTTCTCTTTGGCGGCACAATATTAATGAAAAGTTTACAATATCTTAAATGGCCTTTCGGCGGTAATCCCCTCCCCCCCTCCACGGCAACCGCGCACAATACTCATTATCACAACTTCCAATTAAATCTTCCTATTGGTCACTTGCCTACATCTGCGCATTCGCTTTACTTATTTCTTCAATAAAAACTTGTTTTTAAATCAAAGTAAAATTCGTAGGAATGTTTTTCTATCCATGACTACTGTAATGACAAACTTTTATTTTATTTTAATTTTTTGTTAAATTTTAAATAAATTTTGTATGGTTAAATTTTTTTGTGTTTTTTTACGATTTTAATGCCTTCTATGTTTGACCTTTTCTTCCTAAAAAATTCCATTAAAATGCAATAAATAAAATATTTAATAATCATTTAAATGACCAAAATTAAGTTTTATTTTCATGAACTATTTTTAAAATAGAATTGTTTTTTCAATTATTTTCCCGACTATTTTCTATCATCCTTCCCTTCTGATCAGTCCTTCTTTCTATTCTGATCAATTTAATTTGGTTTAATTTCTCTCTCTCTCTTCTGGTCATCCTTTCCTTCTGTTCACTCTTTATTTCCTTTCTGATCAGTTTGGTTTGGTTTTGTCTCTGATCACTTTCTCTTCTCTTTTTGTTTTCACTTCTCCAATCGCTTCCTAAGTCATTTTTTGTCTTCGCCACTTTCGCCTCCCTTTGTTTATTTTCTTCTGTTCTCATCACTGTTTATTGTTTTTGCCCACTTATCCCTAAGCATCCGTTTCCCTCAAAATCGCTTCCCCTTTTCCTCTTTCCTAAGATTTATTTTGTTTTCCGATTTAACCGTCAAAATTAATTTAAATTTTTTTATTTTTCACTTATTTTTATTTTGTATTAATTATGACTAATTGTTCTGCTTATTTACGTCATCGTCAACTCAAGAAGAAGCCCTTACTTAATAATTAATACTCATTCATTGTCATTTGTCCGTCCTTTTTTAGAATGTCTCACAAATACCGTACCTCTTCCTTTCCTCTCTATTTGACTACCGTTTCTTCTCTTCTAAGTTTTGTTCTCATTTAACTGTTGTTTGCCTTGAAGCAGTTGAATCTGATCATTCGGTTTGTGTGGAAGTGATTTGTCCTTTGGAAGAAAAGGGCACGGCACTCCGACTTTTTGAGAAGGCCGAATTGAAGGAAGGAGAAAAGTGCGAGCGATGCGAGCAGTGCACACGGAATTGGTACAGGTGAGAAAAGAACATTGGGGAGGGGGGCGGGGAATTGGCCGGCATTTTAATCGAGGGGGCAAAAAAAACACGAAAAGCCAATCCAATAATTAGGGGTATTGAACTGGGGGTTGCGGCGTATCTCGTACTCACCGGCGGGGCGGGGGGTCATAGGCCGTCGTTTCGTTTCGTTTCTTTTTTTTGAACGGGGAATGTAACACCTTTTTATTCAAAAAAGTCATTTAACATCTGCTAGCCTCAGTTAATTGCTTTGTTTCGTTTCATTAAGTTGCTAATTTAGCGTTTGTCTGCTGCCGTCTCTTTGAATTTGCCTTCCGTCGCCGTTTCTCTCCCATTTTGTCGCCTTGCGAATGCGCCCATTCGGGGCCCAATGTTCGAATTGTCAACGAAAAAGTGCCCAGCAAAGCATTGGACAAAACTTCGTCCCCTTTTGAGTGTTGTTTCCCCACATCAAAAAGGCGCCCTTTGAAAAGTGCGCTGAGGCCAAATTCGGACGAAGGCATTTACAAATTATGCTTCTCCTCCGGTGACCAACTAATTACAGAACATTGATAAACCATTGTTGATTTATTCATTGCAGCAATTAGCAAATTGTTAAAACCCAAGGCTAAATACAATCTCACCCAAAATGGTAAAATGCCCTATTTGCTGGTCAGCATTGAGCAGTTTTGTTTACATTATATTTATAAAAACGAATATTTAAAAAAACCATAGTTAATTACTTTTTCATCTGATTTTTTAATCCATTTGTGTATGTATGTTGCTCTGGTCCTCATTCTTTGTTCAATCTTAAAAATTATGATCAATCACATTTTTTCAAATTTAAAACAACTTTAATAAAATTTCAAAAAAAAGTCAGCCAATTTTTTTAATAAAATTAAACGATGTTAAAAAAACTTAGGTAAAAAATGTCTTATATGCAACGGTTTTGATCTGTTATGATTTATCAAGAATGTTCTGATTTTGATTAATGTCGTATTTTATCTATTTTTATGAAAAATTGGTTAATTTTATGGTAAAGGATATATTTATTAAAAAATTTTGTCCCTCCCTCATAATTTTTATTGTTTCACACTTTAACTTTAACATTGCGCTCACTAATAATAACACCGCCCATCTTTTATAAAAAAGGTTGAATGTTTTTATCCGCCATGGTTTTAATGTGGCGTGGCGTTTTGTTATTATTTTGCGTTAAAAAATGATTTGAAAAATGTAAACTTTGTTTTACTTTTTTTTTCATTTTGGTTGACGTCGTTTTTTTATCCATGCCTATTAGGTGTTTTTTAGGGTTAAATGGTACTAGGCTGTTTTTCGCTAAAAAAAACTGTAAAATATTTTGATGTTTTGTTAAAATTCAAATTTTATTTGCAACTTTGTCTCATTTTATGTATATTCATATTTATAGCTATACAATTTTTACAAAAATTACAATTTTCATCTACGCAAATGGGTAATAATGGTATGTTGAGTGGACAATTTTTTTTACTCTTTCTTAATTGTAAATTTAGGTAGTTTTGAGCGCATTGTTGAGGAACAGCAACCGCCAACAACACCCGTACCGCATTCTCGAAAACTTCTTCGTGCTTTGTGGAAAGAACGAATTTTCATCGTGTTGGTCCTGATCTTCGCCACTCTGGTCGTTCAGTATCTCTACTGGATGAAAACATTGTAATGATGAGGGGACAAGTTTTTTGACGGTTCAATTTCTTTGTTATTTTACTTGTTTATGTTCGGATATAAAAAAAAACAAATATTTTTTTGTTTTTGTTAAAAATATCTCATAGGCAAAGAGTAACAGGTCCACCAAAGGTTTTTTTGGGAAAGGATTTCCCCCTCATCTTATAAATACGGTATGATTAAGGACCAAAATAGGGATAGAAATCTGTCTACTCTTTTTTAATGGGTTTTAAAAAATTAAATTATGGTGTCTTTATATTTAGGTTTTTGAAAACTTTATATTTCAGCCATTATTTTTAACAATTAATTTAATTTTTTATCAGCAGCGAAAAAAAGGGGAAAATACCATTAGACCACCCCTCTGACAGAGAATTCTGGATTCGTAATTAAAACAATTTTATAAAAAAATACCGTAAGGTTTATGTTAAAAAATCCACTAAAAGGTTTTGAGTCATTTACCCCACCCCTCCTCCCTCTGAATAGGGGTAGAAATATACCTACTTTCTTAATGGTCTTTTAAATCACACAACTTTTATTTAAAAATGATTCACACTTTATTTAAAAAATGGTTCATATTTTTTTATTTTATTGCAAAAAAATGGTGGTTCACTTTTTTTATTTTTAAAAATTGTAAGAAAATATGGTTCATACCTTTGGATTTTTTAAAAATTGCAAAAAATATGGTTCACACCTTTGGATTTTTTAAAATTGCAAAAAAATATGGTTCACACCTTTGGATAGATGAATTTTAATTCTAAAAAATAATTCGCAGCCAAGGGGGCTCGAACTTTAGGGGCCAAAATCTGGTGGAGTAACTACTAATAATTATTATGCGGCGATTTTCGACTCTCTTTCCTCTCCATTCTCTCTCTCGCTCGCTCGTTCATTTCTCTTTCTCTAATGCGTCCGCCACCAATGTTGCCATTTTCCTCACCCCCGCCATTAACTCAACTGCTCTGATCAGATTTAAGGGGAGAGATTTGGGATTTGAGTCAGTTGTTGATCACTTCACCTTTTTGATCACTCACCAATTTCCCTTGGCTTTTCTTTAACTTCTGGTCAATAAAGTGCTTTGTTATTGGCTTAGAAAAAGGGGGGCAGCCTTTTGGGGGAGGGATGCGCCTTCCCGCATCTCAGGCTCTGCCTGAAATGCTGGAAGGGCCCAACATTCCTCGCGTATTTCCCCGCATATTAATAATAATTGAAATGTCTTCCGAAAAAACGCCACCGAAAAAGGCTAAACGTTCTCCGATACAAGCAATAAAATTTGGAGAAACAATGGTGTAAGCTTTTATTTTTTATTAAAAATTATTTTATTAATTTAATAAAACAAAGTTTATAGACTCATAACACGATGGTTTTTAGTTATATATATTTGTTTTTATTTTTCGCCCAATTTTCACATTTGCGAAAGTACCATTTATTAAATTTATACCATTTTAACCCCTTGTCCATAATACCATTCCTTTTAAATATAAATTTCGCACCATTTCTTTTACCTAAACCTCCAAATCCAATTATTATTACTACCATAAAATACATTTTCCACATTTTTTTCTTCCAATTTCTCTTCACAATTTCAAAATCAAATTATTGACTACCGTAAAAATCCATTTTCCAAAGTTTTCTAATGCTCACTAATTTTTCCAATTTCCAACGATTTTTTTTTCTCTCTTTTCCCTCCTCTTCTCCATGTTTTGTATGAGCCATATTTGATTACAAAAATACTCAAACCATAATCAGCAAATTTTCAATTAGCTAAGTACTAATTAATTAATTCAATTAACAATTAAGTCGACAATTTAAATTAAAAATTATAATCAGCAATTGCTTGCTAAAGACCACTAACAATTGTGGCCTCATTAAAAATAATGAGAATGCCTTCGTGAAGCCAGGAGAGGTCGGCCTTTTTAAGGGCAAAACAATTCATCGAATTGACTTGATTGATGACGCACGACCGGTCCAGAAAAGCCCTATAGGTATCCGGTAGTGCTTCAGCCTGAGATAGAGAGACAAGTGAAAGAGTTGCTCCGACAAAACGTGATACGGCCTTCGAATTCGGCGTGGTCATCACCCATCGTGCTTGTCCGCAAAACGGACGGATCGTACAGATTTTGCGTGGATTACCGAAAATTGAATCAGCTTACTAAACGCTCTACCTATTATCTGCCACGGATTCAATCAATATTAGATGAAATCTCGGGGAAGAAATATTTTTCGGTTGCTGATTGCTCGAGCGGATTTTTCCATATCAAATTAGCCAAGGGACACGAGGAGAGAAGCGCATTCATTTGCCACATGGGATTGTTCGAGTGGCTTAGGTGTCCTTTTGGATTAGCCGGCGCACCAACAACCTTTCAAAGAGCGATGGAAGAGGTACGACAGACATGTTCAGCGACATTTCTCGTCTATCTGGACGATTGCATCATCGGTTCGATGAACGAGGAGGAACATTTGAAGGACATTGACACATTTCTGAGAACGATGGCGGATGTCGGTTTCAAACTTAAACCGGAGAAATGTCGTTTCGCCATGGGAGAAATAAGATACCTCGGGCACCTAATCTCAGAAAAGGGAGTGAGAATTGATCCGAAAGATTTGGATCCCATTCGAAAGCTGAAAAAACCGAATAACATGACGGAACTTCGTTCACTCATTGGCATACTATCTTACTTTTGAAAATTTATCCATGGATTTGCTGCGATACTCCAACCAATTTATGAACTAACAAAAAATGAATCTACGACCGAATGGGGGCAGACACATGAAGAAGCACTGGAGGAATTGAAAACGAGACTAATGACTGCACCAGTCTTAGCACCGCCAAATTTGGACAGCGTTTCATCGTCGAAACTGATGCGAGTATCAAAGCGATTGCCGGATGTCTTCTTCAAAAGAATAAAATCGAAGAAATTCACCCGATTTGCTATTTTAGTCGCGTGTTGACTAAACACGAGAAACGATATTCAGTGGTTGAACTCAAGGCTCTCGCCATTTGTGCTTCTTTAAAAAATTTCCGCCCGTATTTTGAGGGGGCTGGAAAGTCGACGGTGATAACGGACAATTCCGCCCTAACCTCATTATTCCGACGGAAGGATCTAGAGGGAAGGCTAAGTCGATACCAATTAGCAATTATGGCATACGACGCCGACATTATTTATCGCCCGGGGAAACGGAATCAATTATGCGACCATCTTTCGAGATATCTGAGAGATGAGCCCGATGCCCAAATTAATTTGATAAAAATGGAACGAAAACTTTCGAAAGATGAGATGCTGAAAGCACAAATGGAAGAAATGAGTCTCAAAAACATTTTTGAAGTACTGAAGGAAGGAAATCCGGAGGAAGAAATTGAGGAAAATGGCAAAAAACGGAGAATTTACAACGATCTCATGTGCATAATGGATAAAGGAGATTGGAAAATCTTCGTTCCAAACGAAATAACAGGCAGATTAATCCGTGAATACCATTCTGATGTTCTTCAAGGCGCACATTTGGGTGAAAAACGAACGACAGAAAAGATGAGAAAGAAACCTCTTTTGGAAGGGAATGGACAACGACATTCATAACTTCATCAAATCTTGTGATGCTTGTCAAAGAAGGAAAATTCTGGGACCACATCAAAGCTCTGAGCCAATCTGCCCAATTGAACCGGCTTCGAGACCATCTGAAAGATTACACCTCGACCTATTGGGGCCTCTAAAAACGGCCAAAAGCGGATTTCAATATATTCTAGTAATCATCGATTCTTTTTCAAAATTAATGATAGGAATACCACTACGAGAACAGTCGGCAACAGAATCACATCGGCTTTTGTGGAAAAATTTTTATGTTCCTTTGGCTTGCCAAAGATAGTCGTTACCGACTGTGGTACCCAATTTATGAGCTCAACATTTAAATCATTGGCAAAAACTTGGGGGTTCGAACATCAAACCACAGTACCCTACCATCAATCGGCCAACGGACAAGTGGAACGATACAACCGCACCATTGTAGACATGCTTGTCACAAGCACGGAAGGAAAGAATTGGGCGGCAGCTTTACCATTAATTTGCTTCGCCTACAATTCTTCAATTAATTACGGCAATTCTCCTTTTTATGTAATGCATGGTTTCGACCCGAGGCTTCCAAGTGAAGTGACACTCGGAAAAGTGGAAGATAATTTTTCGGATATGGCAGTGTATGTGCAGGAGTTGACAAAACAAATGGAAGAAGTTAAGACAACAGTAAAAGAAAATCTGAGGAAATGTGCCGATCAAATGATAAAACAACAAAAATGGACAAAAGAGATCCCATGGATGGAAGGAATGCTGGTACTGAAGCGGAGAATTGACAAAAGAAATAAACTTGAACAAAATTACGATGGCCCTTTTCGAAGAATTACTGTAGAAAAGCCAAATTTGACACTAAAAGAGATGCACGCAGATGCCAAAGAGTTTCCGGTACACATGGACCAGTGTAAACCGTATTATTCAAAAGAGGAACAAATTCCGGTGCCAAATGAAGAATCAAATTCGGGGTCCAGAAGAAAAACCGGGGATAAAAGTCGTCACTGCCTTATACCCGAAAGATTCTTTTGAATTTTCATCTATCCCGAAATCAATGGTTCAATCCCAGTGGGAAATACACAGCACCAAAGAAGGAGACGAATACTTTTCCGCTTGGGTATTTGACGAAAATATTCAGCTTTTTATAACTGAGGGAAGGGAACACTTAATCATTGGGAACGGAATTCAAGCGTGGTTAAATCAAAATGGAAATGTAACTTGCGAAAATGGAGAAGCAACTTACTGGGAGACTTATTTGGACATGGACGGACTCATTCACAAAAACAAAATCACTCCAGAATTTTGGATAACCCATACTGAGCCTAGAATTTGTGAAGAATACCAATTTCGACCATGCTCATCCTCAACAATTTTTTTGAATGCCGAAAAATGTTCACATTCTAATTTACAGGACAAAAAAATCAATATCCTATCCCTGACTCTAATAATGGCCAATGCTGATTCACCGATACTAATTTCTGATGAGGAGCTAAGCGAAGACGAGGCTCATTTGAAAAAATTATTATTGTCTGAACAACAACAACTACGTAAATAACAATTTAACCCGATCGGCCCTACTCATCGACGGTACACTCTTTGCCCATCAACCAGGTCCAAATTGTGACCCCAGCACAAGCAGAAAAACTAAAGAGGGAACAGCAGTTAGCCTTAATTAATCAGAAGATAAAAGAGATGGAAGCCGCCAAAAAACAAATTGAAGTAGAAGAAAGTGCTGAAGAAGAAGGACGAATTTTAAAAGAAAAGGCATGGAAAACGGAAGAGCAGAAAAAGAGGGCAAAAGCTAAGAAAGACGGGGAGAAATGGGGAAGAACGGAAGAAGAGGGGCCAAAGCGTGATGGCAAGCACTGCCCAATGAGATCGTATGTGGCATATTATAATGACCCGAGGGAGGGAAGTGATCAATCGATGGAATGCCCTGAGGAGGCGAGAAAAAGAGAGGAAAATTTAAAAATGAAGACGGTCGAAGAGCGAGACCATGCCTTCCGGTCATTTGTGAATGCCGACACTTCACTCGACAGGAGAGCGAAAGTCGGGCAACGCTTCGCCCGAAATTTGTTGGCCCCGGTGGAGAGGGATATCATCCGGAACCCGGGAATTCCCCCAGAAGGACGGGGATTTTGCCAAAGTGCCACAGGTGGCAGGGACTCCCTCATCCCGAAGGACGAACAATTGGCACGCCACGGGGTGGCAGGGATCGAGAAAGAGGGCCTGGAATATGAGCCCTATTCGGTCAAGTCCGGTGGGCGCAACGATGGAAGAAAAGATCGAACGTGTGCGCTCACTTTTATTTGAATGTACGCACACATTGAGAGACGTAGTCGATGAAATGAACGCAAAAAAGAAGAAAGAGGACGAGATGAACAAAGAGAGAACGAGAGAAACAGACGAAGGAAGAGAGCACGGAAAGAAAGAGGGCAGTGAGAAGAGTGAGGGAACGAAAGACAAATGAAGAGAAAGAACAGAGGATGAAGGAAGGGAACAACAAAAAAAATAAAATTAATAAATAATAATAATATACAATTCCATAATCATATACCTAATGTTGGAACATTCAAATTTAAAAAATACATAAAATAAAATAAAAACAATAAAATTTTAAAATCCAAAACAATTAATTAATAATCAAAAAAACTTTTGAATGTTCCAAATATTTTCATTTAAAAGTGCTTGTGTTCCTCCCTCCCTTTCCACTTATCTCCCTTTGTTTCTTATTCTTTTTCTTTTTTTTCTCTCTCTCTCTCTCTGTCTAATATCGCTCCTAATCTTCCAATACTCACCAATCACGGCGGACGGCACAACAAAGCACGGCACAATCAAAATTCCAAACACCAAAACAACGGACGTCAGAAATGCAGCAGCCATTTATTCGGAATTTAAATCTACAAAAATTTTGAGAGAAGGAAAAGCCAAAAAGATGAAAAATGACGAAAAAGTTGGATGAACAAAAATGACGGTTCGCTGCTGCACATCTGTCCCAAAATCTTCCAATCTCTTCTTATTCATTATTCTTCACTAAATTGCATTTTCATTTACGCACCATTTTCCACGACAACATTTAAATATAATTGAATTGAACGCCGGGGGCGGCGTTCAGCAGAGAGCAGAGAATATTATGCGGCGATTTTCGACTCTCTTTCCTCTCCATTCTCTCTCTCGCTCGCTCGTTCATTTCTCTTTCTCTAATGCTTCCGCCACCAATGTTGCCATTTTCCTCACCCCCGCCCATTAACTCAACTGCTCTGATCAGATTTAAGGGGAGAGATTTGGGATTTGAGTCAGTTGTTGATCACTTCACCTTTTTGATCACTCACCAATTTCCCTTGGCTTTTCTTTAACTTCTGGTCAATAAAGTGCTTTGTTATTGGCTTAGAAAAAGGGGGGCAGCCTTTTGGGGGAGGGATGCGCCTTCCCGCATCTCAGGCTCTGCCTGAAATGCTGGGATTCTCAACATTACATTTTGGGAAAAAAAATCTGGAACGTTTGATTCGTGACATTGGCACTGATTACCGTCGCTTTTTATAAGTGTGCATGTTAGTGGGTTTTGTAGATTTCTTTATTCCTTTGTATATTTTAAATCTATATTTTTTTTGCAAAAATTATAACCGATGAAATTTTAGTTTTCTATAATCTTTTATATGTGTCGTTCTTATTTAATTATTTTAATTATAACAAAAAACATTATTACTAATGTCGTGTGCATAGCTTTTTGATGCATCCACTTGCAATGTAATGATTAATATTAATTCTTGTATTTAATATCTATTAAATTTTTAAATATTTTTTGTTTTTTGTCTCTAAGCAAGTTGAGCTTTTTTGATGTCCTCGTCTGCTCAAATTTCATGGTGATACGTAATATTAATACTTATATTTAATATTTACATAATTTTTTAACAATTTTTGTTTTTTTCTCTATCCTCATATTAATAATTTTTTAATAACGATAATTTAATTAATTAATAAATGATGATTTTAAAATTAATGTTGCTCTCATCGTTCATAAATTATGCTTCATAATATCGTAAAGATAGCATTTACAAAAAATTAAATAATAAATTTTTTGTTTTTTCATGTTTTTAAATATTAAAAGAAAATTAAATTTAATACGGAATACTAAAATAAATACTAGTTATTCATTTTTGATATCTCGATCACCCACTACCGATTCGATCTCATATTAATTCATTAGTCATTTCTTAAGCGAAATTCTGGAATGAAATAGTTTTTAAATTTTCATTTGCTATTTTATATAGTAATTTAGATTTTTATAAATTTTCTGCATTCATAATTATTAAAAATTTAATTTGTACTTTATTCCTATTTTACTTTTGGTGTCTTCCGAGAGTACCCACTCTTGAAATTTATTATTTTAAAAAATATATAAAAAATAATTTTTATTGTTTATTTTTTGGGCATATTAATATTAAATGTTCCGTTCTATTCATATTTAATGTTATTAAAAAAAATTAAAAGTTTGTTTTTTGAAAAATTAGATAGTTTTGTAAATCTGAATTATTTCCATCCAGGTAAATTTGTTATTTTCCTCAATCAATAGAATAATTATATAAATGAAAAATATGCATATAAATTTTTCCAAATTGATGGCAAAATTATTGATTATTAGGGATGCAACTTTTAGTGATTTAACTATTTTTTTTGCTCGATTGTTTTGAAGAAAGGAGCTCAAATGCATTTCTGCGTTGAAATTTTTCGATTTGGATCTCACTATCAATCACTAGAAATCACTATTTTCACGCTTCGTCACTAAAATAGTGTTTTAACTATTTCGACATTTTTCAGAGATTTTATTCGCAAAAATGCAACAAAATCAAAAAATACACCCCTAAGAATCGATCAAAAAAAATTTCAAAAAAATACACCACTAAGAATTGGAAAATTTTTTCAAAAATTCTCCCACAAAATTTTTTTTTTCTTGACAAAATTTTTGATTTAAAAAATGTCAATATTTGCTAAGAGAATTTATAAAGGAAATGTAGCTCATTTGCAACTGCAACCAGTGAATAAAAATTATTTTTGCATTTTTGGCTGAAAATTAGGTCACTATTTGTCACTATTTCGGACTTTTTGCCACTATTTGGTCACTATTTTGGCATTTTTACTCACTATTTTAGTTAACTATTTCGAGATTTTTCGTCACTAAAAGTTGCATCCCTATTGATTATGAACTTATGCCTTATTAAATTAATTTTACATTGTTAAATATGCCTTCATCTTGAAAAATTTTATATCCCATAATTCATATTTTAGCTAAATATTTGAATTGAATGTAAATATGATTTTTTTCATTCGAAATTTTTTAAATTTTAATTTTTTTTATTCAAAAATTGTCTCAATTTTAGATTATTTTAATATTTCTTCTACTTAATAGGTATTTTTTTCTTTTTAATATAAATCGAACCATTTGTTATCTATCTCTCTTTTTGGTTTTGTTTTTCTTGAAATTGCATTTCTCGTATTGCACTTCGTAATAAATAATTAATTTTGTTTATGCATTATTATATGTATATTTTTTTCCAAAAAATTGGGTGGGAGAAATATGAAACATTTGCCAGTTTTCGTCCACTTTCCATGCTCTCATTTTCCTTGAAAATATTTCATTTAATTATAATAGACTATTCTAAATTGATTTTAATAATTTAAAAGCACAATATACATTTGTTTTTTCATCTAATATAAATTTTTTATTTAGGTGCATATTTGTGGGGAACCGCCCACTTCGGCGCCGGCCTTTTCGGCGCCGTTGCTAACAACTTTTTCCTGATCAACCAAATTAAAAATTTTTGTTATCATTCGATAACTCTTCAGATTCTCTATTAGCCTGTAAAATTTAAAAAAATTTCGTCAGTTTACAAAAAAGTTATGGCCAAAAAACCTCAAAAATTAACTTTTTCTTGGCTTTTTCGGCGCCGCGTGGCATAACTTTTTTATTTTTGAATCATTCATTTCTATTTTTACATGTAAATATAGAGCACACATAGAGCTTTCAAATGATGCCAGATTGGCTAAAGCTAACTTACAAATAAAAAAGTTATAGCATTTCAAAATTTGCGGCGCCGAAATGGTCCGCGCCGAAGTGACCCCGATTAATTAATTTATTTATTAAATTCATAATTTCAACATGTGATTTTAGGCTCCTGTAATATATTAGTTTCATCGTTTCACATTATAACTTCATAAAATTTATACTTTTTATATATTTATAAAAAATATTTCAGACAAAATAAAACATGTTTTATTTTAATTTCTTAGCTTTTATGCTTTTTTTAATATTCCAAGGAGTTTTTTAGCAAATTCTTTATTAGTAAATAATACATTTATTCAGGCATCCATTGTTTTTATAGGTTTTCCATTCACTTTCAGCCCAGCTGGACTCAGTTTCAGCTCATTATAATTTGTTGAGATTAAAATGTCCCGTAAATTTCGATTTATATTTTTTTTATGATTGACATTTCTTTATAATTAAATTGTAACCGTAGTAAATTGGAGTTAAATTATTAGATTTTATATTGTTTAAGAATTAAATATTTCAAAATCTGTTTAAAATTAACTTATAAAAAACTGGACTTTGAGTCTTCTTTACCCGCTGACAAATTTCTACATCCTCATGTTCAGTAAGATATTTGTAAGTTTGTAATAGAGATAATTTTAAAGATACAATGATCGGATATAAGTATAAGATGTAATTTTTTTATTTCTTTTCAATATTTGTATATTATTTATTTCAAGATAGGTCCTTGTTTATTTTATAAATTTTCAGTAATTTATAGATTTTCAATTCGACTCGCGACTGGTCTGGTTCGACAATATTGTATTCGTTGATGTGTTCGGTTTTTCAATTTTAATACATTAGCTTATTTTAGTAATTTTATTTTAAAATTTCGTATTCATGCAATATTTCATGGTAAAGATGACATTTTTAATAATTTTATTAGGTTCCCATTACATTTGAGAATTATATGATTGCACTAATATATAATTTTTCTCAATTTGTCTAATAGACATATTCTTTTTGATTGGTATTATTTTATAAAATTTTTTTTTTTTTTCTTATAAAAATATTTCATTTAATTTATCTTTCTTAACAATAAAATAACAGGCTCTTATTTCATTTTTTATCCTTTTTTTTCTTGTCCAGTTCCCTTTTTTTATCCCATTTTAATATTTTATTTTATTTGTTAAATAAGTATTTTTATATTCTTGTGAATTTATTCTCACACATTTTTTACATTTGCAATTTTTATTTATTAATCATTAAAGCAATAAAATCTCTTCTTTAGATTTAGTTTAATTTAAATATTAGGCAAAAGTTGTTATTTTTTCTAGTCACATATTCTATATTTCTTCTATTATATTTTTAGATATATAAATTTTCTGCATAGATAGGAATTATTTTTCTCTTATTTACTGTTTAATTAGAGTATTTAATTAATTTCTAATGACGATAAATATTTCAGAGAAAATAAAATATTTTTATTTTCTTAGCGCATATATTTTTTAATATTCCATGGATTTTCTTTTACAAATCTTTTGTTTTGTTTATTATCAATTACTATTAGTAAACAATAAATTTATTCAGTTATCAGTTCTCATGTTCAGCCCATCTCGATTCAGTTTCTGTCCTTTAAAATTTGTTGAACAAAAAATATCCCATAAGTTTTATAGGGTCTTTAGTTATTTCTTTTCAATATTTGTGTATTTATTTCGGGATAGTTGCATATTTATCAACCTATTTTGAAATTTAATCTTTGTTGTGGTTTTTTGAATTCAAAATCTGTTTAAAATTAACTTATAAAAAAACTGGACTTTGAGTCTTCTTTACCCGCTGACAAATTTCTACATCCTCATGTTCAGTAAGATATTTGTAAGTTTGTAATAGAGATAATTTTAAAGATACAATGATCGGATATAAGTATAAGATGTAATTTTTTTTATTTCTTTTCAATATTTGTGTATTATTTATTTCAAGATAGGTCCTTGTTTATTTTATAAATTTTCAGTAATTTATAGATTTTCAATTCGACTCGCGACTGGTCTGGTTCGACAATATTGTATTCGTTGATGTGTTCGGTTTTTCAATTTTAATACATTAGCTTATTTTAGTAATTTTATTTTAAAATTTCGTATTCATGCAATATTTCATGGTAAAGATGACATTTTTAATAATTTTATTAGGTTCCCATTACATTTGAGAATTATATGATTGCACTAATATATAATTTTTCTCAATTTGTCTAATAGACATATTCTTTTTGATTGGTATTATTTTATAAAAATATTTCATTTAATTTATCTTTCTTAACAATAAAATAACAGGCTCTTATTTCATTTTTTATCCTTTTTTTTCTTGTCCAGTTCCCTTTTTTTATCCCATTTTAATATTTTATTTTATTTGTTAAATAAGTATTTTTATATTCTTGTGAATTTATTCTCACACATTTTTTACATTTGCAATTTTTATTTATTAATCATTAAAGCAATAAAATCTCTTCTTTAGATTTAGTTTAATTTAAATATTAGGCAAAAGTTGTTATTTTTTCTAGTCACATATTCTATATTTCTTCTATTATATTTTTAGATATATAAATTTTCTGCATAGATAGGAATTATTTTTCTCTTATTTACTGTTTAATTAGAGTATTTTAATTAATTTCTAATGACGATAAATATTTCAGAGAAAATAAAATATTTTATTTTCTTAGCGCATATATTTTTTAATATTCCATGGATTTTCTTTTACAAATCTTTTGTTTTGTTTATTATCAATTACTATTAGTAAACAATAAATTTATTCAGTTATCAGTTCTCATGTTCAGCCCATCTCGATTCAGTTTCTGTCCTTTAAAATTTGTTGAACAAAAAATATCCCATAAGTTTTATAGGGTCTTTAGTTATTTCTTTTCAATATTTGTGTATTTATTTCGGGATAGTTGCATATTTATCAACCTATTTTGAAATTTAATCTTTGTTGTGGTTTTTTGAATTCAAAATCTGTTTAAAATTAACTTATAAAAAACTGGACTTTGAGTCTTCTTTACCCGCTGACAAATTTCTACATCCTCATGTTCAGTAAGATATTTGTAAGTTTGTAATAGAGATAATTTTAAAGATACAATGATCGGATATAAGTATAAGATGTAATTTTTTTATTTCTTTTCAATATTTGTATATTATTTATTTCAAGATAGGTCCTTGTTTATTTTATAAATTTTCAGTAATTTATAGATTTTCAATTCGACTCGCGACTGGTCTGGTTCGACAATATTGTATTCGTTGATGTGTTCGGTTTTTCAATTTTAATACATTAGCTTATTTTAGTAATTTTATTTTAAAATTTCGTATTCATGCAATATTTCATGGTAAAGATGACATTTTTAATAATTTTATTAGGTTCCCATTACATTTGAGAATTATATGATTGCACTAATATATAATTTTTCTCAATTTGTCTAATAGACATATTCTTTTTGATTGGTATTATTTTATAAAAATATTTCATTTAATTTATCTTTCTTAACAATAAAATAACAGGCTCTTATTTCATTTTTTATCCTTTTTTTTCTTGTCCAGTTCCCTTTTTTTATCCCATTTTAATATTTTATTTTATTTGTTAAATAAGTATTTTTATATTCTTGTGAATTTATTCTCACACATTTTTTACATTTGCAATTTTTATTTATTAATCATTAAAGCAATAAAATCTCTTCTTTAGATTTAGTTTAATTTAAATATTAGGCAAAAGTTGTTATTTTTTTCTAGTCACATATTCTATATTTCTTCTATTATATTTTTAGATATATAAATTTTCTGCATAGATAGGAATTATTTTTCTCTTATTTACTGTTTAATTAGAGTATTTTAATTAATTTCTAATGACGATAAATATTTCAGAGAAAATAAAATATTTTATTTTCTTAGCGCATATATTTTTTAATATTCCATGGATTTTCTTTTACAAATCTTTTGTTTTGTTTATTATCAATTACTATTAGTAAACAATAAATTTATTCAGTTATCAGTTCTCATGTTCAGCCCATCTCGATTCAGTTTCTGTCCTTTAAAATTTGTTGAACAAAAATATCCCATAAGTTTTATAGGGTCTTTAGTTATTTCTTTTCAATATTTGTGTATTTATTTCGGGATAGTTGCATATTTATCAACCTATTTTGAAATTTAATCTTTGTTGTGGTTTTTTGAATTCAAAATCTGTTTAAAATTAACTTATAAAAAACTGGACTTTGAGTCTTCTTTACCCGCTGACAAATTTCTACATCCTCATGTTCAGTAAGATATTTGTAAGTTTGTAATAGAGATAATTTTAAAGATACAATGATCGGATATAAGTATAAGATGTAATTTTTTTATTTCTTTTCAATATTTGTGTATTATTTACTTCAAGATAGGTCCTTGTTTATTTTATAAATTTTCAGTAATTTATAGATTTTCAATTCGACTCGCGACTGGTCTGGTTCGACAATATTGTATTCGTTGATGTGTTCGGTTTTTCAATTTTAATACATTAGCTTATTTTAGTAATTTTATTTTAAAATTTCGTATTCATGCAATATTTCATGGTAAAGATGACATTTTTAATAATTTTATTAGGTTCCCATTACATTTGAGAATTATATGATTGCACTAATATATAATTTTTCTCAATTTGTCTAATAGACATATTCTTTTTGATTGGTATTATTTTATAAAAATATTTCATTTAATTTATCTTTCTTAACAATAAAATAACAGGCTCTTATTTCATTTTTTATCCTTTTTTTTCTTGTCCAGTTCCCTTTTTTTATCCCATTTTAATATTTTATTTTATTTGTTAAATAAGTATTTTTATATTCTTGTGAATTTATTCTCACACATTTTTACATTTGCAATTTTTATTTATTAATCATTAAAGCAATAAAATCTCTTCTTTAGATTTAGTTTAATTTAAATATTAGGCAAAAGTTGTTATTTTTTCTAGTCACATATTCTATATTTCTTCTATTATATTTTTAGATATATAAATTTTCTGCATAGATAGGAATTATTTTTCTCTTATTTACTGTTTAATTAGAGTATTTTAATTAATTTCTAATGACGATAAATATTTCAGAGAAAATAAAATATTTTATTTTCTTAGCGCATATATTTTTTAATATTCCATGGATTTTCTTTTACAAATCTTTTGTTTTGTTTATTATCAATTACTATTAGTAAACAATAAATTTATTCAGTTATCAGTTCTCATGTTCAGCCCATCTCGATTCAGTTTCTGTCCTTTAAAATTTGTTGAACAAAAAATATCCCATAAGTTTTATAGGGTCTTTAGTTATTTCTTTTCAATATTTGTGTATTTATTTCGGGATAGTTGCATATTTATCAACCTATTTTGAAATTTAATCTTTGTTATGGTTTTTTGAATTCAAAATCTGTTTAAAATTAACTTATTAAAAAACTGGACTTTGAGTCTTCTTTACCCGCTGACAAATTTCTACATCCTCATGTTCAGTAAGATATTTGTAAGTTTGTAATAGATATTATTTTAAAGATACAATAATCGGATATAAGTATAAGATGTATTTTTTTTTAATTTCTTTTCAATATTTGTGTATTATTTACTTCAAGATAGGTGCTTGTTTACATTTATATTGAGTAAGATGTTTGTAAGTACGTAATATAGAGTATTTTACAAATATAATAATCAGGTAGTATTTATTTACGAATTATCTGTGCCTTTTAATATTACTTGAATGATTTACTTGAATACTTTGCTTAATTAATGTTTAATTTTTATAATAAAAAATATATTATAAAAATAAACAAAATAAGTTTATTTTTTTAAATTTTAGTTTTATATGGTTTTGTAAAAAAATGTTCAGAATTTTCTTCAAGGACCTTGACAGAATGAAATTTCATTTTGATCATTGTATATGATTATTAAAAATTCTGTATTTTATATATGTTTAGGAATACATTTTGTATTTTTCAGTACTTTTAGTAATTTTTTTCATTTTTGATGATTTCTCAAGGAAATTTTTTAAAAAATGTCCCACAAAAATCAAAATTTCGCAATTTAAAATTAATTTTGCTTAATTATGCTTCTGAACTAAATTAAGCCAATTTTATTCATTTTATGAAATTTTATGCATATATCACTCTTTCAATGAATAAAAAACATTATAAAACCATTATTCATATATTTGGTACACATTTGGTTTTTCCAAAAAATCGAATGAATGAAAATGGGCATTGGGTGAATTACTCATTGAGTGAAAAACTCAGTTTAGTTTTAGGGCAATTAATGTAAATGGAACGATGGCTCTGCGTCTTTTTTAATTGATTAAGAAACAAAGGGAACATTTTGAGAGAGTGAGCGAGAGGGGGAAGAAGCAAAGAGAGAAGAGAGAAAATGAGAGAGAGAGAGAGAGAGAGATAGAGAGAGGGGATGGGGCTATAGATGGTGTTAGGACGAAGCGACAAAAGTACCAAAGTTCGTAACATTTAAATTTAATTATTTATTTTATTTGCTAAATAATAAATCATAACTTAGTTAAACTTGATCAAATTAGAGAAATTTTACTACTTATGTAATTTAAAAAAATTAATAAACATTTACAAAAAGTTTAAATTTTAAATTCTGACTCTACAATTTGGCGCTGTATGATTTCGTCAGTAAACGATTTCGTCAGTGAACTATTTTTTATTTATTTAACTGTTTTCCACTTTTTTTCGTCAGTGATCGAATTCGACAGTGAATATTTTCGTCAGTGACTTAATTTTCACGTTAAATGTTCTATATAGAGACCGGCGCGGGACGGGATCCCGCGCGGGATTTTGCGGGATCCCAGTCCGCAATCCCGCATTTTTTGGAAAATGCGGGATTTGCGGGATTAATCCCGCGGGATCCCGTCCCGCAAAAAATTTTGAGTTCCAGTCCCGCAGCGGGATCCGCAAATTTGAAATTTCCGGTCTCTAGTTCTATATGCATACTTATTTTCTTTAATGTATTTTAAACTCAAATAGCGATAATTCTTTCATTCAATATATATGGTGCTTAAATATTAAAGTAACTTTTGACTATCAAACGAATTCGTCAGGGGACAATTTCGTCATTGAATTATGTTTTTAAAAATACTTAAAACATATTTCCAAACGGTCTGTCATGTTCCACAATCGTATTGGAAAAGTTCATCATGTTGTGCCAATTATTGCATCAATCCGATGACGAATCAAGCCGTCGGCAGCAACACCCATATTACCGTCAGCTTGATAAATAAACAGTTCTTCGTTTTTAATTAACATGATGTGGGCCAATCCATGACATTAGAAAATTCTAAGCGAAAAAAATAACCAAAGAAAAAACAATAGTGAAATGTTGCTTTCCAAAATTTGTTAAAAGACGAAATTTAGTCCAGCAAAATTTAAAAAAATCCTGTAGCTCAGATGTTGGATTCGGGTCGACATATATGCATTCGAGAACGAATTACCATACGTAACAAGCGATTATACATTTTAAAACAAAGTATCCACTGACGAAAAAAATGGAAAACAGTTAAATAAATGGAAATAGTTCACTGACGAAATCGTTTACTGACGAAATCATTAGCCACGAAAAAAAACTAGACCCCCAATTTTTTTTATTTATGGGAAACTTAATTAATAGGATGTTCTATTAAATGTAGTAAATAAATTTCATGAAATTTGAAAAAGCTGATTTTCTTATTCAGTTCCTAGTTGTTGGAATGCCCCAAATGAATTTACGTCCATATCTATTAATTCATGCGTTGGTTCTGCTGATCTCCTTTAGAACCCCCTTACATATCTAAAGTGATTGTATGCGATAATTTGATCGTCAGCAAATTTTAATTAAAAAAATAATTAATGTTTCAAATAAAATAATTATTGCCCCAAATAAACCAAAAGAACAAATTGCTTAAATTAATGCTGTTTAAGACATCTAAGATTGAAAAGATGTAAGATTGAACCCGATTTCGGACATTTTTTGCAGGTTGAAATTTTTATTCGAAAACCAATTTATGAATCAATTTTTATAATACATAAATGATAAAGGTAGCGTTTTTATCCATGAATCAATCCCAGGCACTAATTTAACGAAAAACAGTATGAAAAAATCAGATTTTTATTTTGAATTTCCTACAGTATCATTTCCTTTGGTATTTTTTAAATTAAATCAAAAACGTGCGGCTGCTTTTGCTTTTTGTCTTTGTTCTTGCCGCCCCACAATGAGCTAAACGTTTTCGCCAATTTCTCAACTTTGTTCTTGCCTTTAGAGGAGGAGCCTGATGAACTTGCTTCTCCGATCGTTTTCTCCTCTTCTTAAAATATTTTTAAATTTATTTTATATTTAAAATATATTTTAATTAAATTTAATTATTTTCAAGCACTCACTTTGAAAATTGTCCCTATAAATGCGATATTTGTGAATGGCAAAGTCAAATTCCTTCGTAATTTGTTTTGCTTCAGCACCATTAATTAAGGCATATCTTGGCTTTGAATAGAAATCAACCTAAATAAATTAATGATTTCCTTTTAATAAAATTTCTTACGCTAATTCGGTAATTACCGTAAAATTGTTTCCATCACTTTCGCATTGGCTACTAAATATAAGACAATCGAACCCGCCAATTTTTGCGAAAATTTTCCGCACCGAATTTGCGTTATAATCCAATTTGTTTTGAAATGTTTTCTTTAAAATATTACCCTAAAAATTAATAGGTTTTATTCGAATTTTTATTTTTAATTTTATAATTATTTTTAAATTTTTTTGCTTTGACACTTCGCACTTAAGTACTTCTTGTTTGTAGAATCCAATATTAATTCCAAATTTGCATTTTTTCAGCGCTTTAATTTGTTCCTTATGCAAAGTTTCTTCAAAATTGCCATAGTGATCAGTAAAAATGCCGTCAGTTAGATTACTAGTGCCGCAATAAACTTCAAAACACTAAAAGAAAAAATTACATGCATTTTTGAATTTTTTTAAATAAAATATTAGTATAATTTAAGCTGAATTTGAAACCTTTTATATTTTGCATTATTTTATTTATTCAATTTGATTACCACTTCGTTCTTTTTGGCCGGCCGATAACTCACTAAACCATCACTGTCAGTTTCTCGGATTTGAATGTTTCCTCTGAATATTTGCTGCAATTCTTTTTTCTTTTTTGTCAACGCTGGTGCTGATGATGACTCACTACTGTTACCGTAATCGTAATTGCCACCCAGTGTACTGCTACTGTAACTGTTCGTCTCAAAACCGTAGTTTCCACTTGTAGTACTACCGTAACCACTCGTGTCATCATCACCATCATTTACGCTATACCAGTTATCAGTGTATGCGTTTGCGTTATACCAATTATTATTTCCAGGAAAATTACTGTCGTTACCATAACCATAATTATTGTAGTAGTAATAAGGATGATAGTTGTTGTTGTTATCATCGTCATTATTCATTGAGCTTACATTGAGCATTACAGTAACCATTACGGTAAGCATACCGAACAATAATTGCTTACTGTGTTTACCAAACATTCTCTTAAGAATTGTTGGGAATTTTATTCTGTATATTTTATCTATAAAAGAAATAAAAAAATTTGTCCTTATATAATAGAAAAAAAACATGTGAAAACAAATGCCAACAAATGTTTTATTGTTTCCGGCCAACATTATTTTTATATGACTTCCGTTTTTTGTTTTTGTTTTTATTTTGATGAGTGTTTAACTAATTAAAAATGCAAAATAAACAACTTATGCTTATTTTGTCTTTTCTAACGACAGATGAAAGTTTCCGCGCTTTCACCAAAAATTACCGGGTTTTCATTAAAAATGGTATTCGTACTGTGCCATTCTTCACCAATGCATTGCCAAAATCTAAATCTTTGCCACCCATTTTGCCATGGCTTTCCTCAGCATGACCTTCCGTAGAACGGTAAAAATTGCGGAAAAATTGGGGACCAAAAAACTGAAAAAATATTTTGCCGCGGTGTGCCGATGCGGCATTCTTTCAAAAAGCGCCTTTTTGTTGGCAGTTTGGGGACACACAAAAAAAAAGTGTGCCGGAAATGGGGCGGCACACAAAAAGCGGGACGGATGCCATTAATGGCACAAGATGCCAAAGAATAAAGAAATGTATTATGTGAGACTATGCGTTTTGTTGAGCAACCGGTGAATGTGTGGTGGAATAGCACATTGTTGGTTTAAATAATAACATTTAAAAATTCTGTTAATTTAAAAAATTACTTTTAATATACTTTTTTAATTTTTATTTGATCCAATTTCGTGGCGCTCGAGAATCATGGTTAATTTAGTGATTAATTTTATAAAAAGAAAATTCAATTTTAAAACCGCACTTAATTTGGCATTATTATATGAGAAAACCGATTAAATTCACTCCTTAAGATTTTGGCAATTCGTTAAGAAATGAAAAAACTTTCCCAAAAATTTCGACTCCAAATTTATTTATTTATTTTCTTGACAATTTGCAATTGTGCGGGCGAAATTGATAAAAAAAATAAGTCATTTTGGAATTTTTGTGTATAAAGTTGAAGGATTTTTCCAATTTTTAGCATCTATTTTTGCAATTGTTTTGGTGGCATTTTGGGCATTTTTGGAAACATTATTGCACTTTTTAGCACCTATTTTAGTAACCTTTCGGCATTTTAGCAACTAAAAATCCTGTCTCTAATCAGTACGTTTTGCTCTGTCATTTCTTCAGATCACAACTTGTCATTTGCACTTTCTTCTCTCTCACCCTCTCTCTCCATCTCTCTCGCTCCTTCTGTCTCTTTTCTTTCTCCCGTTTTCTCTCTCTCTCCATCTCTCTCGCTCCTTCTGTCTCTTTTCTTTCTCCCGTTTTCTCTCTCTCTCCATCTCTCTCGCTCCTTCTGTCTCTTTTCTTTCTCCCGTTTTCTCTCTCTCTCCATCTCTCTCGCTCCTGCTGTCCCTCTTCTTTCTCCCGTTTTCTCTCTCTCTCTCTTTCTCTCGCTCCTGCTGTCCCTCTTCTTTCTCCCGTTTTCTCTCTCTCTCTCTCTACCCGTCCAAATGGTGCTATGACGTTAGTCAAAAAACCATCAAATGAAAATTTTGATATAACTTTGCTCAAAAGCAACTAAATTTTTAATTCTTGATATCATTAGATAGGTCTAAGTGTTTTCTATTAGCCTACAAAATAAAAAAGTTTCGTTAAGTTTCAAGAAAGTAGAGCTTAATTCCAAAATTTAGCGCTGCCTATCGGCATCACAGGGCCCAAAAAGTCATAAACCTTATTAAAAAAATTGGCTCAAAATCGCAAAAATTTAGCATATTTTGGACAAAATCTGTTAACAGATCTAACCAAATTTTCAAAAATTTTCCCGGCGGCGCCTATCGGCACCGCCGGACGCCGTACCCTTTCTCCTTAAGTCTTTAGAAAAGAGCGACGTGAAAAAAGATGTTTTGGAAAACAAAAAAGTAATAAAAAATTTTAAAATTTCAAGAAAAAAAATTAATTCTATACAAAATTTCTGATAAAAAAGAAATAAAAAAATATAAAACAATACAAATATTATTATGGAAATTAATAATTATTATTTCCGAAAAAATATTAAAAAAATTTTGACTATTTGGCTTAAGGCAAAAATTGAAAAACCCCGAACGATTTGGCAACCCCGACCCCCGACACTTCCAACCCCGACGTCGGGGTTGCAACCCTAATTTAAACCAAGCGACGACCTTTTCTGCTTTATAAAATCTTTTTGATAACGGAGCGCTTTTTCAAAATTGGGTAGGGAGCGCGGAGGTGCCGATAGGCCCCGCCAGGGAAAATCTTATGAATTTATTTTAAAGAAAATAGCCAAAACCTTAATTTCCTTTTTCCTCCTTCGCTACAACAATCACCCTCCCCCTTCGCTGGCGACCCCCCCCCCCCTCTTTTACACCCCCCCCCTCAATGCGAAGGGGTGCCCCATTTGGCTACCCGACGTTTGAGGATTTGACATTTGCGGATATTCCCGACATTTGAGGGCCCGACTTTTGAGGACCCGAAATTTTGAAAAAATAATAGTTGCGGCCGGTTAAGGTCAATTTAAGTACAATAAAGCTGTAAAAAATAGTGAAATATATTTTCATTATAAAATTTACATCCATTTTCGCAATTTTTAACTTTGTTGCTGTATTCTTGATTATGGCTGCCATTTTATTTTAATAATCTTTCACTCTCTCTTCTCTGCTTTGCTCTCTCTTCTCTGCTCTCTCTCTTTTTCACTCTCTCTTCTCTGCTTTCTCTCTCTCTCTTACTGTTCTCTCTCTCTTCTCTGCTTTCTCTCTCTCTTCTTTGCTCTCTCTCTCTCTCTCTCTTACTGTTCTCTCTCTAATCTCTCTCTCTTTTACCCTCAATTGACTTACTATTCTCTCTCTCTCTCTCTCACTGTTCTCTCTCCCTCTTTCTCTCGGCGGCCCTCTCTCTCTCTCTGCTCTTTTTTCACTCTCTTCTCTCTCTCTCTCTCTGCGCTCTCACTCATCTTATCTCTCTTTTTCTTTCACTATCTCCCATTCCTCCTTTCTTTCTGAATATATCAATTCTGTTTACTTTCTCGCTTCCTTTCTCATCTCTCTCTCTCTATAGTTTTCCTCTTCACGTCGGGGTCGCAACCCTATTTTGGCGTACTACCTATGTAGGTATTTTCATGTCTCTATCATTGAGAAAAAGCACAGATTTTCGCCCCTCTTTTACGATTTTTCGCGATTTTCTGCCCCTATTTAGGTCTCTAAATTGGAATTTCGCCCTTAAAAATCCGCTCCCTATATTGGCTACAAAGGACACCTGTGAGAAATCCATGCATTAAATTGACAAATTCATAGTCATAAAATCATAATAATCTTCAACATTTGAATTTATGGTCATTGTTTGTTATTCCATTATCATTTGGTTGCCAATTGTCCGTACTGATTGGCCAATTGTCCGTATTGGTTGGTCATTTGTCCGTCCGATTCCGATTCTTTCCCCTTCTGTTGTCTATTGTTGTTGTTGTTGTTGTTCGTTGCCTCTTCGCCTCCATCTTTTTCATCAACGGCTCCAAGTGTTTGTACTGGTCGCTGTCCTCGTCAATTTGCATGTCCGGGTCCATGAACAGACTTTCGAACCGTTTGTCCACCATTATGTTGCGCAACAGTGCGTGCTGTTGTGGTGAAGAATTTCGTATACAATTGTACACAAAAATTTTCAAAAAATACCCCTCGGAAAGACTGATTTTTCTACAAAAAGCCAGAAATTATCTTTTTACGTTTAATTCATATTTTAAAAATAATTTATGGGGTGGCACCGTCTCCGGACGACTTTTCTTTTCGAGAAGCCAAAAAACTTTTTTCCGTCCTGTTTGTTTTCAAATTGATGCCAGCCGAGGTGCCAACAGGCGGAGCAGGACAAAACGTCGTCGGACGAATTTTTGGACCATAACTCTTTTCTTTCTCAACTAAATTAAACATTCTTGGTATCATAAATGCATGCGATTAAACTGCAAATTTTCAAAATTTTTTATTCATGTACCAAAAAATCAGGGCAAAAAAGTTCGAAATATTAGATTTTCGAGTTCCTTCTAGCCATAACTTTTTTGAAACTTAACGAAAATTTTTGAATTTTGCAAATTAATAATAAACACACAAAGCTATCGAACAACACCAAGATTGCTTAATTTGTTTGACAATTAACAAAGTTATGTTCCAAAAAGTCTTCCGACGACGTCTCGGCCGACGACGTTTTGGGGTGCACCGGCCAACAGCAGGTGCCCCAGAGAATTTGTGAAAATATTGGCATTTTTCAAGAAATTTTTACCCTCTGCCGCAGTTTATTAAACAGTTTCATTCATTTCGTCTCGTCCCACCTTTTTCGGTTTTGTCACAGCAGCAGCCATGGCAGTGCCATGGTCAGCAGAAACTGCGTCTTTTGTCGCTGTTGTTGGTGCCGCCAACGATGGCTGTTCAGCTGCTGCCAATGATTTGGATGATGATGAAGCCGCTTCGTCCCCGTCTCCACCACCACCTTCACCAGCAAAAGTGCCGTCCTCATCGTTGGCACCGGTTTTGCCGTCAATATCCGTTGTGTGCGGCGTCATCGTCGCCGTTTCGTTGATGGACAGTTCGGCTTGCAGACGGGCGGCCAACTCGCGGTTGACCTTGGGCAATTTGCGCGAGCGTTGGCCCGCCGCGCCGCCAGCGTCGTTCCGCTTCACAAATTGCACTGAGCGCTCCTGCTCCAACTGATGTTGCAGCTGAACAACAAAAGAGAAAAGGTTAAAAAACAATAAAATTTTTGGTTTCAAACGGAATTTTTCGGTTAAAAACCGAAAATTTGAAAAAAAAAGTTTGGTGAAACAACGGGAAACCAATTAAAAAATCAGTTTTTCCGCCCCGAAAATATTTGAAAAACGATTTTTTAAATAAAAATTTTTCCAAAATCGCTAATCAATTTCTTAAAAATACTATAAATGTTTTCTGGTTCATCCCTCTGTCATCACCACTCCCTCCCACCTTTTTCTCCCGGTACGCTTCGAATGCGCTCAGTTGGCACTGACTGCGCGCCTTTTTGTACGTGCCCATGTCCACGAAGAAGCCGTGCATGTAGGCACGCAGCGCATTGGTGCCAATCAGTTTGGACAAGCCCAGCTCCTCCAACTGCGACTTGGTCACAAATTTGAAGTCGTCGTACACTGAGAAAAATGGGGGCAAAGTGATTTTTTGTGGGATTAACCATCTTTTTTTTTGTTTAAAACAGCGCTTTCAAGGGAAGGAGACTCATTTTCTTAATTAGTCAATAATTAGTCAGTCATTAATTGGCTTAAAGTGCCAAAAATCAACCAAGAAATTGTAAAGGTTTTCAATTTATTGTTTTTTGAAAAAATTTTTGATTGGAGGCATATTTTTTATTGAATTTTTTTTTGTCTTGAATTTTGAGTTATTTCCAGAAAAAAACACAAAAGGAAGCAATTAAATTTTTTTTTGAATGCTTAGATTGGAAGGAACATTAAAATTCAATGGCATAAATGTGCCAAGGGACGGGGGTGAACGAAATTTTTTAGTGGGTTCTCGTGTGGGAGACCCCTATCCCATAAAATTTTACGCAAAATTTTTTCAGTTCTCCAA